>OY755249.1:16795367-17395367 GCA_963576725.1 Azorinus chamasolen
AAATATCTGAGCTTAAAGTGAGATCATCGCAGACTGTGACGTTCCATATCTGGCAAAAAGATTAACTGGGTCGTGCAGAAACTCCCTGATCTGGTTTGACAATTGTACGAACTGGAGCAAGATCAAACACGTGACCTTCGAGGGGCTCTACATGATACAGGAAAATTTGAACTTTCCAGCCAGGCTTCAGAGTCCCTCATGAGACTCGGACACAACTTAACCCCGAGCAACGGCCAAAAAGGCTCGAGAGGCTTTCAAATTATAAAATTTCCAAAACCTTGAACCTTCAACCCGCATCAAAAGGACTCTTTTTATACTCCTCATAGTAATTTCGTTTTCTTGCCACAACCATGTTATGTTAATATTTTACAACTAACAGTAGTGAGTACCGAAATAGGTCAGGTGCTAACTATTAATTCAACAATTACTATATTATTCGGTCATTCGTTTTTTGCCATGGTTAATTCAAATGGTCAACTATAACTAAGACTAACGATATGTGCCATAAACTATTACATTTGGCTATCCGTTTTAAAAGCATGGCTGACAAAGGACGTTATCTGTCTCTGATTTAGGCCATTGTTCTGAAACGATCTGAGCCAATCTCAACATTTAACCCTTTCCCTGTTCAGTGTTTATTCCAAATTTAAATACCTACTGAATATTCATGGACAAAATAGTTATAATGAAATATGGAACATTATAGCCATTTTAGACAGTAATGAAACATATCGCTCTTTCAAAATTCCATAAGCAAACAGAGCAGACCCCGATCAGATGGCTCCTAGAGGAGCCATCTGATCTGGGGCTTCTCTGTTTGCAGAAGCTTGAAAACACGTTTATATGAGGGAAAGGGTTAAAATGTTATTCACATTATGATAGTTATATATTCTCCATCGAATAAAGTTTGGAGAAAGTAATTAGGCATTTAAACTGCCGACTTTCTATCTACTATTACCAAATTTGTCTATTTGGTTTATAATCTGATTTTAAATGTATTTTAAACAAACATTTAAATTATTTAGCCAGATTAACAGATTACTTTAATATATGCGGAATGTTTGTAAATAGCTGTAAATAGTGTTATCTTGTAATAATTGATCGAAATTATTTTGAGGAGTTTTGAGTATTTTTTTGAACATTGGCATAAGTTTTCAAAATTCAAAATTCGGGGCTCAAAAACGCAGGGTCCTCGTCCCAATTCCTGGGCACACTAACTTGTGCACATGTACGAGTATGTTAGTGTGACTGATGCGTTCAATAAAAAAATAATCAAAATATGAATTTTTGGGTCTACACTGTCAACTCGGTGGCTGATCAGGGTCTTCATTGTATTCACTACATTTGTCTGAAAAAAAAAGTGTTACGTCAACACATAATCAGCTATCGTGTGTACAGCGATCAAATTTAATGAACTATCTCACTTTACATGTACTGATCAAAATGAAAACAACAGAAATAATCAAAATAATAACTTCTTTTATCATTATAATATAATTCTCCACATTAACACTGTTAATAAGAGGTATATCCCTTGTTGACTCCAGTTGACTCTGAGTGGGCTACTCGGCTGAATATAGTTGGTGTAATTGGGGAGCAACAGGGGTTCAAAATGCAATCTAAGACATTATTTTGGATCCAAACTGATAATTTTCAATCTGTTACGGTATAATACTACTTTATCTGGCTGTTAATATATAAATAATACCCTAAAACGCCTTTTTTAAGTTAGTTGTCTCTAGTTGACACTTGTTGTCTCTGTTTAGTACCACCCGGCCGACTTGACCCAGGCCGAGTTGACCCGAGGCCGACTTGACCCGGATTCCATATATATGAGAGAATGTCATTAGTTTTCGCAACACGCATCGGTATTGAGCGGAAATAAGCAGTGACTCACTTAGATATTTCATCATAAGCATTGACATAGGCTTCCATGTATATATTTTCATCTTCAGCGTGACAAGCAGCAAAGCGATCGTACATGCGCTGAAAATCGAAGTGGTCTGACTCTGATGCCATTTTGGGTTATCGCTATGTAAACAAAGGCATTGGACAGAAAATCATTTTGATATAATAAAAGTTTAACGAAGCAAAATGTTACCATATATCTTAAAATATATAACAATAATTATAATAATAATAATAAAATATGCTATACGATATTATTTCTGAACTTTATATGACTTATTCTGGCTATGGTTACATACATTGGCTTTTTGATCGTAACGCTTTTTTATCTTTTTATTTATTTCACAACCTTTGGTGTCCGTTCGGAAAGTACTGTAAACATTGAACGAATTATTAGTTTTATTTTTCATTCTGAAAGGCGCGTGTTATTAGCCTAAACTGTTATATTGTTAATGACTGAGATTAATCATTGCCAGCAGAGGTACTGATAGCCCAACGCTAAATTCGCTGCGAGATAGTAATGTCTAATTCGCGGACGGGTTGTTATGAATGAAAAATTCTGCGGTTCTAGGCGGGCGTCACTTACCTTACATTTAAATAGGCTTTGGCTAACCCTTTCCTTTGTACAGACGCTTTTTTAAGCCTTTGCGAATAGGCGCGTAACAATTTCATAAATACTACTAACAAACATCTTCAAATACCTTTAGAAATCATACTTTGATAGAAAAAAGTTTTGATTTTTTTTTCGTATAGATCTAGTATGTAAAGGTGTGTAACGAAATGGTCCAAAATGGCAGCAAAGTTGCACCATCTACATTCAACGTCTTGTTACGGCGTCAATTTCGGCTCGATTTTAATAAAATATGATTAATTATACGCATAAATATCTAGACTTTGAAATACACGCATTTGATGCCGACCAAAGGTGCCCGACGCATGCTGGGACTCCCCCCCCCCCCCCACACACACACATACACACTGTATGATCGAAGTATGTAAAACTGTATGATCGAAGTATTAAAACTAACCTAAAACTATCTATTTGTACCCTGATCCACTCTGAGAAACAAGAAATACACGACCCGGAAAAATATTCCTATCGGGTCTATATATTGACCCGATACATATATAGACCCGATAGGATTTTTCCTCAGGCCGTGTTTTTCTTGTGTATTTTTCCAGAGTGGTTTAGGGTACAGATAGATAGTTTTAGGTTAGTTTTACATACTACGATCATAAATTGGGAGGGGGGGGGGGCATGCGTCGGACAGTCACACCGTTGATGTCGATCATTAGCCGAAAAATTACTGTACTGAGACGATAAACTCCAACTTAGCTTCAATAGTCGACCGAGTCGCTACCGACAAAAACATGTACATTTTCACGACTGATGACATCGAAAGTCACACCGAATCTCATAATATGGTTCGTATTCCACTCTCCTTCAATAAATCTAACATAAAAATTAAACTTACCGTCGATGTCAACCACAAAGTTAAGGTTTCTGTTTCTACGACCCTGGAGATTTTCCGGAGCGACTCGCGGCTGTCAACACATACATGTGTGCCACATGTATACATGTACATACATGTGTTGGTAGTGATTCGTTGTTGTGTGATGTGTTGGAAGCTGAGTTGGAGTTTATCTTCTCAGTACAGTAGTTTTTCTGCATCAATAGTGTGTATTTTAACGACTGGACATTTCTGCGTGTAATGGATCTGATTTGATTAAAATCGAGCGGAAATTGACGTCGTAACAAGACGTAGAATGTAGTTTTCTGCAATTTAGTTACACACCAGACCTTTACATAGTATTAGATACTACACGGAAGAAATCTGTCACGCGCCTGGCATCTGTGGCCGTAGCCACCCCATTGCGTATCCGCGGCCTCAATCATCAAACCCTGCCTACACGCCTGCCATATGCGATTTGAAATTAACATGTTTGCAATGGTTAAACATAGTTTTTAAGCCCGAAATCTTTATTTAAAGATGGATTCAAGGGAAACTCGAACACAGAGTTCCTGAAAATGAGGACACAGGTGATTTAAATTTGATGCCAATTTAATCCGGTTAGAAATGGATAAAAATCTCGATTCAAATCGCGTTTATTGAAATGGACAGCAATAGATATTCAAGCATTCATTATTCCTTACAGTAAGGAAAGGATAATCCCTCATCATCATTCATCATCCGCAGCAACATGTACCATTAACAAAAGTAGCATCGTCATCAGCAGCAGTATGTACCATTATTGATTAACAAAAGTAGCATCGTCATCAGCAGCAACATGTACCATTAACAAAAGTAGCATCGTCATCAGCAGCAACATGTACCATTAACAAAAGTAGCATCGTCATCAGCAGCAACATGTACCATTAACAAAAGTAGCATCGTCATCAGCAGCAGTATGTACCATTATTGATTAACAAAAGTAGCATCGTCATCAGCAGCAACATGTGCCATTAACAAAAGTAGCATCGTCATCAGCAGCAACATGTGCCATTAACAAAAGTAGCATCGTCATCAGCAGCAACATGTGCCATTAACAAAAGTAGCATCGTCATCAGCAGCAACATGTACCATTAACAAAAGTAGCATCGTCATCAGCAGCAACATGTACCATTAACAAAAGTAGCATCGTCATCAGCAGCAGTATGTACCATTAACAAAAGTAGCATCGTCATCAGCAGCAACATGTACCATTAACAAAAGTAGCATCGTCATCAGCAGCAGCATGTACCATTAACAAAAGTAGCATCGTCATCAGCAGCAGCAGCATTGTCATCGTCGTTGTCATCAGAGACATATACCTGTATGTACATGTATATGTCTCTGTTGTCATCATTAGTATCATACTGCAGCAGTAGCAAAAGAAAATATCACCATCAACATGTGCTTTTCAAATTTCCTCATTAAGCCCACAGTTATATCAAAGTACTGACAGTACTGAAGGTTTCGGACATAATATATATTATTATATTGATTGTTTGCTGTGGATTTTTCTGAAAATCATGTCAGTAGTTGGAAGACATTTAAAGAATTGTTTTATGAACATGTTACACACAGGGAGATTCCAATAGCTCAACTTGCCACTTTGTGCCAATAGAGCCAAAATTGATGTTTAATGTAGTATAGAGCCATCACTCCATTATTTGAAAGTAAGGGTCATACTTCTGCTACTATCTGGTGGACCATAACAGTAATTAGCATGCATCATTCACTTATCCATATATATACTTCCACCAATTTTAGACATATTCCTTATTATTCTAAATACCCTACAAATAATTGCAAAATATATTGTGGGGCGATATTAACAATATGACAAATTATAAAGTAACAAATATATTTCAACTTAGCATGGCAGGATACAACAGGGAAAATAAAATTAACTAGAAAATTGTTTCCAAGACACTGATGCACCCCTCCCCCTAACAATGGGGTCTCTATATCAAGCACTTTTGACTATGTGTTATACAGTGAAGAAAATTTTAACTATGGTAAAATGGTCAGAGCAATAATTACATTCTTTAAGAAAATCTTCACACCCAGGTTGACAGCTTATCATGGGTGAAAATTTGAAGTAAAACCTCCCATTGGTATATGGGTTGTTAGACACATAATATTGTTTCACTTTATATTATATAGTGAAGACGATTTCGGGGTTCCATATCGGGTACAATTGGTCTGAGCAAAAATAAGCCTTTCTATGCTTTTGCAAACAGAAAAGACCCTGAAGTTCATAGAATAGTTTATCCATGCCTATACCTTGTCTTTTTGTGTGATTGCGTTGTATTTCTTACTTTTTCCTGAGGAGACTGCGAGTGTGAGTCTGTTCAGGGCCAATTTGTGAGTCTGTTCTGCAAACAATGCATACCCCGATCAGTTACCACAACTGGCCAGGGTCTTCGCTATTTGCAGCATTATTCATGTAACAAGTATATCAATAAATGATATAATTAAAAATAAATTATAGTCATACATGTAAATATACAGTTAGTGCTGTAGTAAACACTACAGACCCTGATCAGTAACCGGCGTCATAGAAATAAATTATATGAATTAGAAATAAATTACATACATTACTATAAGACACTATAAGATACTATAAGCCTGACACGTAAATCATTAAATGATGAAAGATAAGAAAGTGCTTTGTCTAATTTTGTTTGCCTTTCTCCTTTTTTCCTTTTAATGATTTTTTTAATAATATAAAGGATACAAAAACCCTTGTTTCCTTTTAATAGTAATTGTTAATACGACCATCCAAGCTACTTAAACAATAAAGGTTGGCAAAGTGGGACACCCTGTTTGGATTCAGATCTAATACCAAGTAACTGTCTGACCAAAATCTAAACTGTTTACAACTTGTGACAATTTTGCCTTAGGTCAAATGCCTAAAACTGATCTTTTAGAAATTCAGATGATGACAAACCTGAAGCAGACGATATTACAGATCTCTACAGCTTGCTTAATCCTTACAATGCTGAGTGATGTTTCGTTTGCAACAATTGCCGTCTGCTTCAATTCTTCAATAAACTTTCTTTCATTTTATGCAAAAATATGGTCAAGATGACAAACAGTTTGGATCCTGATGAGACGCAGACTGTGTGGCCTCTCATCTGGATCCAAACTGTTTGCATAGGTAATCACAGTTTCGCCGCTAGCGTGCAAAGAGTTAAGCGTATGACCTCTAGAGATTTTAGCATGATGTAACAGTTGCCCTGCACTACTGACCACCAGTGCTGTAACCTTTATACTGTAGTTTCTGATGTAAAGAACAGAAGAAGTCTATTTAACCTTTAATTTCCCCATATAAACTTGTTTTCATGCATCTGCAAACAGATTCGACCCAGATAAGACAGCTCGCTAATGGATCCACCTTCCATATTTCATTATAAATATTTTGTAAGATTCCGGAACCGGATTGTAAGCCAAGCACTGCACATGCGCGTATTCTCTAGGTAGAGCTCGTGCAATAGGGTTTTCCGTGAAAGTTTGAGTCGCAATCCATTTTATAAGGATTTCGGCAAAGCCGAAACCCTAAAAATCAGGACGATCAAGATGATTTACAAAATTAGTCATTCCAACACACGCCAAGAACCACAAAACTACGCCAAGAACCACAAAACCACGCCAAGAACAAGCTGGACAAGCAAAAGCCGAGGCGCAAAGAAGACGTCCGTTCCGTAAAAGGTCAAATGGCAGCTTTAATAAGGGAAAACCATGAAGCATTTTAGAAAGTCATCACTAAGAAGATCCCATAGAGTTTGAGACATATGCCGTGTTCGGCAGTGCTCAGTGAAACATGTCTATTAAGACACTAAATTAGTTAAATAAAAGTATTGGGTTTGCCACTTACCCACTACGGAAGTATAGGAGGTCTGTAGGATGAATAGGAGACGAGGCGATAGTCCTACACACCCCTGTAGTTCCGTAGTGGGTCAGTGACATATATAGGAGGTCTGTAGGATGAACAGGAGACGAGGCGATAGTCATACACACCCATGTAGTTCCGTAGTGGGTCAGTGACATATATAGGAGGTCTGTAGGATGAATAGGAGACGAGGCGATAGTCATACACACCCCTGTAGTTCCGTAGTGGGTCAGTGACATATATAGGAGGTCTATAGGATGAATAGGAGACGAGGCGATAGTCATACACACCCATGTAGTTCCGTAGTGGGTCAGTGACATATATAGGAGGTCTGTAGGATGAATAGGAGACGAGGCGATAGCCATACACACCCCTGTAGTTCCGTAGTGGGTCAGTGACATATATAGGAGGTCTGTAGGATGAATAGGAGACGAGGCGATAGTCATACACACCCCTGTAGTTCCGTAGTGGGTCAGTGACATATATAGGAGGTCTATAGGATGAACAGGAGACGAGGCGATAGTCCTACACACCCCTGTATTTCCGTAGTGGGTCAGTGACATTTATTTCAAAGACCACTTTCCATCATTTATTTTGACCCAGATGATGACATTGTTCAATTATAACGGAAATTACGTTGACGTTGAATATTAGTATTATACAGAGTTGCGCGTTACAATATTTTTAGCAGGTCTAGATTTTACGTTACCAAAATAAAAAATGCCAAGCAAACAAAGGTTGTTTAAAATGCGCCAATCCGTTATACATTTAGTGAATATTTCTTAAAATGGGTAATGTCGTGGATCAAAATAATGATTAAAAGACGATCCGTTTTGAATGGCAGCCATTTTGTTGTAATATGCCAATAGTACGTCAGCTACTGACCCTCTGTGGAAATATACAGGGTCCCCAATGAAATATATATATATATATATATATATATATATATATATATATATATATATATATATATATATATATATATATATATCAGCCACCATAATACTTTAAAAAGGAACGATTTTACGAGATATTTTAAAAGATTCAAGTGTAGCTGAGTTAAAACATGCAACAGCTATTTGGGTTTAAAATATACATCAGCCACCATATATCTTTAAAAAGAAATGAGTTTTAAGAGTTCTTTTAAAAGACTCAAGTGAAGCTGACTTCCGTATTCCCACCGGTAGTTCATTCCACAATTTAGGAGCCGCCTTTGCAAAACTGCGATCACCATAGGTAACTGTACGGGATCTTGGTATCACGAGGGCCATAAAGTCATTTTTTGATCTTAAATCACGCTGTGGTTTATATATCTTTAACATGTTTGTGATGTATCTTGGAGACTTGTCATTCAATGCTTTATAGGTGTGAGTCAAAAGTTTAAAGTCAATTCTGTGTTCCACTGGGAGCCAGTGAAGTTCCTTTAGCACTGGTGTTATGTGGTCAAAACGAGATGTCCTGGTAATGATACGAGCTGCAACATTTTGGACAGTCTGCAGTTTGTTCAAAGTTGTCTTTGGTAAACCACAAAGCAGGGAGTTACAATAGTCGAGTCTGGATGTAACAAGAGAATTTACTAGGGTTTTAGTAGCATCAATGATAAGATATTTTCTGATATGGCCTATTTGTCGTAGCTGGGGATAACAAGACCTACAAACAGAATTCACCTGTTGTTCCATGTTCATGTTGGAATCGAGGAATGCTCCTAAATTTCGAACCCACGTTGATGATTTTATCTCAGCATGTTCAACTTTGATTTCTATGTTTGATACACGTTCTGCATTACGTTTGGAGTTAAACAGTATAAGTTATGTTTTATCTGCATTTAGTTTTAGCATATTGTGGTGCATCCAGGAGACAACATCGTTTAGACAGGCTTCCGCTCGCAAAGTGCGGAGTCTTTTCGTTGCATTATGCACAGTCCCGAGACTTACTCCAAGCCTCTCTTTTATTTCTCTCAAACTTACGCGGCGGTCTTCCCTCACTATTTCATCCACCGACGTCAAAATGACATCGTCCAGAACCTTGGGGCGACCACCTCTCTGATTGTATTTGTTCGATCCTCTCCCGTCAGAAAACCGCCGATGCCACCTGTAAACAAGCGATCTACACACAGACGGCTTCCCGGTCGCAGATTTGAGAAGATCAGTTGTTTCAGTAGGTGACTTTTTCAAGGAAACACACTCTTTAATTACCGTCCGCTGTTCCTCGTTATCAAAAAACGTCATTTTTCATGTCCGTTTTCCGATACAAGCATGCAGAACGGATCTCGTAGGAACTCTCACACGTGTCAGACGACATTCAAATTAACGTTATATGACGTCACAAGAACGTTGATTGTGGAGCGGTAAAATAAACGTCATCCTACATTTTTAATGCGTTTGCACATAATGTTAATTATTAGAAAAAGTATTGGAATTCGACCTGCGGCGCTAAGTAAAAGGTTCATTCTCAAAAATACACATACATTGTAACTATTAGGTTGTTTTGATTAATTTTGTGAAATTTTGAGTATTAATGTCATTTAGAGCATAGATCACTAGTATGATATGTATAGGCCACATGCGATATTATCTATGTAATATGTTTAGGGAACATGTCATATAATCTATGTGATCTGTATATAATCTATACGGGCGCATTCTATATAATATATGTAATATGTATACGGCCTATATGGTAGCAGGTTGTTTCCATGTCAACTATTCAGAAATAAGTCCCTCAGTTTTTTAAAAAAAAAATAAAGGAAATGGTAATGAAATTAAGCTCAAACAGACGTTGACCTGTAATTGTTTTTTTTTTATCTTTCTATGAGTAAGTTCACCTGCATACTCGTCGGGCGGACATGATCGTATGTTTAACGCGATCCAATACACTATCTGGCATCTCGGGTTCGATCCCCCGCCAACCCCGGCCAACCCGAGTCCTTCGGACGAGAAAATAAACAAGGTCGACTAACTCTGTGCATTAAACTGTGCATCTAAAAGAACCAGAGAAACCTTGTCGATTATAAGAGTTGGACATCGCGCCCGGGTTGCCCTGTATCCTCTCCCCCTCTACGGTTGCGTCAAATTAGCCCATAGTGAGAAGACACGGACGTTATACGTCACAAACAATTCACCTGCATACACATGAATATTGAGGTAAAACCGAGTTGGAGCTCATCCGCATATTTATAGATATCACAGTGTTACCACAATGGAGCTCATCCGCATATTCCAAGATATCACCGTGTTACCATAATGGAGCTCGTCCGCATATTCATAACTATCACCGTGGTACCAAAATGGTGCTCGTCCGCATATTCATAAATATCACAGTGGCATCACAATCATGCTCGTCCGCATATTCATAAATATTACCGTGGTACCACAATGGTGCTCGTCCGCATATTCATAAATATCACAGTGGTACCACAATGGAGCTCATCCGCATATTCATAAATATCAAAGTGGTACCACAATGGAGCTTAGGCATACGCTGACCTTACATGTATGATTATAGTATATGTGTATTAATAAACCCATGCACGTACTCAAACCTTGTGATGTTTGGTGTGTAAACATTAATCTATAAACAGTAGTTACCAGATGTTTCTATATTTCTTTTTTTAAATTCTCATTAATAGTAATAAATATCCAAGCGATTTTATTACCATAAATATACTTAAATAGCTCCGGTCTACTTCCGTTTAAGTAACAGAGAACTGCTGGAGACGACAGGGATTGTTTCCGTGTCCTACTGCACTAATTATAATAGACGGTTGTCATGGAAACGGTAATATTAAAAGTATAGGATCGTTTTCGTTAGGGAAACCAGTTTGACTACATTCGGTTGACCATGCCCATCAACTCGCTACTTATGTAATACGTTGCCGACCTGTATGATGCTTAGTTTAACATGTCCGTCTGTCCGACCATACGCCTGTAAGACACTATTGTCTTTTTATGCTTTCAAAACTATCAAATCTATATCATCATGTGACCTGTGCCACAGTGGTATACAGTCGAGACTGTCATATGTGACCTTCCAAGGGACTTCATGAAAAAGGTCACATATGACAGGGAGTCTCTTAATACAGACCTAGGATATAATACATGACGTATACCGAAACTACATGTACATGTAAGAGATCTTCTTAAGGGAAAAATAAAACTGTGTACTAATCCAGTCTAATACAATTAGATTATGTATCTATTATTTAATACATTTATACAACATTTATTATCACAAATAAACGCTTATTTAAAAATTTAATAGATTAATAAATCATTCACTTACCAGAACATTAGTGCATGTACGATACAATGTACAAATATAATACACATATAAGTGCATGCACTAAATTCACCCTATCCCTGTTCTATGTTTATTACAAATTTCAATACATGCTGAATATTCATGGATAAAATAGTTATAATGAAGTATGGAAGGTGGAACATTGTAGCCATTTTAGAAAGAAAAGAAACAGATCTTTCAAATTCCACTAGCAAACAGAGTAGACCCTGATCAGACGGCTCCTCTAGTAGCTGTCTGATATGGGTCTACTCTGTTTGCAAATGCGTGAAAACACGTTTATATGAAGGAAAGGTTTAAACACTTAATGATATAAATATAAACCAGGTGCAGATTACCAAGCATACTTTCGAGTAATGTTGATAGAGACATGTATTATGCACATACTGATTAATATTTATAAAGACCGTTCTGAACTAAAGAGCCCGTAATAATCGCAAACCAGATCGAATTAGCTGCCTTGTTTAAAAGTTGTTTGTCGTTCTTTAACAATTTTGTCGCTCGAAATCTCCTCCGGCGAATCTTGTATACGACGTACGTAGCCATGTTTGACACGACTGGTTTCCTGAATATTCTGCTCGCGTACATGTATCTGTAGAGCGGATGTCGGGAACCAGCTAGTTCACGCGTGATTACAATACCGGGTTTTCCCTAATTAATATGGTGTGAAAAACCGACGCGCTATGTAAACAAACAAAAGAAACTGATAATTGAATGTCGTTTAATACAGACTGAAGCCTATGTTTGGTTCGCAAAATCAGGGTCGCTTGTCACGTAAGACAGGGAGTCGCTTAATTCAGACCAAAATTATAAGAAAATACGTTGGGCGGGTTGAAACACGGTCGCGTATGAGAGGGAGTCGCTGAAACCAGGGGGTCGCTAAGGCAGTCTCGACTGTATTTATCACTTTGATTTAATAATTTATGTCTTATTGTGTACATTTAGATCTGTTTCGTGTCATGGATTCTTTAATAATTTGCAGTTTATGGTCTATCGTCAAGTTTTACCTTGCGTTTGGTTAAGTACAGGCTTTACACATATAGAACACGAATGGCGTTTAAATCATTGGAAAGTTTATTTATTTCTTACACCAAACTATGATGTTGAAATAATGTACCAAGTTCCGTTGTACGTTTTGGCCCTGATTTTGTCTTCAAGATTGGCTGCAAGCTTTTAATGCAAACTCAATACACCACATGGACATGTGAATTCAAATTGATTCTGATGGCTTTGTTTGGTCAAATTACTAAACATGACAGGTACACTTGAACGCAATCTTAAGACGAAAAGGTGCAAACCAGGAAATACCTATTCTGACACTATTTCCAAGGAATATGTTGCCCTGTAAATGATATATATTCCCAGACACTACATTTAGAGGTAGTTCATGAGCAATTTCTCCAGATATATGCCTAAGACCCGCTGATGCTTTAATGAGTAGATACTCTGGTTATAACTATGTGTACAGTGGAACCCCTCTATTGTGACCACTTAATGAATAAACACTTTTTAAGCAGGCAGCTGGTTAATGCTTAATCCTCTAGGAGCTTTCTGCATTACTTTTGTACTGCATTGTGCTACCGCCTACATCTAACACCCAAAATCATACCTGTTTAGGTGGTCGCATTAGCGGTGTTTTACTGTACTTGATGTTGTAAATCAAATGTCGAACCAAGGAAGCAGTAACTTGATGCATTTCGAATTGGATAACATTTCGAGTCCCATCTATGTATGGATAACGTATACCAAAATAGTGTTCCCTGTATATAAACCTCTGCATGTCTGTATCCAGTCCCGCCTCTGTATGGATAACGTTTACCAAAATAGTGCCCCCCTGTATATAAACCTCCGCATACCTGTCTCCAGGCGTATTGGGTCTAAACGTGACACCTATGATACTGCGTCTCATCTAAACCTCTGCATGCCTGTATCCAGGCGTATTGGATCTAGACGTGACACCTATGATACTGCGTCTCATCTAAACATCTGCATGCCTATATCCAGGCTTATCGGATCTAGACGTGACACCTATGATACTGCGTCTCATCTAAACCCATGCATGCCTGTATCCAGGCGTATTGGATCAAGACATGACAGCTATGTGTTCCCTGAATCTAAACCTCTGCTTGCCTGTATCCAGGCGTATTGGATCTAAACGTGACACCTGTGATAGTGCGTTTTATCCAAACCTCTGCATGCCTGTATCCAGGCGTACTGGATCTAAACGTGACACCTGTGATGCTGCGTCTCATCTAAACCTCTGCATGCCTGTATCCAGGCGTATTGGATCTACACGTGCCACCTATGATGCTGCGTCTCATCTAAACCTCTGCATACCTGTATCCAGGCGTATTGGATCTACACTTGACACGCTGATGCTGCGTCTCATAAGGATTCAAACTATCTGACACTTTGACTATTATTTTCCAAAGGCATTAGAGAAACTGTAAAAAAACATAGCAGACATCAATTGAAACATAACTTAGTGTGCAAATATTTTATACGCCAATACATGCGAGACTATTTGTCACTATCATATTACACGAGTTCATTCATAACTAGTCGCTATATTCCGTAATAGTTCGGAATTCATAACAAATAGCCGCGTTGTTGCGATTGGACACTTCATAAGTACCCGTATGTTGTTTATAGCAACATATATTCTATGTGCGGGAAGAGAAACTCACTGTTATTAGATAAAACAAAAGTTCTTTACATAGATTCGACACATTTATATGCCTAGTCTTGAGGATATTACCTTAACTATTTGAAAGGTAAGATTTGATATTAACAGTCCTTGTTTTCTTGTGTGAAAAGTGTATCCAGCTAAGTTCCTCCATGGAAAGGTCAAACTGAAATAGACATGTAACCTTTCTTCTACTTTGAACGGTTTTGGCTGATTAAGCTCTTGTCTATTTGACACCGTTGTCCAGATTGCTTTAAAGTTAATATGTATATGTATATCATTAATCGAGACACTTTAATACTGACTCGCCGATCAGACGCCAAATTATTCTGAATCTAACCTTGATCAAAACTGTAAGCAGACGTCAGTTTTTCTTATGTGTACGTACTTAGCTCTTCAAACAACTATGTGATATTCATGATGTTGTTTTTAAAACGTGCGGTTCCAGTTAAGTTGTAAAATAACTCGACTTTCATATTATGAACCCAATTATTGAATTTTTCGTATTTTAAGCAGGCGACACATTTTCAAACGAAACTATTATTAAGTGCTAAACTATTTGTAGTTGGTTTACCAGTTGCATTTCTGATGTGTTGACAAAGAAAGGAAAACACGAAATTAGTAGATATTATAAAAGACTAAAGACAGACTCATTACGAACAGTAGTAGATATTATAAATGATAAGAAACAAACAGGAATGTCAGTACATTCAAATACGTATTCATCACAATTGATGTTTATGGCAGGTGGCAGCTTAGTGCGGGGTGAAAGTCAGGCAGAAAGTTTGTCTAGTAGCTTTCTGTACGAGTTCCAACCTGTATTAAGCAGCCACCAGCCTAAGAAGGACATCAAATATTCATTATTAATGTTTAGAAATATTGAGATTGTACTGTAGTTATTGTATGAAATGTTTGTCTTACTTGACCATTCGCTTGCTGTTCACGTCAATATACCTACCTGTAAATAGTGCAGACCCAGATGAGACAGCTCCTGCAGGAGCTGTCTCATCAGGGTCTGCACTATTTACAAATTGTTGTGCAAGCAGTGCACTCCACAGCAGTGATTGCACAGAGAAAATACTACAGACAGTGACGATATATGTAATTATACAAGGGCATGGGTAAAGAATAAGAAATGTATTTTAAACTTCAGCAAGAGAAGGGTTAGGACGAGCTACTTTATACTATAATGCCAAGGTATGCAAAACATTTATAGTAGGTTATGATAATAATATTGATATCTGAGCTAGTCGGTACGTCCATAGACATTTATTATATATTTAGAAGAGCTGGTGGATAATGTCATGCAGAAATAGGTTTATGTGTTATGCTTATATGTCAGCTTAGTGAACATTTCATTTCAGGTTTAACGTTTTAGCAAGACCTGTCTTCTGTAATTTGTATCTAACAGCTGCTTCATTTTTATAACAAATTGTGTTTGTTAAACAACTAGTAGATAACTTTATAGTATTTTTTTTATTTTTATATGTGTATAAATGATAAGGTTGATGCATTTATAGCAGGATATCTGTTTTTATGTGCGTATGCGATTTGGTTGATACATTTATAGAAGGCTCTGTGCTATTATGTGTATAGGTCAGTTGGTTGATATTTGTATAGCAGGACCTGTCGTTCACAAATGTATGTATAGCAGGTCTGTCTTTTTGTGGTATAGACGATTTGGTTGATATATTTATGGCTGGTCTCTCTTTTATAAATGTATAAAAGAGTCGGTTGATATATTTATAGCAGGTCGTCGTTTATATGGTATAGACAATCGGGTTCATACTTTTATAACAGGTCCTGCCTTTTGGTTGATATTTATAGAATGTTTTGTGTTATGTGTATAGAAGAGTTGGTCGATACATTTATAGAAGGGCCTGTGCTATGGGTATAGGCGAGTTAGTTGATACATTTATAGAAGCGTATTTGCTATGGGTATAGTCGAGTTGGTTGATACGTTTATAGAAGGGCCTCTTGCTATGGGTATAGACGAGTTGGTTGATACATTTATAGAAGGGCATGTGCTATGAATATAGACGAGTTGGTTGATACATTTATAGAAGGGCATGTGCTATGGGTATAGGCGAGTTAGTTGATACATTTATAGAAGTGTCTGTGCTATGGGTATAGACGAGTTGGTTGATGCATTTATAGAAGGGCCTGTGCTATGTGTATAGGCGTGTTGGTTGATACATTTATAGAAGGGCCTGTGCTATGGGTATAGACGAGTTGGTTAATACATTTATAGAAGGGCCTGTGCTATGGGTATAAGCGAGTTGGTTGATACATTTATAGAAGTGTCTGTGCTATGGGTGTTAGGGGGCAAATGTCCGCCTAGGTCCAACGGGGGTAAGTGTCAGCGGGGGGGGGGGGCAAATGTCCGCCCAGGCTAACACGAGGGGGGCAAATGTCCGCCCATGCCCAAATAGGGGGGCAAAGGTCCGGGGGGCAAGTGTCGGGGGGGGGGGCAAATGTCCGTAAACCGCTATGGGTATAGGCGAGTTGGTTGATACATTTATAGAAGGTTTTGTGTTATGGGCATAGGCGAGTTGATTGATACATTTATATAAGCGTCTGTGCTATGGGTAAAGACGACTTGGTCTATATATCTATAGAAGGTTCTGTGCTATTATGTGTATAGGCAAGTTGATTGATACATGTATAGCAGATTGATACATTTATAGCAGGTCTGTCTTTTATATGATATAAGCACGCTGTGTGATATGTTTACAGCAGGTCTGTCTTTTATTTGGTATAGACGAGTTGGTTGATACATTTATAGCAGGTATGTCTTAAAATGATATACACGAGTTGGTTGGAAAGGGGTCTGTATTTCATATGTATATAGACGAGCTGGTTCATACTTTTAAACCAGGATATGTGTTTATATATATATATCGATAGACGAGGTGGTTGGTACTGTTCTGGCATCGTCTGTTGTCATATGTGTATAGCCTTGTTGGTTTGTACTTTTCTAGCGGGGTCTTATATGTGTACAGGCGTATCTCATACTTTTAAGTCAGTGTCTGTGTTACAGTAAAACTTCGATACTACGAAATTTTAGTAATGTAGAATTAATGTTTTTGTAGGCAGGTGGCTGCTTAATGCATAGTGAAAGTCATACAGAAAGCTCTTCGACTTAGAAGAGCTTTCTGCAAGACTTTCGCCCTGCATTAGGCTGTCCCTGTGTTAAAGATCAATAGCGGTGTGTATTTGTGTGTTCGGAGTATCGAGTGTTTTCTGTTTATGGAAGTAGAGGAGCTGTCATATACTTTTATAAGAATATATGCCTTTTTCATAATCTATACTAGCGTGTTCGTGTGAAATTGTTTATTGTAATGTGTATAGATGAGTTAATTGATACTTTTATAGAGAATCGGTCTTCTCCAATGTTTATAGAGGAGCTGTTGTATACTCTTATAAAAAATGCCTTTTGCAAATTATATTGACATGCTGGTATATACCTCTTTGGAATAGAATTGCCTATTGTAATGTGTATAAACGGAACAATAGATGCTTTATGGCGGGGATGGCGTTTTAAAGTACTATTGATGTGCTGATAGATACTTTCGTGGCCGGGACGGTTTTCTTAGATGTGTATGTATACACGCATTGTTGATACTTTAATATCTGGGACTGCTGCGAAAATCATGTCCTTGTATAGACGTGTTGATTGAAACTTTAATAGCAGGGTCTGCTGAGAAAAGCATGTATGCGTATATATAGACGAGTTGATCGATACTTTAAAGAATCAAAGGGTCTGCTGAGATACTTTATCGCAGGGATTGCTGAATATTCATGGACACAATAGTTATAATGAAATAAGGGAGGTTGGATATTGTAGCCATTTTAGAACCAAATCTTATCAAATTCTAGTAGCAAACAGAGCAGAGGGAAAGGGGTAAAGTACTTTTGATGTCCTTATATATACTTTTGTGGCTGGGGCGGTTTTCTTAGACGTGTATACAGGCATTGTTGATTCTTTAATGGCAGGGACTGCTGCGAAAATCATGTCCTTGTATAGACGTGTTGATTGATGCTTTATGAGCAGGTCTACTGAGAAAGTAATGTGTGTATAGACGAGTTGGTCGATACTTTAAAGAATCAAATGATCTGCTGAGAAAATCATGTATACTCAAACACTAATTTATTAACATTTTACATACTTTCGATTCGTAACCATTTAAGAAAACCTATTGACCCAGTGTCAGACAGTTTGGATCCTGATCAGAATCCGGGTCAACATAGATCCTCTTAAACATTTTGTCAGTTGGCGCTAAAGTAGTGACGGATTCAAGTGGAACCATCTATATACGGACTAACGGATATTTCCCAAACAATGCCTGATCTTTGTTAAGCGGCTAAAGGTACACGTGGATATGCCGTGGCTACACTTCTTTACCATTGTCACTGTCAAATAGTTTGGATCCTGATGAGACGCCGGGTAACTCTGGGTCCATCATATTCTATGTAAAATACTAACGATACGCCCGTTATCATTATATAAATGTTATTACATATAATATACTAAGCAGGCATACAGGATCTGTTACAAGTGTCATTTGAGATAAACTAGAAACAGGTATCAAGCAAGCCTTACATATGGAGCCAAACTGTTTGAAATGCGACACAAGTCGTGATTGACGGGATACGTGTTAACACTTTCTATGTTGGATATTCATGAACGAAATAATAACACAATGAACACATATTGGCTGAAATAATTTAACAGAATTTTATACACTGCAGGACCCTCTGTATTGGTAGATATTATAGCGCTAGATCTATTATATACACAGGACCCTCTTCTTTGGTAGATATTATAGAGCTAGAGCTATTATATACACAGGGTTCTCAGTATTGGTAAATATTATAGAGCTAGAGCTATTATATACACAGGACCTCTGTATTGGTAACTATTATAGAGCTAGAGCTATTATATACACACGACCCTTTGTATGGGTAGATATTAAAGAGCTATATATATTATATACACATGACCTTCTGATTGGTATATATTATAGAGTTAGAGCTATTATATACACAGGACCCTCTGTATTGGTAAATATTATAGAGCTAGATCTAGTATATACACAGGACCCTCTGCGTTGGTAGATATTATAGAGCCAGAGCTATTATATACACAGGGCTCTCAGTATTAGTAGATATTATAGAACTAGAGCTATTATATACACAGGGCTCTCAGTATTGGTAAATATTATAGAGCTATAGCTATTATATACACATGACCCGCTGTATTGGTTGATATTACAGAGATAGAGCTATTATATACACATGACCTTGTGCATTGGTAGATATTATAGAGCTAGAGTTATTATATACACAGGACCCTCTGTATTAATAAATATTATAGAGCTAGAGCTAGAGCTATTATATACACAGGACCCTCTGTATTGGTAGATATTATAGAGCCAGGGCTATTATATACACAGGCTCTCAGTATTAGTAGATATTATAGAGCTAGAGCTATTATATACATAGGACCTTCTGCATTGGTAGATATTATAGAGCTAGAGCTATTATATACACAGGACCCTCTGTATTGGTAGATATTAAAGAGCTAGATCTATTATATACACAGGACCCTCTGCATTGGTAGATATTAAAGAGCTAGATCTATTATATATGCAGGACCATCTGCATTGGTAGATATTATAGAGCTAGATCTATTATATACACATGACCCTTTGTATTGGTAGATATCATAGAGCTAGAGCTATTATATGCACAGGCCCCTTTGTATTGGTAAATATTATAAGGCTAGTATTTATTTCTGTGTATTCTTATTATTGTTATTAGTTATTTCAGATGACCATTATGATTTTCATGATTATGATCTGTTATAGTCGATGGATTAAATCAGATAAATAACAGGCATTGGTGTAGCTCCTCAGTGCTTTCCGAACCCTACACATATACAGTCAAACCCCGACACAAACAAATGCCATTGCTTCGGATAGTAAACTTTTCAGACCCTAACCAGAGGGACCCTCTAGCTGACGTATGATCTGGATATACACTGTTTACGTATGTTCCTCTAGGTATGATAAGGTCTGACCTGGGTCTACACTATTTACGTAGATTCCTCTAGGTGAGGTCTGGGTCTACACTATTTACGTAGGTTCCTCTAGGTCAGGTCTAGTCTGGGTCTACACTATTTATGTAGATTCCTCTAGGTGAGGTCTGGGTCTACACTATTTACGTTAGTTCCTCTGGGTGATGTCTGGTCTGGGTCTAGTTTATCTACGTAGGTTCCTCTGGGTGAGGTCTGGTCTGGGTATACACGATTTACGTAGGTTTCTCTATGTCACGTCTGGGTCTACACTATCTACGTAGGTTCCTCTAGATGAGGTATAGTCTGGGTCTACACTGTTTAAGTAGGCTCCTCTAGGTGAGGTCTGGTCTGGGTCTACACTATTTACGTAGGGTCCTCTAGGTGAGGTCTGGTCTGGGTCTACACTACTTACGTAGATTCCTCTAGGTAAGGTATGGCCTGGGTCTACACTGTTTACGTAGGCTCCTCTAGTTTATGTCTCGTCTTGGTCTACACTATTTACGTAGGTTCCTCTAGGTGATGTCTGGTCTTGGTCTACACTATTTACGTAGATTCATCTAGGTGATGTCTGGTCTGGGTCTACACTATTTACGTAGATTCCTGTAGGTGAGGTCTGCGTCTACACTATTTACGTAGGTTCCTCTAGGTGATGTCTGGTCTGGGTCAACACTATTTACGTATGTTCCTCTATGTAAGTTTTTGGTCTATACTATTTACGTAGGTTCCTCTAGGTGAGGTCTGGTCTGGGTCAACACTATTTACGTAGGTTCCTCTAGGTGAGATCTGGTCTGGGTCTACACTATCTACGTAGGTTCCTCTAGGTGAGGTATGGGTCTACACTATTTACGTATGTTCCTCTAGGTAAGGTCAGAGTCTAGATTATTTACATAGGTTCCTCTAGGTGAGGTCTGGCCTGTGTCTACCTCTAGATGAGGTCTAGTCTGGGTCTACACTGTTTAATTAGGTTCCTCTAGGTGAGGTCAGGTCTGGGTCTATATTATTTACGTAGGTTCCTCTAGGTGAGGTCTGGTCTCGGTCTACACTGTTTACGTAGGCTCCTCTATGTGAGGTCTGGTCTTGGTCTACACTATTTACGTAGGTTCCTCTAGGTGAGGTCTGGTCTTGGTCTACACTGTTTACGTAGGTTTCTCTATGTGAGGTCTGGTGTTGGTCTACACTATTTACGTAGGTTTCTCTATGTGAGGTCTGGTCTGGGTCTACACTGTTTACGTAGGTTCCTCAATGTGAGCTCTGGGTCTACACTGTTTCCGTTGGTTCCTATAGATGAGCTCTGGTCTGGGTCTACACTATTTAAGTAGGCTCCTCTAGGTGAGGTCTGGTTTGGGTCTACACTATTTACATAGCTTCATCTAGATGAGGTCTAGTCTAGGTCTACACTGTTTACGTAGGTTCCTCTAGGTAAGGCCTGGTCTGGTTCTATACAATTTACGTAGGTTCCTCTAGGTAAGGTCTGGTCTGGTTCTATACTATTTACGTAGGTTCCTCTAGGTTAGGCCTGGTCTGGTTCTATACTATTTACGTATGTTCCTCCAGTTGAGGTCTGAACCCTAGTCTACACTATTTAAGTAGGCTCCTCCAGTAGAGGTCTGAACTGGGTCTACACTATTTAAGTAGGCTCCTCTAGGTGAGGTCTGGTCTGGGTCTACACTATTTAAGTAGGCTCCTCTAGGTTAGTTCTGATCTGGGTCTACACTATTTACGTACGTTCCTCTAGGTGAGGTCTGATCTGGGTCTACATGTATATCTACTCTTATTCTAAAAACGTGTATCTGAAACGTTAGAGCTTTGCAGGTAAATATAGGCTAGGAAAATCCCAAACTTAACTTAATTGTAGTAACATAGGCGGATTTCCATACCTAAATATATATTCATAAGCTGGAATTTCCAATGAACTTACATGTATCAATTTTGAAAACCCACTAGCTGACATTTTGTTATAGTCCCTGCAGAGAAAATGTTTCATGGTTTAAGATATGTATTTAATGAGAAACATTATCTAATATAGTGGACCATTAATGAGATGTTTATGTATACAGCTTAAAAAGAACTTAGGCAAACGATTTAGACCCAGATCAGAGGACTTTTAAAGGAACCCTCTGATCAGGTATTACTCTGCGCTGTTTCAATATCAAAATGGCGTTCCAGGATAACATCTGGACGGGTTTATTTTTACATAAGCACGTGTCGAGGCTTAACTGCATTTATTGTTTTTATTGTAAAGTATCATATATTCACGAATAGATAAAATTATCCGAGTGGTTGAGACTACTCATAGGGTTTATCGCTTCATTTTTAAAGTTACAAAGCATTGCTCAAATGTATAAATAAGACTTTTGCATGCATTAT
This sequence comes from Azorinus chamasolen, assembly GCA_963576725.1. NCBI lineage: Eukaryota > Metazoa > Mollusca > Bivalvia > Cardiida > Solecurtidae > Azorinus > Azorinus chamasolen. The sequence goes on from OY755249.1 coordinate 16,818,083, forward strand.
AGACCAAGATTCACGAAATTAGGAATTAATCCTTTGATTAGGATCTGCTTTGTTTGTCATCGTTTTCATCAGTGATAATTTTGATACACAACGGTCTGATTACATGTAATTGCAGTAGGTAAACCAGAGGTTTTTGTCATAAAAACAGATGTCTTCCCCCTACCCCTTGAACCCACACATAAATATTGCGACATATCATCACAGTTCTGTATATGATAACTCAACCGTACACGCTATATGACAGACAGGCAGACAAACAACTCTAATAAAACAATATGTAAAGGGTTGAAATCACTACCTGTTATGGACTTGATGAATGATACTTCCCCTCATTATGCGCTTACCACTCCATATTTTAAGAAAAAATGATAACAGCTAATAACTCCAAAAATATTGATACCAGAGTTATGACCCTTGTGCATGACACTTCCTTTCATCATGCTCTTTCCACAAATGAGATGTCATTCCAATAGCATCAGCAGAACAGGAGTTATTGATCGGACACAAATGGAACAAAGGGCAATAACTCCAAAAATATTGAGGCCAGAGTTATGACCCTTGTTCATGACACTTTTATCATGCTTTTTCATGTATAAATTCTGAAGGGAGGTGATCCCCCGAGAGCAAATATTGCAAAACAAAACGATAAAATTGCAGTCTCGGTTTTATTGAGTATGTTCATGAACAGTAATTGAAAGTGCAACACTGCTCACGCCCCCTAGCACCGGCTTAAGCGGTATTCAATTTTCAGAACAAGAAGTACTGAAATTCATGATCTCGAAGGATCAGAAGGTATAACAACACTGAGAATGAAGTACGGGGCGACGATTTCCGGCCGCCACACAAGCACTTAAAGATAGATTTCTTTTATGATGTTGATGAAGACAATAAAGTGTTGGGGTCTAGTTCAAATATGAGTCAGGTCACAGTGTTCTTATTTTCAATAACCATTTACATGTACCTGGTAACTGGCAAATTTATTTGGAAACGGTGTAAATCCCTACCCTTCTCTAGAATGGCAGGTGGAAATGCGCTCTGATTATGGTCGACACTGTTTTCATTAAAATTGTATTCCCGAGTGACATGCCCTTTAGCACTGAATATTTTCTGCCAATAAATAATTGACCAATTAACATGAAAACGAAACATTCCAATATTTAAGCTTTACGCTGTACATGTACTCTATAATTATTGTGTAATGATCCGTCCAATGCATTTAAACAGTATTTATTCACAACACATTGCCGAATTAGTCTTCACAAGTACTAACAAATGTAAATCTAAAGCCAAACACAATTTACACAATTCTGAATTTAATATGTTTGACTTTTCATTCGACGCTTTTGTAGTGTAAATTAAACCATTAAACCAAAGAAATAAAGCAAACATTATTTTAGCACACAATACAGCAGGCTAAGGAGTTACAGACACACAAACATTGTTTGCTTAAAATTGAATTCCTCTAAATATTCCCTTCTCGCTTTTCCATGTGAAATTGTATTATTATGTCTGCCCCATATTTATATGGTGGCGTATTGTTTTCGTGAGGTTTGTCTGTCTGTCTGTTGGTTTACACTAAAGCACTTTCCCTATCGTATTTTCATATGGCAATATGTATGGACATAAGATCTTGGACAAACTCTAGTATGACCAAGGTCCAGTCATTAAATATAGAACTAGGTGCCTAGGATTATCAAAACTAACATATTACATCTGGTCTGAACTTTGCACCCTTACCGTATTGAAACTATCTGTGTCGCTTCATATCTATAGAGTGTTATTATAGACACAATAGAATGAGAGGGTCTAAAGTTATGCACCTTTATTAAATAATATGTACGCTTGTATGCCTATGAGAGGGTCTAAAGGTATGCACATTTATTAAATAATATTTACGTTTTGATGCCTTGCAAACATTGCAGACCAATATCAGAAGCTCCTGCAGGAACCGACTAATTACAGTTTTCTCAAATTTCTTATGACATTGCATAGGTCTGATGCTACAGTTTCTGCCATGACGAAAATGCCCCTTACTCAATGGCCATTGTAAACATTCAGTTAATGAGCCCCTTACTCAATGGCCATTGTAAACATTCAGTTAATAAGCCCCTTACTCAATGGCCATTGTAAACAGTCAGTTAATGAGCCCCTTACTCAACGGCCATTGTAAACATTCAGTTAATGCGCCCCTTACTCAATGGCCATTGTAAACATTCAGTTAATGAGCCCCTTACTCAATGGCCATTGTAAACATTCAGTTAATAAGCCCCTTACTCAATGGCCATTGTAAACATTCAGTTAATGCGCCCTTTACTCAATGACAATTGTAAACATTCAGTTAATGAGCCCCTTACTCAATAGTCATTGTAAACATTCAGTTAATGCACCCCTTACTCAATGGCCATTATAAACATTCAGTTAATGAGCCCCTTACTCAATGGCCATTGTAAACATTCAGTTAATGAGCCCCTTACTCAATGGCCATTGTAAACATTCAGTTAATGAGCCCCTTACTCAATGGCCATTGTAAACATTCAGTTAATGCGCCCCTTACTCAATGGCCATTGTAAACATTCAGTTAATGCGCCCCTTACTCAATGGCCATTGTAAACATTCAGTTAATGAGCCCCTTACTCAATAGCCATTGTAAACATTCAGTCAATACGCCCCTTACTCAATGGCCATTGTAAACATCCAGTTAATGAGCCCCTTACTCAATAGCCATTGTAAACATTCAGTTAATGAGTATCCATGAAATCGTGCATTCGTGCATAACTGATCATTAGGGAAAGAGTTACGAAACTGTCAAATGATCTTTATTTAAGATAAAACTCAGTGTTTGTAATTAGGAACAGTATTGCGTACCATTTTGTCTACTTTATTCAGCAGAGATTTGATATTTTTAAATATAAATTGCATAGAAAGGTGTGGATATTTCAGACCTGTTCTGAATAGATTTGGTTGTAATATTGCTGTTCTCTGCAGTCAGTGGTATGATCGAATGCAAATTGTTTGGATCCAGTCGAAATAACTTAATAATATAACTTATACCTCGGTCTTTTATCAAGACAGAAAAGGCACTCATTCGTCAGAGTGCTTAAAACAAGAATATGTATGTTACAAAATAAGCAGATGTCATTTTGTGCAGACGAAATTTACTTTGTGTTAAAAGTGTTAAACATAAAAGAAATTCTTTATACATCTCATGGCATTACCTATTATGTACAGTTGCCACTAAACCTTTATACATTTCATGGTATTACTTACCGGTATTATGTACAGTTGTCACTAGAATCTTTATACATGTCATGGCATTACCTATTATGTAGTCTGTACAGTTGTTCCTAAACCTTTATACATGTCATGGTATTACCAATTATGTACAGTTGTCACTAAACCTTTATACCTGTCATGGTATTACCAATTATGTATAGTTGTCACTAAACATGTCTTGGTATTACTAATTATGTACAAGTGTCACTAAACCTTTGCATATAGTATGTCTAACTATGGGGTTTCACCATGTAGATTATTTTCACCACGTAGATTAACGTATATATGCAACGCAAACTCAGACCAACAACCTTACTTGGGGTCAGATGTCATGTAAACAATAACCGTGTGTTAAACTTATTTCCGAATGAATTCTGAAAGTAGGAGCTTCTTTAAAAGCGCACGACGCAATGCGAAAAATACATTAAATAGACTTTTATTTAGTCGGTCATTGCGCATATCACTCATACAAGATACAAGACATTTTATTTTTGGTCGGATTTACAACAAATAACATTAGCTATAACAAACAACATTTGCGGATTATAGTAACAGAAAACAAAAACACTTTAAAACAGCCTGTTGTCTAAATTGAAGTCATACAGATGTATAGATATGTTTCAATCTCAAATTTAATTTAAATATTTGTTAATATGTTTCATTCAGAAAATATTTCTATTAAAAAATTCAGACAACATTTTTTATTAAATGTATTAAGGTGTCACATTACTAGATCGAAGGAGGCAATATTGACACATTTAAAGGGTATCTACAACAGATTTGCCTCCCTCAATGTACAAGAGAATATAGAGCACTGGCTTTATAAGTGTATTTTAAAATTCAGCAAGAGAAGGGCTAAAACACCTGCTGCTTTAAAGAACAGAACATTCGTCTGCAGCAGTTATAAGTCAAGTCAACTGACTGTTGTTTTATTTAGATTAATTAAAAAAAAATAAGATTCAGTTCTAAGTGAGTGGTTGTATCGTAAATTTGTTTGCATTTGATTTAAATTGGTCTAGTACCACGACAAATTGGCCTGTTTAAATGTTTTTTAAACGTCGACACTTGTTTCATTTAATGATTTATGACGTTAAGATGACGTCATTTGCTCAGTTACGTCAACTTTGCCCGGCGTTCATTTTTAAAATAGTGGAGGAAACATAAATCCGAACAATGTATTTACTCGAGATCTACAAGAGATCTAGATCTCCTTAAATATTGAAATATATCGGATTAGATTGTTTTTGCTTCAACTCGGACCGATGACCAGTTTCTAGAGGTGAGATATTTATTGAAAATAGCATGTGCAGTTTGAATTATCTGCTGGTGTAGTCCACACCGGTCGGACGGAGGTGTACGGACTTCCTGTGTTGCGATTAGCGAACCGAAAGTTGGAGCGAAAATGGATCCAGCAGGTGAATATTTTGTATCCGTATGCAATAGCAAAAGCTTTTCGCACCGTGAGAGACGTGACAAGTTATCAGACCGACAGTGCATGAACCCATTTAACGTTCGCATGTCGATTGGTATTCGTGTAATTATCCTTTGATCACTTGTTTACATGCTTCACGTGGGATTTTGTCCACAGTTTTAACCTAATATTTTCGAACTTGGTTATGATCAGCGACATTGAGTTGATGTTATATGAACATTAATGATATCTCTTTACTGCCTGTATGGAACTTCCATGCAGCTGTTTGTTGATTTAAATCGAAAGCTAAATTTATAGATCTATCTGTATGTGGTGTTTCCTGCATGACTCATTTTTGTACTTTTAAAGAAAAAGATATGTTTTTAAAACTCGTTGGTGTACGGTTTGTAGAAAAGTCGCGAGCCAGCAATGTACTGTGTGTAGGGATCGAATGTACGGTTTGTAGCGATCAAACTGTACGAATGTTGCGATTTATCTGTAGGAGTGTAGCATTATATGTACTGTATAGTGACAATTAAAGATGTATATGGTGCACACTTCAACCAGGCCATCTTTGTTTATAAAGAATCTCGGTGCATGGCTCGATTCACAAATGGATATGACACCACATGTCAATTTCGTGTGTAGGTCTAGTTATACACAGCTCCGACAAATAGGCCATATAAGAAAGTACCTCTCACCTGATGCTACCAAGACTTTGATAAACTCTCTTGTTACATTGAAAATAGACTACTGCAATTCTCTGCTGCATGGAATTTCAAACAATTCACTGCGGAAATTTCAAAGAGTGCAAAAAACAGCAGCCCGCATTATACCCAGAAATCCTTGGTATAATCACAACACGCCGGTTTTGAAGGAACTTCACTGGTTTCCGGTTTATCATCAGATTGAATTCAAAATTCTGACTCTTACGTATAAAGCCATGCTGAATGAATCTCCAAAGTACATTGTCGACATGCTTGACGTATACAGGCCGCGCAGAGAATTAAGGTCAGCATTGACTCAGCAAGTAGATCACTGTCGTTGGTTGTGCCGAAAAGTCGTAAGGTAAAATACGGTGAGAGAAGTTTCATGCATGCAGCTCCGAAACCTTCGAATGCTCTACCTTCATTTATTAGAGACGCATGGTCACTGGCATGTTTCAAAAGGTGTCTGAAAACGCATTTTGAAACATTTGTTACTAGGACAATTTTGTTCAGAACAGGAATGGCTTTCAGCCAACCTATTAAGCTAACAGGTTACCCAATAATCATGTACAGTGGCAGCTAAGCTAAGGATAGGAATGGCTTTCAGCCAACCTGTTAAGCTAACAGTTGACCCAGTAGTCATATACAGTGGCAACTGAGTTCAGGATAGGAATGGCTTTGAGTTTCAGCCAACCTATCAAGCTAACAGTTGACCCAATAGTCATATAAATGGAATGATTTCAGTCAGCCCATTTATTCTAATTTCTGATATTGATGAGCATGGCTTTCAGTCAACGTGTCTGTGTCAAGTTTGTTAATACAGATTATTCTAATTTGTGATATTGATGAGCACGGCTTCCAAGGCGGTGCTTCCATCTTCCCCCTATTGTGTGTTTGTTTTGTCTTTGTGCGTCTCTTGTTGTTTTTTTAGTTATGTACATTTGCTGTTTCTTTATGTTGCTGTTCGGACGACTGTTTGTTCTGTATGTGGTGTTTCCTGCATGACTCATTTTTGTGCTTGTCTGTATCAAATTTGTTAATACAGTTTATGATATTCCTTGCGGATAGTGATTTCATATCTATTGTTTATCTTTTGCATATCTTTCACTGACTTGGTGGAAAATCGTGTAGTTCCTTCCGGCTGGCGATTCCATATATATTGTACATCTTTCATTGTCTAGATAGATAATCATGCGGGTCGTTCCTGTTAGTGATTTCATCCATGTGAAGCGCTTTTGAACGCACATATACAGTGTGAAAAGAGCGCTATATAAATGTGGTATAATAATAATAATAATAATAATAATAATTATAATAATAATAATAACCAAATCGCACCAATATATACACACATAGATTTTATGTATACAGTGGAGGACTTGATCTACACACAAGCAGAAAAGAAAACAGACTATACCCCCATTTTTGTGTCACCTTCCGAGAGGCAGTGTATTTCTAAGGGGTCATTTTTCCGTCTGTCTGTCTGGTCTGGTCTGGTTTGGTCTGGTCTGGTCTGTCTGTCTGTCTGTCTGTCTGTCTGTCAGTCAGTCCGTCAGTCTGTCCGTCCGTCCGTCAGTCTGTCTGTCTGTCTGTCACACTTTCTTTTTTTGACTGTCATTTCTAAACTAATCATTTTAGAGCTTTCAAGTTTCACACGTGTCTTCCTCTTATTGAGGACCATTGATGTAACTAAGGTATATAACTCTGCATGCAATACGTTTTGAGTTATTCCCCTTTGTTCTGATTTTCGTCACACTGTCTTGTTTTGGCTGTCATTTCTAAATTAATCATAATAGAGCTTTCAAATTTCACTTGCGTCTTCCTCTCATTGAGGACCATTGCTGTAACTAAGGTCCACCACTCTGCGTGCAATACGTTTGTTCTGATTTTCGCACTCCAGCATATTAACAGTTTTTTTTGTCAGTTGCTAACACTTGATTGAACACTTGTTTCAAAAGGGAAGGGGTATACTAAGATTCATTACACACTCAGTTTTAGTCGACCGAGTCACTACCGACACATGTATACAATTGCATGTATTGTCTGCCGCGAGTCGCTCCGGAAAATCTTCAGCGTCGTAGAAATAGAAGTAATTTTGTGGTTGGCATCGACTGTAAGATTTATTAAAGAAGAGTGGAACACGGACCATATTATGAGATTCGGTGTGACTTTCGATGACTTTAGTCGTGAATAGCGGCTCGGTCGACTAAAGCTAAGTTTGAGTATAAAAATTATCGTCTCAGTACATTAACGTTTCGGCTAATGATCAGCATCAATGGCGTTTATTTAAAAGAATGGACATTTCTGTGTGTAATGATTCATATTTGATTAAAATCGAGCCGAAATTGACGCCGTAACATGACGTTTAATGTAGTTGTTGCAATTTTTTGGCGTTTTGGACCATTTAGTTACACACATTTACATAGTATTATACTATACGAACAAAAAACAAATCTTTTTTCTGTCAAAGTCTGATTTCTAAACGTATTTAAAGATGTTTGTTAATAGTGTTTATGAAACTGTCACGCGCCTGGCACCTGTGGTGTCACCCACGTATCACATCTCTTATTTAGATAAAAAAAATTAGCCAGATATATCTAACAAGTACCATTTCAAGTTTTCGAATATAGCTGATTATATAGATAGATCGTAAAGGATAAAGAACACAATGCATCATACTGTATTGAAACATTAATGAAGGTGAACAAGTTTGCAAATCGTATTTCTTAGACATCAGACGACCACATTCGTCTTCAACATGACACGGTTAGGTATGGATCCCACTTAACTTGAATGTCGCCCAGGTATGTCGATTGTCTACAATCCGTACAGTAACAAATGTCATAATCTCTACACAAACCGTACACACGATTGCTACAAACCGTACAGCGAAGAGCTTTTGGGTCAGTGGGTTTCATCCCATAAAACGAATCACTAGATCCAATTTGACAGCTTTAAAAACGTTCTTTCGACAATAGGGGTTACGACGAAGGGATACATGCATTATCTATTAGTTGAAACGCCATATACAAGGTATATATGCTCAGTTTAATATTAACAACGTCTCTTTTTCTTCAGTTGCCATGGTGATCACAAGTATTTTCGAGATGTATATTAAATAATAATCATGATACACGTAACAGAGTAGGAACACAAAAGTATGAAGATAATACGCGTACCTGTCACTGCTGCCTCAAGTCCGTTTAATAAAGACAAATATGGAATTATCGCATGCTAAAACTATCAACAAATCGTTTTCCTCGATTCGCTAATCGCAACACAGGAAGTTATTTGCTAAAATATTAAGGAAAGTCCCATTAAGAGCATTAGTTTTGTTGTGCATTAAGAAGCCACTAGTACAAGACATTTATTAAAATTTATATTGATACATATTTTAGCATCGATTTATTATTGAAAATATGGCTAATATAGGACTCGAACTCAAACAAAGGCACTCTTCCCTAACATAGTCGAACTTGTGCATAAATGGCCATTACAATTATACAATATGACATAATAATATGAAATAATACTCTACTATTCATTCAAAATTAAAAAAACAAGTTTAAGGTCGACACGGGATTCGAACCCACGCTCAATAAAAAACTACTCTCGCAATGTCTTTCGCGTACCTAGACTTTACCTACTGCACTAAACTGCTGACAACAACTTCGCCTTATTTTATCTTATATACTAAATTCGCCCTTTTAAAAAATGGTCCGAGAAGATGCGGAACGCTGATCTCCATAAAACTGGAAGGAAAGTCCCATTAAGAGCATTAGTTTTGTTGTGCATTAAGAAGCCACTAGTACAAGACATTTATTAAAACTTATATTGATATTCATATTTTAGCATCGATTTATTATTGAAAATATGGCTAGTATAGGACTCGAACTCAAACAAAGGCACTCTTCCCTAACATAGACGAACTTGTGCACAAATGGCCATTACAATTATACAATATGATATAATAATATGAAATAATACTCTACTATTCATTCAAAATTAAAAAAAAGTTTAATGTCGACACGGGATTCGAACCCACGCTCAATAGAAAACTACTCTCGTAATGTCTTTTGCGTACCTAGACTTTACCTACTGCACTAAACTACTGACAACAACTCCGCCTTATTTTATCTTATATACTAAATTCGTCCGTTTAAAAAAATGATCCGAGAAGATGCGGAACGCTGATCTCCCTAAAACTGGACTCAGCTGACCTTTGACACGTCAGACCTATTTGTTTGACTGTACGTTTTTTCGTGGACAGCAAAACAATCAATAAAATCAAGTAAACAAATACCACACATAAGTTTAAAAAAAACATCATTTTTGCAGAGCTTTTTTCTCTGTACCAGATATCCCCGATTTTCTTTAAAATCATGCAGTCTTTCCCTTAAAATGGATTTACTCAGGTTTTTTCTCTCCAATTGTCAAACTGCACATACTAAGGGTTGCCACGCGTCAAGGTCAGGGAATTGTCAGGGAATTTTGAGAACTGTCAGGGAAATTTGAAAACATAAGCAACTGTCAGGGAATTGTCAGGGAATTTTGAAAACATGAGAATGAAGGTTATATATTTTAAAACATCCATAATGTATTACAGAAATCATGACAAAAATACCAAATATGTCAGGAAAATTTGAAATTATGTCAGGGAAATGTCAGGGAATTGTCAGGGAATTTTGTTTTCTCTGGTTTGTGGCAACCCTGAATTACTTGTTTCCTCTAAGTAGTCATTTTTATACGACCGAAGGTAACTTTATGGTATGGCGCTCGTCCGTCTATCTATCCGTTTGTCTGTCAGTCCGTCCGTCCGACCGTCAGTCACATCTTTGTGTCCGCTAAATAACTTGATAAGTATTAGGTGAGCTGACTTCAATGGCTAGTAGATGACCCATATTGATTTTCAGGTCAGTATGTCAAATGTCAAGGTCACCATGACATTCAACTCAAACTCATGACCGCTCAATAATTTGATTTATAAGTATTAGGTGTGCTGTCTTCATACTTAATAGGAAGGTTTGTCATGGCTAGTAGATAACACCTATTGATTTTGAGTAAATTTGGTCAAAGGTCAAGGTCACCGAAGTGTATGACGTCAGAATCAAAACAGCAAGTGCAATATCGAAATTATTTCCAGTAACACGAAAACAACTCTACCGCGATTTGAGATAACTGGAGGAAAATCATGATTAATAGCCAACACCAGTCGGAACTGATCATCCCGGAAGTTTGTATAGGGAAGTCATAAAAAAGCTCAGTTTGAATTGTTTACATTCAGTTTTGAGTAAAGAAACGATAATTAAACGTATAGGTTAGAGCATTTTTATTTCATACTACGGAATATAGTCCTCAAGGCGCGGGACGCGCCGAGAGGACTATATTCTGTAGTATGAAATAAACATGCTCTGAGCTATTTAGCACAATGCTCTACCGCCGCCGTCAATTTTCCCGCCAAAATATAAACTGGCGTATCGGTAAATGAAATGAACAAGCTTTTTCACCAAGCCTCATTCTTCGTTGAAACATGGCGGACAAAACACTGAATTTCGGCGTATTACTTGAAGGCGCTAAGGAAATCTTCAATACAACGATTTGGACGATATTTACATTCTAATATAAGCACGAGCAAACGTCCACCTCGCCTGTTCAAAACCGGTATCAGATGCGGAATTAATAAAGTGCATAAGTGATCGTATGCCAAGCAAATCACAAAAGGCAAAGTCGTGGAGCATGCGAATGTATAGAGAGCGGACCAAGTACCGGAACATTCAGTTGGAAATATGTGTAAATTGTATTTACTATTTAGTAATTCATTTAGAATAATAATCTTTATTTCCTCTAGATCAGGAGAGCATAGCTATATTCCACATACAAACACAATAAACGAGCTACTGTATTTGCACTGCTTTCATAGTAAATTGTTTAAAAGTTTACCCTTCCTTTTGTTTGCCTTGCGTCTTTGTGCTTGTGGTTTGTTCATGTTGTGGAACGTTTGTCCCTGGTTCTTGTGTCTCTTTTGGTGTTTTCTGTGTTCATTTCGTGTGTGTGTGTGTGTGTGTGTGCGTGCGTTTGGGTGTGTGGTTGTGTGTGTGTGTCATGCTGTCTATCGGTGTTTTGGTGGTGGTTGCGTCTTGCATGTGGCTTTGCCTGCTTGACTTTACTACTTTTCCATTTACATTGTTTAATATTAAAATGAATTATGTTAAGGATAAACTGCTCTAAAGCAGCAGCTCCTTTCGAGCAAATTATCTATTTAACATAATCATTTTAAAAAAAAATACCATTCAAACAAATACAATTGTATTTAGTAATTTGTGTAGAAAGGTGCTACTGTATTTGCAGTTTTCATAGTCCATCCTTTTATGTTTTCACCGATAAATTGACAGTTGCCATTCACAGCTGTCATTTATCGATGAAATGGACAGAAATTTACGCAATATAGTACTGAAGCCAACGTCCTGAAATATCGCAACCTTATTGGTCAATAGCACAGCGACGATGTAGAGCATGTGCTAAAGTCAATTAGACTGACAGGGCATGTAATGAGCGATATCACTGGATGAATTTGTTTATAAATATGCTTTTGTGTTTGCCGACTTCCTGTCCGTCTTTCCGACGCCATCTAGCCGATAGCAACTCATGCAACAGGTATCCCGGTGAGATTTCGCCTTATATAATCTATGTAAAAATGGTTCATTTTCATGCTATATATGCTACACTGCAACGTACTGCGTCTAACGATGCATATGCTGTTCATGTATGAACATTACCCTCTTCTCTATGAATTAAATCACATTTGTGTGCTCTAAATGGTGATCGAGCTAGACTACTTTCGGTTTTAACGTTATCCCGGCAGGGTACACAGGTATTAAGTAAAACTGATTTAGGTTAGGATACTCCACATGATTTTCGTCCAAAATACTTTATAATAAGACGCAGTAGATCTAAGAAAACTCCCGAAGTCAGTTGTTTTTGTTGTTTTTAATCCACTTAAATCCGTTTCCTCTTTGCGCTTACAGTTACCACTATTTATAACATAACACGTGGCTTCAGCGTGACGTAACACTATCATTTATTTTTTGATAATCATGGGCATATAATCACTAGTGAATAACATTCGAACGACCGAATGACATTCGAACGATTCATACGCGCTGTCAAAACAAACAAACTGGCGGACGGTGGTCGACCTACCTGTCCACGATTGAGTCACGATAGATGGCAAAGGATTGTTGGCACTTGCGCCTTAATTTCGATAAAATAATACAAATTGTAATCGCTGTCAGGAATCATATACAAAATGTATGCCAAAAAGACCTACCAGCTACTCTGACCCATACAATCCATTCTACATTTAAAATGCCTCCTCATCTTTGCATTTTCTTCACCGCATGTCCTTTTGTTTATGCAGATTTCTACTCATACAAATATCTCATCAATCAGCAACTATAGTCATCTGAATCCAGCACAGCACAAACATATTTCAAATATGCTATACTCACTAACTCAGCTGATCGCGAAAATCTTCCTCCTGTTCCAACACATTTTATGCAGCAGTTCGTACTGAATCTTTTGTCCATTTCAAACATTTTCACTGAACTTGAATCGAGATTTTATTTCTCGGTGGAAATGTCCATGTCCATACATACAACACTAATGAAGGGCTTAATATACCAAAACAAAGGCGCATTTCGAATCCCATTGACAGTGAGTGTCGGACGTGTTGGCGACTGTACATGTATGTGGGTCTTCATGTAAATGGCGCGCTTTACATATACACATGTTGTGTACAATGACGTCATAATGTGACGTGTTTGTAACTATGTATGTCAAAACTGTAACTCAAAATTTATTTTGACGTGTTTCTGTATGTTTTTGTATCATAAACTATCACAGTTAAATTGAATACCAGAGAGGTCTGAATTAGATCCTGGTTGATATGACAGTAAGTAAAAAAAAAGTTGGAAAATTTGGACCTACTTTGTCCCAGTTACCTAGCGAACCTAATAACACCTTTCATTCATCATTTCTATATGTAAGGAGAATTTATAACAATCCACGTTACTGCTGAAATATTGGCTGCAAATAACATTTGTGTGTGTTATGTTATAAATAGGATCTTGCATTCGTGTTCATGATTATTGGATTTATTAAATTCGTCTTTTTAAAACGATAAAAAAAACTCGCTAAAGCTCGTTTTTTATCGTTTTAAAAAGACTCATTTAATAAATCCAATAATCAAGAACACTCATGTAAGATCCTCTATATTTCACTCGTGTGTACACTCTTGCATTGCTTGACAACATCTACATCACTTTTAGTTTACTGAATCACTTAATCTTTAGTGGGATGGCGTGTCTGAGACTGATGCCAGTTGTTCTTTGAATTATGTAATTGCAAAAAAATTTGCAGATTTACATTGAAAATTAGGTTCAATATGACCTCGTTGTAACTTCTAAGTTAGAAAATTAACGATGTCCACCCCGTATTTGCAATATTGGCATGACACTAAGACAGCAACCATCACAAAATTAGCATGCTGTCTTACAGTTCATTGATGAGACTGCAACATGAATATTCATGTAAGAAATTATGACATGAATATTAACCCTTTTGTCCATGAATATTCATGTAAGAATAATGACATCATGAATATAATTTAGATAAATGTGTTATAATTGTCATATTGACAGAGGAATTTTTGACGGTAGCAGAAATGGTTGAATTTAAATCATCTATATTAATTATCATAAGCAAACAGAGCAACCATTGCCCTGACAGCTCCTATAGGATCTGTCTGATCTGGATCTACTCTGTTTTCAAAGATGCAGAAAGGCGTATTTATTGAGTAAACTTCAGTAAAGTGTTAACTAGTAATGGTTGGAACAAAAATAATATATACATTTACTATGACAGAAATGTACAGTCAGTGTATGAAAAGCTAACAGAGCAGACATTGATATCTGAGGGTTGGGGGGTCCTATAAGACTAAGAAGCCATCTGATCCGGATTCACCGATTGCAAAGGTGTAGAAGGACATACTTATAGAGTAAAGGGTTAACCCTTTCCCTAATGTAAACGTGTGTTCGCGCATAAATTTACAAATACAGAACAGGGAAAATGTTAAGCATTTATCTTGAATATACATTCGCTGTCTAGATTCTTCACTAAAGAGCAATGAAATGTATTACTAGACATACATACTGAGTTAGCAGCTGAGCAAAACAACATTGAAAGTTAGAAACTCATGAATATTTTGGAAGCAAAGGAGGTTCCATACAGGTGCTTGGTTGCCCATTATATACGTCTATTGATCATTATACTTATTAAATATGATGTAAATGTAATTGTTGATTTTTAGGGAATTATAACAGACCTTTGTTTGTCGTTACCGATGACGGTAATGTGAAATTAATTCAAATTATACAAATACATACATGTTTCAGTAACATTAAAGTTTTAACATAGTTATTTAGGAGACCTAAACAGTAATTTATTATGAGATTCGTTGAGCCAAATGAAAAGAATGCCTATGGAGGAAGCATGCTGAGCAAAGTTTTCACATGTTCAACTTCATAGATCTAGTTTCATGATTATGTTGTCATTATTCTTAAGGGATATTAGGTCTGAAATGAGTACATACACCAAACATGGATGCAAGGTCTTACCATCTGGAAAGTGAATAAAAAATCTCTGGGCTACTAGATTTTTTTTCTGGTAGTCACTGGGCTAGTACAATAAAAATCTGGTAGTCCGGTGGGCTAGTAGGGCTACCAACACAAAATAAATTTGTTGGACACTGGTTATACTACACTAGTGGGCTAGCTGCAAGCTCCGTTTTTATACGCCCGTTTGAAAAAACGAGACGTATTATGGAATGGTGCTGTCTTTGTGTCTGTCCGTCTGTTACATTTCTAACTCAAGTTCCGCTTGGTGGATCCTTCTTAAATTTTAACACAATATTTATCTAGACATGCTACAGTAGCCTGCCAAGTCCCGGTTTGTTTATCCAAGGTCAAGGTCACACAATTGGACTTAGAATTTGCGTTTAGCAAAAATGTTAACCAGTCTATCTGTCTGTAACATATTTAACTCAAGTTCTGCTTGGTGGATCCTTCCTAAATTTAACCACAATGTTTATCTAGACATGCTACAGTAGCCTGCCAAATCCCGGCTCGTTTATCCAAGGTCAATGTCGATTAATTGGACTTAGAATATGCGTTTAGCATTTGCGTTGAAGGCATTTCGAAAGGAATGTTGACCCATTAACCCCATGCTGTGTATTTTGGGAGCCAACTGTCAGGTATCTGATACACAAACTGATAAGGCGGGCTATCATCACAGAAGATCAATGTATTAATTGCATAACTTTATCTCTTATATGGCTATGGACCCAGACTGGACACTGCAGGACCACAGCTGGATACTGTGTATATAGGGGGTGTCATTTATATAAGGAGCTTTGAAATGCCTTTAAGCGAAAATGTTAACCTCAATTTTTGTGGAACAAGTCCACTTATTTACATAACACTTTGTGATAAAGCTTTGAAACTTGGTACACTTGTTCATCATCACAACCTTCACATGTAGGCAAGAGGAAATAATTCTGTCAATCATTGTGACCGAATTATGCCCCTTTTTAACTTAAAGTTTTGGTTAAGGTTTTGGTTTAACTCCATTTCTTTACATAACCCTTTCAGATTAAGCTTTTAAACTTTGAACACCTGTTCACTATCACAAGCTTCATCTGTAGGCAAGAGTAAATACAGTGTCAAGCATTTAGACACAATTATGGCCCTTTTTTAATTTAGAGTTTTTGGTGATTTTTTTTGTTAAAGTACGCCTATTTACAACCTTAAAACTTGGTCGCAAAATTAGACTTAGAATTCGAGTTTAGCAAATACGTTAACCCCAGTTTTTGTTGAACAAGATCTCGATGGCCGTATATTGTGCCCACTGGCACTCTTGTTATTATGTGAGTCGATGGCAGAGAGCCTCCACTCTCTACGATCTCTCTCTCTACCACCTTCCTCCACGACATCTTGGGCCGTCCCGGCCTACCTCTTCCAGTACTTGATAGTACCAGGCACAATTTACAGCACTGCTGGAACGTTCCACATGGCCGTACGAGCAGAACCTTCTCTCCCTTAGAATGGGGTTAAGACCCTTCAGACTGAGATGCCATAGCAGCTCTTTTGACCATATCTTGGCTATATTCTCTCGTTACATGAATCACATTAATAGCCTTAGGATATTATGATATTTCAATATTTAAAGTAATAGACTCACACCATTTTATATTCAAACATTTCCCAAGATGTAATAGTTCAGAGATCTCTCATAGAATGGGCTGGACGATTAAAGGACGCTTTGTCTGACTTCTAGTTTGTCTAACTTAATCTATATAGTGAATGAGAAAACGTTTCTACCAAGCAAATATACTTGTATCATGTATGGAAAAGTCTTCACACCTGCCATGCAGAACTAATGGTGTCATTATGATTAACTCATATCTGGCATTTAATTATATGTAAAATGTGAAATTACATATACATCAATCATATTACATTATTCCAAGTCCTTATAATTTGCCCTTTATTAGGGCTGCAGGCAAACAATGTATAAATTTACACATAAATTTTAAAATAGTTTTTGATGTTTTGATAGATCAGTATATGCATCCTATTTATAGCCCTGATTTATTCTGATTTTCTTCTACAGAGTCTGCTTGAAGGATGTCTGACAGATTTGAAAACGAAAAGTATGTTAACTGGCTAAAGGTCAGTTTAGCCTTGATTTACGCCAAAGAAGGCCTTGAACGATTCACGGACACAGAGGTTCAAAACTTTCACAGGCATGTCAGTACATTGGTTCCTACAGCAGTTTCATCGCTTACCAGTGACCAAACATGCTCTTTATGTCTGAAGAATGACATAAAAAAACAATGGCCTAGAAATACATTCAAATGCACAGCCAATATCTGCGATCGTTGGATAAAGGCCATCTTACGTCATCACATGTCTCCTCGTCCACTCGTTGAATGGGACAATGCTGATATTTCACAGCTGCCGATATCTGCATGGGAATGTGCGAAATTGTTCATGTCATTCGGTTGTCAGAACAGTGTTAGTGTAGAAGAATTTGACTTTGCGTCTTTGCTGACGTTGTACATTAAATGTCATCACTTTCATGGGTTTATTCAACATTTGTTTCTGTGCGAACAGGTAAGCTTCATATACATTTTTCTCATAAATACGTTCATCTTATAGTTCTTTAACCCACTGAATGGGAGAAAGGAATATACAGCAATTTGCAGACAGTGTAGAGCCAGCTCTGAGATTTTCTAGGGGATCAGAGTCTGCATTGTTGGTCATTCAGAATCCTCTTACAAATTATACCCTATTATACCCTAATTAACCCATTCCCCAATAGGCTATTTTTAGAGTCTAGACCCAGCCTCTTTGAATAAATCTACCGAAAAGTAGCATTTAATAGAGAAAATGAAAATTTTAGAGTTGTAAAGGTATGAAACCAGGCGTCAATATAAGAGAATGGATTAAACATTGACATCCATTTTAAAAAATAACAATTCAAAGGGTTAACCCTTTCCTTCATATAAACATGTTTTCATACATTTGCAAACAGAGTAGATCAAGCTCAGATGGCCCCTATTCTAAGGGTTAACCCATTCCATAAACGAAAAATTATGAAAAAAACTCCCTTTAATAATACAGTTTCTAATTTAACAAAGAAATTTAACATTCTGTGTGACATAAAAGTAAACAGAACATATCTGATCAAACGATTTCTTTAGGAGATGCCACTACAGTTTCAGAATTCATGCTAATATAAGTTTATCTACCAAAATACTTTTGGGTGTCGAACAGTTTGAATCCTGGTGAGATGCCGAGTTACTCATCACCTCATCTGAATCTAAACTGTTTGCAAAGGTAGTCACTTCCATCAGCAGAAGGTTATAGGGTAAGGAGTCAGATTGCTACAGCCTTAATTTACTTCATGAATATTCATGTACAAATTAATGACATCATGAATGTTTACCAGATGAATTGTTATAATGGTAAGCAAACATGAGATCCTGATCAGACAGCTGTTAAAGCAATGTTTTACCATGCTTTACTGTAAACAGAACAGTTTGACCATTGCAGAAACTTGTAGAA
This sequence comes from Azorinus chamasolen, assembly GCA_963576725.1. Lineage (NCBI taxonomy): Eukaryota > Metazoa > Mollusca > Bivalvia > Cardiida > Solecurtidae > Azorinus > Azorinus chamasolen. The sequence goes on from OY755249.1 coordinate 16,836,658, forward strand.
CCAGGATTATGTCATTTCAGTAGCAAAACTATCAAACCCAGATCAGAAATACTCCTATAGGATCCATATGATTTGAGTCTACTATTTTCAAAGGCATTAGAAGACATGTTTAATCTATAAAGGGTTGAATGTTTCTTTTATGTAATTCATAGCTCATTTTGCAGCATTAATTCGCAATTGATTATGCCTATCTTTAAATTATAAATAGGCATTTCTTTTCTAAAGACAAATGTTAGATGTATTCTTTGCAAAATTTGAATCTAGTTGAGAATCTTAGTCACTCATTATGACGTGATGAATTTTGACATAGTTATTGGCAAAGCTCGGGTGAGCTTTTGGGAGACTTGAATGCCGTCGTCAACAATTTGCTTGTGAACATCTAGTGGTGAATTTTAGTTCAATCTTCATGAAACTTGGTCAGAATGATTGTCTTTATAAAATCTCGAATAAGTTTGAAAGTGGGACATGTGTGGCTAATTTGACTTTGAAGTGGGTTATGTGGGGTCAAAACTAGGCCACTAGGTCATTTGACTAGGTCAAATAGAAGTAAAACATTGTTAACACTCTGTAGGTCACATTAATAGCCCATTCTTCATGAAACTTAGAACGATTGTCCTAATAATTTCTTGGATGAGTTTGAAAGTGGGTTATGCATGGTCAAAAACTAGGTTACTAGGTCAAATAGAAAAACCTTGTGAATTCTCTAGAGGTCACATTTGTGGTTGAATCTTCATGAAACTTTATCAGAATTATTGTTTTGATAAAATGTTGGACAAGTGTAAAAGTGGGTCATGTGAAGTCAAAAACTAGGCTACTAGGTCAAACAGTAGAAAATCCTTGTGAACGCTAGTGGTCACATTTTTGTTCATTCTTCATGAAACTTGGAATGATTGTCTTGATAAAATCTTGTAGAGTTTGAAAGTGGGTCATGTGGGGTCAAAACTAGGCCACTAGGTCAAATAGTAGGAAAACCTTGAGAACAGTCTAGTGGTCACATTGACCGAATGTTCATGAAACTTCATCAGAATTATTGTATTGATAAAATCTGGGAAGAGTTTGAAAGTGGGTCATATGGGGTCAGAAAATAGGTCATTAGATTAAACGGTAGAAAAACCTTGTGAACAATCTAGTGGTCACATACAATTTTTCACAATCTTCATGAAATTTGGTCAGAATGATTGTTTATATAAACTAGGTCACTAGGTCAAATAGAAGGAAAACCTTGTGAACACTCTGGAGGTCACATTTTTAAACCAAATCTTCATGAAAATTGGTCTGACTGATTGTCCTGATAAAATCTTGGACGACTTTGAAAGTGGATTACTTTGGGTCGAAAGTAGGTCACTAGGTCATATCTTAGAAAAAATATTATTTACACCATAGCAGCCACATTTTTAGCTCATTCTTCCTCAAACTTGCCCCGAATGTTTGTTTTGGTGATATCTAGGTTGAGATAAAAAGATCATGGGATCAAAAAATAGGTCACTAGGTCAAATCTTAGAAAAATCACTCCAAAGGGCACACGTTTAGCCCAATATTTATTGGTCAGAATGATTGTTTGATAAAATCAATATTCTAAATCTTTGAAAATCTTGTTCTCCAGAACCACTGCTTATGATCCACTATCAACATTGTCCAGGGTATATTGTTCCTTAGGTCAAAATTTGCCCTACCAAGGGGCTACCCAGCTATAATCTTAAATCTATGGTAATCAGGTGAGCGATTAAGGACCATCTTGGCCCTCTTGTTCTATTATTTGCTCTTCAGAAACTTGATTTATTTCAACCACATTTCATACAAATGATTCATGTTTAAAATTGTACTCCATAGATATGCCTTTCTACGCCTTTGCAAACCGAGTAGACCCGGATTAGATGACTACTGTTGGAACCTTCTGATCAGGGTCTGCTTAGTTTGCTTATGATGATTTATCATTGATAAAATTCTGCTTTGTTTGCAAATGTGTGAAAACACGTTTATATGAAGAAAAAGGATAAGTATTTTATTATCATAGAAACCCAGCCATTTGCTCACTCTCAGATCGAAAAACACTACAGTTAAATGAGTTTGCTGTAATTGCAGGTGAGAGAAATTCGAAACAAAACAATGCATTCTGGACAAATGGAAATTGAGACTTCGCAGATGCAGATGGATGTTCCAACTATTTTAAGGCTCCTACAGGATCCGAAACACTTTAATGCAGATTCCCACTGCCAGGATGCTGTACGGAAAATTCAAGAGGTATGATTAGACCTTTACCCTGTTAATTAAAGTTTTGACAGCTATGCAAAGGGTAAACCCAGATCAGACAGCTCCTACAGGATCTGCTCTATTGATATAATCCTACAGATTCTGCCTTTGTAACAGTATAATTTGCAGGTCTCTGTGACCCTGAAGGCTTGCACACTGATCTGAACTATAGAAAAACTTTTTTGTACATATTGTCAGAAGTGTATCCTATGTTATTTCAGGCAGGAATGCAACTATTGATTGTAACCATATCTTGGGATGGCAGAATGTTGCTTTCAGTTTGTCTAATGAGGGTCTGTCCCGTTTGTTTATGAAAGTATATAGACCTGGTCCTACAATTCCCTTGAAAACAAATAATCTCATGCTGTGAAGCGGGAGGGGATTGTAGGAATGGTCTCCGTCTGCCTCTCTGTAACAATTTCATGTCCGCTCTATATCTCCTATACCCCTGTGCTCCTGCATGATGAATTTGTTGAAGAATAGCACTAATGACACTTGATTAGAGAGTCATGATGTGAATAAGCAGCCAAATCCTTGTTTAAGCCTTAAATAATAATACAGAGTTTGCTGTACAAAGATTGCACTGCTTATTACACATGGCGTTGAAATATAATTTCGGCACTGCTGTTTTTCTTGTACAGTAGTTTATTGTATGTTTGCAGTTGATGGACGGTACTCTGGAGTTGTCACTCAATAAAGAACTAGAACTTCGCATCATTAACAACACGATACAAGACATCAACAACAAGGTCAGCAATCTGCGTCATCAGCATGAGACGATGAGCAATGAGATTCTGACATTAACGGCAGATGTTGGCGTTGTCAAAGCAGAACAAACAGATAACCTTAAGATGAAGTCAGAAATGGAAAAAGTTAAACAAGACATTGAAAAGGTAGGTTTCAGAGTAGACATAACAGAGGGATACTGAAGTAGCTGTTTATAATCAGGGTCTGCTCTGTTTACAAATGAAAGATAAATTTGATTGTATTTTAGCTCACCTGGCACAAAGTGCCAGCTGAGGTATTGTGAGGGGGCTGTTTCCGGCGTCGTGCGTTGTGCGTACGTGCGTCGTCAACAATTTTCTTAAAAATCTTCTTCTGAAACCACAAACCCTAGAGCTTTAATATTTGGTATGTAGCATTACCTAATTGTTCTCTACAATGCAACAAAGATTGTTCAAATTATGACCCCAGACCAAAAAAATCTCTGAAAATCTTCTTCTGAAATCGTAAGGCCTAGACCTTTAATAGATGGTATGTAATATCATCTAATGTCCTCTACAATTTCAAAGATTGTTCAAATTATGACTCGCGACTAAAAATGGCCCCTTTAAAAACCGTCTTCTCTGAAACTAAGGCCTAAGCATTTGATATTTGGTATGTAGCATCATCTAATGGCCTCTATAAAGATTGATCAAATTTATGATCCCCGGACAAAAAATGGCCCGCTATGGGGGAAAATATTTAAAATAGTTCTTCTGAAATTGTAAGGCCTAGAGCTTTAATATTCAGGATGGATCATCATCTGATGGTCCTCTAGAAAGATTGTCCAAATTATGACCCCTGGATCGAAAATGGCCCCACCCAGGGGTTTATCAGTTTTCATAGGAATATCTCTAAAAATCTTCTTCTCTGAAACTGCAAGGCCTAGACTTTTGATATTAATAATTTGGTATGTATTTTCATCTAATGATTTTCTACCAAAATTGTTCAAATTGTGACCCCAGGGCTAAAGTTTTTCTTCGGAAAATCTTGAAAAATCTTGTGTGAAATTGTATTTAAAGGCCCAGACCTTTGAAATTTATATGAAGTATCATCTAAACTTCCTTTATTAAGATTGGTCAAATTTTAACCTCCAGTCCTAAAATTATGGCCCTTTGTTTCATATTGGCCACAATCTGAAGCTGATTTATTTTTGCATAGAACTACGGTGTATGCATAATGGAAAAGTAGTAAAGTCAAGCAGGCAAAGCCACATGCAAGACGCAACCACCACCAAAACACCGATAGACAGCATGACACACACACAACCACACACCCAAACGCACACACACACACACACACACACACGAAATGAACACAGAAAACACCAAAAGAGACACGGTCAGCAGCAAAAACACCACTGGGGGTTTAAACCGGTTTACGGACGTCCTAACCTCGCACTTCTCTCAAAGTCAACCTAGCTTTACAAATATTGTAAATAAAGGTATCCCCGCTGGACTTACCCACAACATAGACGACGGTGAACACAGGACAACATGTAAAACATAGCATAATAACTGTGACAATCCGTCAAATATGTACTCAATGACTTTGCTGAAGTCAGAGCACCTGCAGGTAAGCCGTTAAGGGCACAGCAGGGAAAAAATAATACATGAGTCTGGTAAGCTCCTCCTGTATCCAAGTTTAAGAGTATACCGTTATAGAGTACTACCCTAGGCCTGTCATCGCGCAAGCAAAGAGGGAAGCGTAGCTACCGACTGTAAAAGGGTCGATAACCAAACATGCAGCGTGTTGCAATATAATAGGATCATAACCTTTCTTTTTAAATGTTTTAATGCGTTTTATAAACAAATCATGAAAATGGATATGACCCCGAATTTTCCTAAGTTTGTAGATAACATCTCCATAAAATTCTGGTTGAGAAATGCCTTGTCGCAGTAACGTCCGTAGATTGCAATTATATTTACTAATGAGAGGTAAATTTCGATAATAAAATTTAGAAAAGGTTTTCCGAAGTTTGTGATATCTGTAACCTTGCTTAATAAGTCTATAGTAACCAGATGAGCGATTTAGGGCTATAATTGCCCTCTTGTTTCTGGTTTTAAGCTCACCAGAGCACAAAGTGCTCAGGTTGAGCTTTTGTGATCGCCTGATGTCCGTCGTCAGTCGTCAACAATTTGAACCTTTAAGAATCTTCTCCTCTGAATCTACAGGGTTCTCAGCCTTCATCTTTGGCATATGTCATCATCTTAAGGTCCTGTACAAAAGATATATAAATTATGTCCCTGGGGTTAAAATTGGCCCCACCCCAGGGGTACATTGTTTTCTATAGGAACATATAGTGAACATTTTGAAAATCTTCTGAAACTGGAAGGTTCTAAGCTTTCATATTTGGCACATAGCATCATGTTCAGGTACTCTACAAAAGTTATATTTATAATTATGCACCTGGGGCCAAAATTGAACCCGCCCCAGGAGTAGCCAGTTTTCAATAGAAACATATAGTGAAAACTTTAAAAATCTTCTCATGAAAGTATAAGGTTCTCAGCTTTCATATTTGGCACATAGCATCATGTTCAGGTCCTCTACAAAAGTTATATAAACTATTTCCCTGGGGGCAAAATTGGGCCCCATCCCAGGGGTAGCCAATTTTCAATAGAAACATATAGTGCAAATTTTGAAAATGTTCTCCTTAATCTACAGGGTTCTCAGCTTTCATATTTGGCACATAGCATCATGTTCAGGTCCTCTACAAAAGTTATATGAATTATGCCCCTGGGGTCAAAATAGGCCCTGTCCCGGGGTAGTCAGTTTTCAATAGAAACATAATTATTGTGAAAACTTTAAAAATCTTCTTCTGAAATTGGTAGGTTCTCAGCTTTGATATTTGGCACATAGCATCATGCTCAGGTCCTCTACAGCCCTGCCCTGCCCTGCCCTGCCCCAAGGCGGGCTAGTTTTCAAAAATCTTCTGATTGTCTGGTGAGCGCTTCAGGGCATTCTGGCCCTCTTGTTAAAATCCTGGCTGCGACACTGATTTGTTGAACGAAAAATCCTTCGAGTTGAAAAGTGCATCCTCCCTTTCTCCGTTTAGTGTATTTATCCGTAATATTCAGACATCCAATCTCCCCACCCTCCCCATTCCAACCACTTGTACACTTGAAAGAGTCAGTTGGTAATCTTCCTACTCTCCCCACTCCAATAGTTTGTACACCTGCAACACTGACCGTTTCAAGGCGATACTTCCATCTTTGTTTGTTTGTTTTGTCTTTGTCTTTGTGCGTCCCTTTATGGTTTTTGTAGTTATGTACGTTTGCTGTGTTTCGTGTGCTGCTGTTCGGACGGTTGTTTGTTCTGTATGTGGTGTTTCCTGCATGAACCATTGATCACACTGATCTGACAAGTAAAGGATCACACACCTTGGTATAGATGCCCTCTTGTAATAACCCAGTCTGTTAGACCATTCGTCCATCAATCAATCTTGTTTGTCCGTTCTCTAACTCAAACAGTTTCATTTGATATTCGCTAAACTTGCAGAGAATGTTTATAGGTGTAAAAGCATGACCATGTTTGATTACAAGCTAAATCATATGATACATTTCTGAGTTATGGCCCTTGGTTAAGTATAAAGTTGTCGTTTTAACCTTGGTATTCTGCTATTGATTGGTGTGCGATGATCTTGTTGTCACATGCTTGACTACCAATCAAGAGATCCGGGGTTCAAATCCCTGTCCCTCCCTGAAACTTCAGAGACGCTATTCAGTGTCTCCCGTCCGCCCCTCCTCTCCACCCAGGCGTAAAATGGTTATCTCTGAAGAATGCATGATTACGCCATATGTAAGCCGTGCTGAATATTGTAGGCGAATGACTCAATGACCAGGGGCCTGGGAGGTATATGTACAGTTGGCTGAGCGGTCCTTCGGACTAAATATAGACCAAAACTAGGTCTTTACGTTTTAGCTCACCAGAGCACTTTGTGCTCAGGGTGAGCTTTTGTGATCGCCTGATGTCTGTCGTCGTCCGTCGTCAACAATTTCAATCTTTAAAAAATCTTCTCTGAATCTTCAAGGTTCTCAGCTTTCATCTTTGGTACATAGCATCATCTGTAGGTCCTCTACAAATTTATATAAATTGTGCCCCTGGGGTCAAAATTGGTCCCACCGCAGGGTTGTTCAGTTTCTCATAGAAACATAATTATAGTGAAAACTTTGAAATTCTTCTCCTCTTAAACTGGAAGGTTCTTAGCTTTCTTATTTGGCACATAGCTTCAACTTCAGGTCTTCTACAAAAGTTATATAGATTATGCCCCTAGGGTCAAAATTGGTCCCACTCCAGGGATTGCCAGTTTATTGTTAATGTAGCTGACTGCTTAAACAGCCCATGGGATCACTAGTTATGCATAGGTAAAACTTTAAAAACCTTCTTGTCAAAAACTACATGTCCAAGAGTTAAGATATTTGTTGTATATATTTATTTAGCATTACTTTTTGAGTTTTATAAGTACATGTATCATAGTTCTGGGGTTAAAATTGGCCCTGCCCTGTGTATATAGACTTCTTCACATCAGACACAACAGTTTAAAAGTTCCCCCTTAAACCAGACTGAGACTAGCCAGTGTGAGTGCTGATGTAATCACCCTTAGCCTGATCAGTAGAGTAGAAATTGTGTTTAGGGCCTGCCCCTGGGGTTTTCAGTTTTCAATAGAAACATATATAGTGAAAACTTCGAAATTCTTCTCCTCTCAAACTAGAAGGTTCTCAACTTTCAAATTTGGCACATAGCTTCAACTTCAGGTCTTCTACAAAATTTGTATAAATTATGCCCCTAGGGTCAAAATTGGCCCCACCCCAGGGATTGACAGTTTTTTGTAGCTGACTGCTTAAACAGCCCATGGGATCACTATATATGCATAGGAAAAACTTTGAAACTCTTCTTGTCAAAACTACATGTCCCAGAACTTAGATATTTGTTGTATAGATTAACTTAGCATACCTTTATGAGTTTCGTTAATATCACAGTTCTGAGGTTAAAATTAGCCCTGCCCTGTGTATATAGACTGTGTATATACAGTTTTAAAGGTTCTACAGGTTAAAGTTTTCCCCATATTCAGAGATAAGCCAGTGTTCTGATAGGACTAGCTGGTCAGTGGGAGTGTATTGGTAATCACCCTTAGCCTGATCAGTAGAGTAGAAATTGTGTTTAGACAAATTACAAGCACTCATTTTAGATTGAGAAAACTGTGTGGATAATTCTCAAAATGCAGAACGCTCTTAAAGCTTTTTTTCCCATATCTATGCCCTGCATTAAGCTGCTAGCTATCAATATAGATCCTATAACTAAGCTTAATACAAATTCAAGTGTCCTATTGCATCTTGGAGAGCAGTGTCTATTTTAAGCTGGCTATTTTAAGCATACCTAAAAATTAGGTTATTTCCCTTTCACACTTTTTGATTGCAACTGGATTGCAGTTGCAAATTAGAAGTGACCTGTGAATAGAACAATTAACCCTTTACTCCATAAATATGCATTTATACACCTTTACAAACAGAGTATACCCAGATCAGATGGCTCATGTATTAGCCATCTGATCAATCTGCTGTATTTGCTTATGATATAATATAGTGCAAATTGCATTAAATTATTTTTATTTTGTGTACAATATACATGTACTTATAATATGTTTACTTAAGCCTTTCCCTCATATAAATGACTTTTCATGCATTTGCAAACAGAACAGACCCAAATCAGACGGCTCCTATAGCAGCTGTCTGGTCAGGGTCTGATCTGTTTGTCAATGGAATTTGAAATATGTTTCTTTACTATCTAAAATGGCTATACTGTCTCACTTTCCATATTTCATTACAACTATTTTGTCGATGAATATTCACTAGGTATTGAAATTTTGAATAAACATAGAACAGGGGAAGGGTTAAAAGTACATCAATCTTAACCCTTCACTTGCTGAATTTTAAAATACATTTCTCCTTCTTTACCCACGCCCTGTTGTATAATTACATATATCTTCACTGTATACAAGTATATCGCTGTGCACTCACTGCTGTGGAGTGCATTGTTTGCACAATAAACTTGTAAATCGTGCAGACCCTGATGAGACAGCTCCTGCAGGACCTGTCTCATCTGGGTCTTCACTATTTACAGGTAGGTATATTGACGTGAATAACAAGCGAAGGGTTAAGATAAGATATGAATAATAATATGAACTCATGAAGATGTAATGAAAATATCTGAAATTTTGAACATAAGTATAGATTGATTTATTCTTTCTGAATTAAAATTGCCCCACCTCAGGGCCGCCTAGTTTTCCATAGAAACATATAGTGAAATCTTTGAAAATCTTCTCTCCTGATTGTCTGGTGAGCGATGTCAGGGCCATTCTGGCCCTCTTGTTGATTGAGAAAACTATTTGGATAATTCTCAAAATGCAGAAAGCTCTTAAAGCTTTTTTCATACCTATGCCTTGCATTAAGCTGCCAGCTATCAATATAGAGCCTAACAGTGTGTCTAATGTGAAGTTAGCTTAATACAAGTTCCAGTATTCTATGCACTAATACCGATTCTTTCAATACTGTGATGTTATCTGCTTTAGAATTGTTGTCTGCTTGTTAAAGTTTGTTCACACTGTTTTAATACATATCAATCTTACAATTAACTCTCTCATATGAAGTTACATATGTGTCAGATTAGAATCCAAACTTTGTGCTAAATTCAGTCAAGTCATGCTAAGCAGTCACAGATAGGGTTATAACACTTGAGTTTCTGTCATCTGTTAGAAATAATAAAGTGAAAACTTTGAAAATCTTCTCTGAATCTACAGGGTTCTCAGCTTTCATATTTTGGCACATAGCACCATGTTTCTGTCCTCTACAAAAGTTATATAAATTATTCCCCTGAAGTCAAAATTGGCCCCGCCCCAGGAGTGGTCAGTTTTCAAAAGAAACATCTTCTCCTGAAGCTGGAATGTTCTCAGATTTCATATTTGGCACATAGCATCATGTTCAGGTCCTCTACAAAAGTTATAAAAATTATACCTCTCAGGTCAAAATTGGCACCACCCCAGGGTGGTCAGTATTCAATAGAAACATATAGTGAAAACTGAGAAGATCTCCTCTGATTGTCTGGTGAGCGATGTCAGGGCCATTCTGGCCCCATTGTTTATTAATCCATCAAACTGTTGTAGCAATATGAATGTCTCTAAAAGTTGTCTAATATTCAGGATCATATACATGTGATGTATGGAGTTCTTCAACTGAATGATTACGGCCTCACATCTTGGTATGGTGCCCTGTAGAAATCAATCTGTCTGTCAGTCCGTCACATTTTCTTGTCCGCTCTCTAACTGCTACAGTTGTTATCTGATATTCACCAAACTTGCATACCAGGATTGGCACACGTCAGGGAAATCAGGGAGTGTTTTTCAAGATCAGGGAATTGTCAGGGAAATTGAAAAAATGACAATGAATGTACATTGTATTATATTTTAAATTTTTAGACATTACGACAGAAATACCTAATTTTGAAATGTAATATGTCAGGGAAATTTGAAATGATGTCAGGGAAATATCAGGGAAATTTGTTTCCACTGGTTTGTGGCAACCCTGCTATTGCATAGATGTGTAATGTGTAATCTTGACCAAGTGCGATTACCAGCTAAATTGCATTAGACACATACACTGAGTTATGTCCCTTGATTCGGTCAACAGTTGCAGTTTTAGCCATGTCTGCTCTTTAACCAAGAAAATCTTCATCTGAAATTCACCAACCTTGCAGAGAATGTGCATAGGTGCAACATCGTGACAAAGTTCTATTACCAGTCAAACACATTAGACACCCCGAGTTATGACCCTTGATTCAGTCAACATTTGCCGTTTTAGCCTTGTACGCTCTCTAACTTAAACAGTTTCATCTGATCTTCACCAATGTTCATAGCTGTGACACCTTGGCCAAGGTCAATTACCAGCTAAATTGCATGTGACCCCTCTGTTCTGTGTTTATTCCAAATGTCAATATCTACTGAATTTTCATAGACAAAATACATTGTAGTTATAATAATAAAAATAGATTATGGAATATTATAGCCATGTCAGAAAGCAAAGAAACAGATCGATCAAGTTCCATTAGTAAACAGAACAGACCCAGATCAGACGGTTCCTATAGAAGTACAAAAATGAGTCATTCAGGAAACACCACATACAGAACAAACACTCGCCCGAAGCAACACAAGGAAACGTTTCATCTGGGTCTGCTGAGTTTGTCAGTGTCCTAGTTATGTCACTGATCAAACGACTCCTTTAATTTGTTCACTGATTAAACTGCTCCATTAATTATGTCACTAATTATCTACTTGTTTAATTATTTCACTGATCAAACTACTCCTTTATTTATGCCACTGATCAAACTACTCCTATAATTATGTCACTGATCTAACTTCTCGATTAATTATGTCACTGATCAAACTACTCATTTAACAGTGTCCCTGTTGTATATTAAGTCAAACTGCCATTGCCTAATGAATATTTATTGCCAAATAGTTTAATAAAGTATGGAAAGCGATAATTATAGTTATTACAGAAAGTAAAGAGACAGATCTTTTACAGTCCACTAGCTAACAGAGAGGACTCTTATAAATCGGCTCCGTACATGTGAAATTGGCTTAACACGCGTTCTCTTACCTTCCCGTACCATAATCCACAATAATCGAAAAAGCGGCCTTGAGACAGAACTGAGCCGAGAAACATGTGCACATATATAAACAAGTATTATATCCCCACTTCTAAAGAGCTGGGGCTATATTGGAATCGCGCATGTCCGTGTGTCCGTCCGTCCTTCGATCCGTCTTTCCATCCCTCCGTATTGGAATTCCTTAAACTCGCAGGGCGATTCTAGAAAAGTCCGTGCGCATTTTTGGACCAAGTTGGAATTCTTCTTTAACATGAATTTATAGATTATCAATCACGGTATATTTTATCTGTCACCTACGGTATATGAATTGTGTTGTACGACTCTCAAACAGATTCCAATAGAATATTAAAAGCCTGATGTAAACAATAATCGGTCATAGGACAGCACTAACATCTAAAATTATCTTCATATCATTTTATTTACAAAGTAATAATGTATACAATTAGTTGAATAATGTGATTTTCGAAGGGAAAGTTTTCTTTGCCAGGGCAAATCCTGTAAAATAATGTATTAGTGCAATAATATTTTCAAGGGCAAGTTTTGTAAAAACTGCAAAATAAGATATAATTAAGATCTTTATCATGTCAAAAGCAAACAGAGCAGACCTTGAGAAGTCTGCTCCTACATGAGCAGTCTGATCTGGGTCTATTCTGTTTGTAAAGGCCTGAAAAATATGGTGATATGAAAACGGGTTAATAGTCTACACTTAGTAATATTGTTCGATAAAAATACATTTTTATTTAACACACAAAATTAAAACATGGTTCAGTAAAATGTAAAGTATCATATGATACACTCTATCAATAGCATCAACAAAACAAACCAACTTTAGAAAAGCAAAGACTTCAGTGCACACGCATCAAATTCTTTTTTCGCGTCGAACAATTGTGGATCAAAACAACAATGCAAATCAAAGAACGTAATGTTATTTCTTGAATGGTCCGCCATTATTGGAATTCCTAAACGTGTAGGGCGATTCTAGAATTGTCCAAATTCCAATAATGCGCAGAACATATATACCGGTATACATATATATAGATAGAGGTAGGGGTGAAACGATTCAAAAAAATTCGATTCGATTCGATTTCGATTTTTTACAACACGATTCGATTATTTTCGATTCGATTCGATTTAAGATTGTAATAAAAAGAATGCACCATGTAGAATAAATCATGTGTGGGTAACAACTCTGAAAACAGACTACTTGGACATATACAGGTGGAAAAAATCATAATAGACTAGTCACAGATATATCTACTTTAACAGCCAAACCTTTCTGCAGTTTGTTTTTGGAAGTTCTTTTTTACAACTGATCACTAAAACCAAGCAAAATGGTAACACTTATATAATCAGTCTTGGCTAATTGTCTAATTGACTAAACAGCCTAACTCTGTAAAACATGTAAGTTTTTCTGAAAAAAGAATTTGAGCACTTGGAGGAGATGTTATGTCTCTCTTCATCTGATACAGATAGCTATCAGTTGAAGAGAGATATGCCATCTCACTGTCTCTGAGCAAAAAGCACTAGAAATTGCTAAGAGTATATTTTAGCCAGTTATCAATACACAGCATCATAAATTTTAAGCATACACAAATTTGCAACCAAGTTTACTGGAAGAAGACGAAATGTAAATTGCAATACTGTGTTTCCGTTCCATACGATTTGAAAGATTTGTCGTATTTCCTGTGTTGCAGAGGATATTTGTAAAATAATCTTACATGTTGGTTTATTTGTGTTGTTGCTCTCGCGAAATCTGAAATCTCCACATTTTGAGCGATAGTTTTTCGGGGTAACACGTAGAATGACAGCTTCAGCATCCGACATTTTGAGAGAACATAAAGACGCTTGAATAAAGCGCCCAGACGATCAGACTAAGTGCAACGATTGCAACGTGTTATTTGATTGGCTAAAACAGTTGGCCTTCATCCAATCGATTTGGGTCTATCAGAATTCGATGAGTATGTTTGTTTCGACAGCTCTAATGCGGGAAAACAAGTATTTCGACTTTTCACGGCGAATTTTCATAGGTTAGTTTCATTTCGCAACCAATTATTAAGAAACTAGCCTTTTATAATAAAAATCGAATCGAAAATGAGATCTGTTAAACCGAATTGAACCGAACCGAATCGAGGGCAAAAGATCGCGGTTCAATTCACATCGCGATTAATCGTTTCACCCTTAATAGAGGGAGATGAGAGGATGTTATTACTCTAAATTCATTGTGAGGATTATTGAGTTATTGCCTCTTGCATTGAAGTCATTCTGGCCCTCATGTAAAGGGAGTTACTCCATGTAGTTAACTTTCAGAAGCAATTTTTGTCCAGAGCATAACTTCTCAAGTATTGTAGGCACAACTGCGAACCGAGTCTGCAATTTTCTCTTTTGCATTTCTACTTTTGCTTTCGAAGGATCACCCATTTTCAGAATATATGTACTTCACAACAGCAGGTGTTAAGTGCTTGTGTGGCGGCCGTAAAAAGTCTCCCCGTACTTCATTCTCAGTGTTGTTATATTTTCTGGTCCTTCGGGATCATTAGTTTTCATGTAATTAGTTTTGAAAATTGAATACTGCTTAAGCCGGTGCTAGGGGGCGTGAGTAGTGTTGCACTTTTAATTACTACTCATGAACAGACTCAATAAAACCGAGTCTGCAATTTTCTCTTTTGCATTTCTACTTTTGCTTTCGAAGGATCACCCATTTTCAGAATATTTGTACATGTATATGGATAGAGGGATATGAGAGGATGTGGAGTCAACAAAGTTTATAACTCTTAATTCATTTTGAGGATTATTGAGCTATTGCCTCTTGTATTGACGTCATTTGATCTTGTGACAAGGTGTTGGGTGGTGGTATTAATTACCTTAGTGATAGCTCTAGTTATTTTCTAGCACTGTTGAAATGTTTTGACAAATAGATATAATATATGACTTAACGGTTTGTGTGCAGTATGTTTTATAGCATGATAGGTTCTTTCGGAAAAATGTCAGAACCATGTTTATGCCACGGCCCCACATACTGGTGGCATTTAGGGTTGAATATCAGAACCATTTTATGCCCCAGCCCCACATACTGATGGCATATAGGCTTGAATGTCAGAATCATGTACCTCACTTCAGAGTTTATACCCCGGCATCACACTATACTGGTGGCATATAGGGTTGAATGTCAGAACCATTTTTATGCCCCGGTCCCATATACTCGGGCATATAGGGTAATGTCAGAGCCATTTTTATGCCCTGGCCCAACATACTGGTGTTGTTGTTGCTCGGAATGGGGAAGGATAAATTCACTGACACATTGTCTTTTCTGACAATTTGTGATTTAATGCATATTATTAACAATTATGTTAGAAGTTTTCTGAATGGGTATACATGAAAGTTTGCTCTTTAGATGAGCAATATCATAATTTTCCATATTTTTGGCCAATTCTATAGTAAACTGTCCATAAATGATGTCTAAAATATTGATTTTCAAGCTTAAACATGATTGTCCTGTCCATAGAAAATTGGTTCTCAAATACTTCAGTGTAGAAAATCTTTAATATTTTCACAAGCTTTTGGTCTATCGATACGATATCGATATCTATCGAGCACATTTCCGGCACATTGAGACACAGCCTGTAATTTGGTTATTATGCAAGTTTGCAAAAAATGCATTAAATGATACCAGGTATAGGATCATTTTTTAGAGAAATTCAAGCATCAAAATACCAATAAAATGGTGAAAAAATTATCAAATTACATTTGTTTGGTATGAAAATGTAGCTCATTTTATTCTGTTTCTGATCGTATCAATAGCTGTTTCTAGTTTCATTACTGTTGAATAGAATTCATTTTCTTTCAAATAAAGGTATTTCTTGATATTTTCCCTCACTTTGCTTATTTAATCTGATTTTTTTCTATATACTTTATTTCTAAGCATGGAAATTTGCCAATCTTGTAACTATAGTGTTTCAGTAAACAGTTAAACATGAAATGATGCCAAAGTAAGAACCTTAAAAATTGACACAAAATGTTACAAAAAATTGCATCTGATCTTGACTAAGGCGCTTATCATGTGATACACTCTATCAATAGCATCAACAAAACAAACCAACTTTAGAAAAGCAAAGACTTCAGTGCACACGCATCAAATTCTTTTTTCGCGTCGAACAATTGTGGATCAAAACAACAATGCAAATCAAAGAACGTAATGTTATTTCTTGAATGGTCCGCCATTATTGGAATTCCTAAACGTGCAGGGCGATTCTAGAATTGTCCAAATTCCAATAATGCGCAGAACATATATACCGGTATACATATATATAGATAGAGGGAGATAAGAGGATGTTATTACTCTAAATTCATTGTGAGGATTATTGAGTTATTGCCTCTTGCATTGAAGTCATTCTGGCCCTCCTGTAAAGGGAGTTACTCCATGTAGTTAACTTTCAGAAGCATTTTTTGTCCAGAGCATAACTTCTCAAGTATTTTAGGCACAACTGCGAAACTTTGTACATGTATATGGATAGAGGGATATGAGAGGATGTGGAGTCAACAAAGTTTATAACTCTTAATTCATTTTGAGGATTATTGAGCTATTGCCTCTTGTATTGACGTCATTTGATCTTGTGACAAGGTGTTGGGTGGTGGTATTAATTACCTTAGTGATAGCTCTAGTTATTTTCTAGCTCTGTTGAAATGTTTTGACAAATGCATATAATATATGACTTAACGGTTTGTGTTCAGTATGTTTTATAGCATGATAGGTTCTTTCGGAAAAATGTCAGAACCATGTTTATACCACGGCCCCACATACTGGTGGCATTTAGGGTTGAATATCAGAACCATTTTATGCCCCAGCCCCACATACTGATGGCATATAGGCTTGAATGTCAGAATCATGTACCTCACTTCAGAATTTATACCCCGGCATCACATTATACTGGTGGCATATAGGGTTGAGTGTCAGAACCATTTTTATGCCCCGGCCCCATATACTGGGGCATATAGGGTAATGTCAGAGCCATTTTTATGCCCTGGCCCCACATACTGGTGTTGTTGTTGCTCGGAATGGGGAAGGATAAATTCACTGACACAAGTTCGCGGCTAGGTGTAAACTGCAAGTTCCATACATTAGTTGTTGTATACATTATTATAGCCCTTACTTTTTGTGTCAAAAAATCTATATAATATTATTTCAAACGAAAACTGAACAGATCCTGATGAAATGGCTCTTGACAGGAGTCATCTGATCGAGGTCTACTCTGCAAAGGGCGCAAAAACACATAACTGATGATGTAAAGGGTTAACCACTTTTAGAATTGCTTTTTCTTGAGGATTCTAAAGTGGTCACAACATAGTGTTTTGTGGAGAACAGTTTATTATTTGAAAATGCCCCTTATCTGTGTGACCGGTAATGAAATTTCTTATGTTTGTATGTTCATATACTATACATGCAAACCATAAAAAGTTAAACACAGAAATAATATGGTTGGTTTTGGCAGTGCAATCAACGTTTTATTTTTTTGTTTTATTGCAGGTGAAACATACAGCACATACTTTTTCAGCCTTCTTGCAAGCTGCAAAGATTCCAAACGTAGATGTAGCGAGACTGACGAGAATTGAATGTAGCCTCAATGATCTCGGCCGAAGTGTAGATCAATGCCAGCAGACTTTAACAAAGCATGAAAAATCTCTTCAGAAGCATGAATCAGAACTGAGCGAGCAGAAAGTAGAACTGGGTGAGCAAAAATCACAACTGAGCACGCAGAAAGCAGAACTGGATGAGCATAAAGTAGAGCTAAGCGGGCATAAAGCAGAACTGAGTGAGCATGAAGCAGAACTGTGTGAGCAGAAAGCAGAACTGAGCGAGCAAAAAGCACAACTGAGCGAGCAGAAAGTAGAACTGGGCGAGCATAAAGTAGAACTGAGTGAGCATGAAGCAGAACTGAGCGAGCAGAAAGCAGAATTGAGCGAGCAGAAAGCAGAACTGAGCGAGCATAAAGCAGAACTTTGCGAGCAGAAAAGGAGTATCGAGAATTTGCGGCGTCAGCAGGAGTGCCATGCAACAGAACAAAAGAAGACACAGGTGACCTATCCTTTGACCTTTGATTTACATCTGGTAGAGTTCTTCATATTTACTTATCTTTGGTCGAATTTGTTTCCATATACCTTGTATTTCATGCCAAAAGATGACAATGGTATCACTGTGTCTGTCAATTGTAACTTGTATATTCAGTCCTGTTCTAAGGAAGCTATTCTAGTTTGAAGAATAAGATTCGTATTATTCAAAAGTAAACAGGACATATCTTCATCAGACGAATGCTGACTTGTAATAATTTATGGTCATTCGGGGTCATTACTTTCGATGTTATTATGCCCCCCAGATCAGACCTGGGGGTCATATTGTTTTTGCCATGTCTGTTTGTTTATTTGTTTGTCAAAAACTTTAACCATTTCCCTCATACAAACGTGTTTTCACGCATTTGCAAACAGAGCAGACCCAGATCAGACGACTCCTGGAGCCTAGAGCTCTGATCAGGGTCTGCTCTGTTTGCTAATAGAATTTGAATGATCTGATTCTTTACTTTTGATGTCACTAGGTCAAATGTCAGTGTCACCATGACCTTAACTGGAGACATAGTTTCCGATCATTATCTGCTCAAGGGTTTGGCATGGGATCTTCAAACTTGCTATGGTGGTTGGTCATGACAACTAGATGACCCCTATTTTTATGCCCCCATTGACGATAGTCAGGGGGCATATTGTTTTTACCCTGTCTGTTTGTCTGCCTGTTTGTCAGCAGCTTTAACATTGGTCATAACTTTTGAGCCAGTACAGATAGAGACTTGATATTTGGCATGCATATGTATCTCATTAAGCCACATATTTTGAGGGGTAATATGTCAAGGTCAAGGTCATCCTTCAAGGTCAGAGGTCAAATATATGGGTCAAATCACCGACTTTAACATTGGCCTTAACTGTTGGACCAGTAGAGATAGAGACTTGATATTTGGCATGCTTGTGTATCTCATGAGGCTGCACATTTTGAGGGGTGACATGTCAAGGTCAACGTCATCCTTCAGGGTCAAAGATCAAATTGTCTGTTTCTTTGTCTGTAACTTTAACGCAACCTTAACATTGGTCGTAACTTTTGAGCCAGTACAGATAGAGACTTGGCATGCATATGTATCTCATAAAACCGTACATTTTGAGGGGTGACAGGTCAAGATCATCCTTCAAGGTCAGAGGTCAAATATATGAGGGGGCATAGTGTTTCACAAACAAATCTTGTTTAGGTCAGTAGGTCAAAGGTCAATGTCATCATGACCTTAACAGGTTAAATGGTTTCCGATTAATAACTGCTCAAGGGTTTGGCTTAGGATCTTCAAACTTACTGTGGTGGTTGGTCATGACCACTAGATGACCCCTATTGTTTTTAGGTCAAAGGTCAAGGTCACCATGCCCTTGACTGGTGAAATGGTTTCCGATCAATTACTGCTCAAGGGATTGGCTTAGGATCTTCAAACTTGATCTGGTGGTTTACCATGTTCACTAGATGACCCATATTGTTTTCTAGGTCACTAGATCAAAGGTCAAGGTCAACATGAACTGATGAAATGGTTTCTGATTAATAACTGCTCAATGGTTTGTTTTGAGAACTTCAAACTTGCTGTGGTGGTTTGTCATGACCACTAGATGACCCCTATTGTTGCTGAGGTCATTAGGTCAAAGGTCAAAGTCACCATTACATTAAATTGGGAAATGTTTTCAGATCAATAAATAATCAGTGGTTTGGCTTAGGATCTTCAAAGTTGCTATGGTGATTAGTCATGACCACCTCTTTAGTTGAGGTCACTAGATCAAAGGTCAGGGGGTCGGGATATACATGTTTTACAAACATCTCTTGCTGCTCATTTTGTGGGCTGACTTGTCGGGGTCAACCTTGAGAGTCAAAGGTCACCGACTTTAACATTGGTCATCACTTTTGAACTAGTAGAGATTCAGATTTGATATTAAGTATACATGTGTATCTCATGAAGCTGCACAGTTTGAGGGGTGATAGTCAAGGTCATCCTTCAGGGTCAAAGGTCATATCGGGGGATTAGAGTTTCACCAACACATATTGTTAGTTTTGAAAATTGAATACTGTTTAAGTCGGTGCTGTGGGACGTGAGTAGTGTTGCGAGTTTCATAACTGCTCATGAAAAGACAATAAAACCGAGTCTGCATGTGTTTTCTGTTCTGCATTTCTGCTTTTGCTTTCGAATGATCTCCTATTTTTAGCTCACCTGAGCAAAGCTCAAGGTGAGCTTTTGGGAGACTTGAATGTCCGTTTTGCGTCATGCGTCGTCCGTCAACAATTTGCTTGTGAACACTCTAGTGGTTACAATTGTAGTCCAATCTTCATGAAACTTAGTCAGAATGAATGTCTTAAATGAAATATCGGACGAGTTCGAAATTGGGTCAAGTTGGATCAGAAACTAGGTCACTAGGTCAAATACCTTGTGAACCCTCAAGAGGTCACATTTTTAGCCCAATTTTCATGAAACTTGGTCAGAATGATTGTCTTGATAAAATCTCGGTGGAGTTTTAAAAGTGGGTTATGTGGAGTAAAAAACTAGGTCACTAGGTCAAACAGTAGAGAAACCTTGTGAACACTCTAGTGGTCACAATTTTAGTCCAATCTTCATGAAAGTTGGTCAGAATGAATGTCTTAATAAATCTCGGACCAGTTCGAAAGTGGGTCAAGTGGGGTTAAAAACTAGGTCACTAGGTCAAACAGTAGAAAAACCTTGTGAACACTCTAGTGGTCATAATTTTAGTCCAATCTTCATGAAACTTGGACAGAATGAATGTCTTGATAAAATCTCGGACGGGTTCGAAAGTGGGCCAAGAAGGGTTAAAAACTAGGTCAAACAGTAGAAAAGCCTTGTGAACACTCTAGTGGGCACGTTTTTTGTCCAATCTTCATGAAACTTAGTCATAATGATTGTCTTGATAAAATCTCGAACGAGTTTGAAAGTGGATTATATGGGGTTAAAACTATTGGAAAGCATGAAAATTGGTCAGAATGATTGTCCTAATAAAATCTTGGACATGTTTGACAGTGGGTTATGTGTGGTCAAAAAGTAGGTCACTGTCATATCTTAGAAAAATCTAGTTTGCACTCAAGCGGCCACATTTTTAGGCAAACTTGCCCAGAGTGTTTGTCTTGGTGATATCAAGGTTGAGTGTGATCATGGATGGAGTGGGAATAAAAAGTAGGTCACTAGGTCAAATCTTAGAAAAAATACTCTCGAGGTCACATTTTTAGCCAATCTTCATTGGTCAGAATCATTGTCTTGATAAAATCAATGTACTAAATCATTGAAAATCTTGTTCTGCAGAACCACTGCTCATGATCCACTATCAACATTGTTCAAATATTGTCCCTAAGGGCAATATTGACCCTACCCATGTACTACCCAGCAAAAATCTTAAATCTATGGTAATCAGGTGAGCGATTAAGGGCCATCTTGGCCCTCTTGTTATAACTTAGTCCTCTATCAAAGTTAAATAAATGGCTTTCAAACGGGTGTACAAGTATTGCACTTGGGCTAAAATAGATTTCAAATATTTTCTTGAAACATCTCTTAAAAGGGTGAATGGAATTTAGTTAACTTTGATAGAAATAGTCATTAGATGTCTTCTATCAAAGTGAATACAGTGGCCTTGAAGATATTTGTATGTAATATATTAAGATCATTAGAGCTATTAACCAGATGAGCGATACAGGACCATCATGGTCCTCTTGTTTCCTGTATCTGTTAAACTTGGAAGTACATATAATGTTAATGGGATGATATCTTGTCAATTGATAAACAGATCTTTAACCATTCATCTCATGAATATTCAACCACAAAAGGAACGAATACGTAAAGAATATAAAACAAACTTTTCAATGGCAAATAAAAACAGGAAATTTTGGCAACGAGAGAAACTGCAGAATAATATGTCGTTAAATTAACATTACAGACCTGTCTGATCTGTATCTACTCTGTTTGCAAAGGCCTATAAAGTTGTAGCTGTGACGTTAAGGGTTCAATTATTGTGTGTCAGTTTGATAAATAGTTTAGCAATTATTGTTCATACAGAGAAACAATCTCCATTTGTGATGTACTTGTCTTTTATTCATTTTGCAGTCCAGTACCAGTGATGTGGCCTTGACTGACGAAGAAATGCTTAGTAAGTAAAGCAGATTGCTTTTTAGCCATTTATCTCATAAATATTCATGTTAGATACATTGTCCATATGAATATTATTTAGCGTTTTATATACCTTCCGTATGATGTGTGTCATATGCTGTCCGTGTCGTATACATGTGGATAACTCCTCTTTTCCATTATTCAGGTAGAATTATCGACCTACTGCGAACCCGAAACCCCGAGCTTGCATGCAGTAGGTCGGTGGTCTTACATGAATATTCTGTGCACGAAACTATGCAATTTGTTTCATGCAAAGAAGAGCCCCTGACACCTTCTGCCACCTGTAATTAGCTGGATCTTGTGATATATGTATGACTGAAATACTTTTAAAGCAACCTAAAAATCCGATAAACGTCAAAAACAAAATTCTTCACTTGTAACAAATATTGTTTTCATACTTACATGGTTGGTATTGATGTGAAGATTCTGTATAAGGGGTAGATGAATTTGATACCTATGTTAGCTCACTTGGCACACAGAGTACTAAGTTCAGCTGACTGGATCACCCTGTGTCCGTCTTTCTTCCTTGTCTTTTGCCATAACTTTTTAGCTCACCAGAGCACAGAGTGCTCATGGTGAGCTTTTGTGATCGCCTGATGTTCGTCGTGCTTCGTTCGTCATCCGTCGCCAACAATTTGAACCCTTAAAAATCTTCTCATCTGAATCGACAGGGTTCTCAGCTTTCATTTATGGCACACAGCATCATATTCAGATCCTCTACAAAAGTTATATAAATAATGCCCCTGGGGTCAAAATTGGCCCTACCTAACTGGCGTGCCTTCTTTTCAATAGAAACTTATAATAAAATTTTGAAATCTTCTTCTCTGAAAGTGGAAGATTCTTAGCTTTCATATTTGACACATAGCATCATGTTCAGGTCCTCTACAAAATATATATAATATATGACCCTGGGGTCAAAATTGGCCCCACCCCATGCATGATGGGTGGCTAATTTCCAATATAAACAAATAGAGAAAACTTTGAAAACCTTTTGAAACTGGACGGTTCTCATATTTCATATTTGGCCCATAACATCATGTTCAGGTCTTCTACAAAAGTTATATAGATAATGTCCACTAGGTCAATATTGGCCCCGCCCCAAGAGTGGCCAGTTTTCAATAGAAACATATAGTGAAAACTTTGAAAATCTTCTCCTGAAACTGCAAGGTCCTCAGCTTTCATATTGGGCACATAGCATCATGTTCATATCCTCTACCAAAGTTTTATAAATTTTGGCTCTGGGGTAAAAATTGCCCCCGTCCCATGGGTAGCCAGTTTTCAATAGCAAAAGTACAAAAATGAATTGTGCAGGAAACAGCACATACAGAACAAACAGTCGCCCGAACAGCAACACAAGGAAACAGCAAATGTACATAGCTATAAAAGAATCAAGAGACCCACAAAGACAAAACAAACATACAATGGGGAAGATGGAAGTTACCGCCTTCGAACGGTCAGTGACAAAAGTCACTGGGGGTTAAACCGGTTTATGGGTGCCCAACCTCACACTTATTCCATCCCCACCTTAAAAGTCAGTGTAAATAAACGTATCCCCTCTTTCTTATAGTGAAAACATTGAAACTAAAAGGTGTTCAGCTTTTATATTTGGCACATAGCATCATAATCAGGCCCTCTACAAAAGTTATATAAATTATTCTCCTGGGGTCAAAATTGGCCCCGTCCCATGAGTGCCTTGTTTTCTAAAGAAACATACATTTATAGTGAAACTTTGAAAATCTTCTCCTCTGAAACTGGAAAATCCTCAGCTCTCATATTTGGCACATAACATCATGTTCATATCCTCTACCAAAGTTATATAAATTATGCGCTGGGGTAAAAATTGCCCCGCCCCATGGGTAGCCTGTTTTCAATAGCAAAGTACATCTATAGTGAAAACTTTGAAATCTTCTCCTCTTATTGTCTGGTGAGCGATGGCATAACACAATATGACCCCATGACAGGTGGTGGCTAATCTTCAACCCAATGCGTTAAAACCTTCATAAATGCTGAGAGTTGGTGATCTGAGTATATTCTGTTTGCAAAAGTGGATATTGCATATTTATGATGTAAACTGGAATAACCATTAACCACGAGACCACATGGTCTGCACAAGAGATAACAGTTTGATTGAAAATGGTTTTGATCCAGTTCGAAGACACATATATTTAGATCAAACATGTTTTATGCAATTTCTATTTAGTTCTTGTATATTTACAGACTTTCAGACCTTACTTAAGACGCACTACAGGAACACTTGCCTGGTGGTCCAGGATCCAGCAGAGGATAGTGATATAGAACTGAAGTACTTGTATGCTGAACCAGCGGTCAGGGTCATGCGACAGAGTAAAAGGCGTGATGGATTAACGAATGTTAAAGAAGAGGCTGAAAGTATGTCCTGCAAGAAGATATTTTACACAGACGACTACAGGGCAAGACAGATTTACATCACTGGAGACGCCGGGTTAGGCAAGAGTATGCTGTGTAAGCACCTTGTTGAGCTGTGGTGTGAGGCACATGGTGATCGCTCGTCTGTTGTGTCAGATGACAATGACAGTGATTCAGACGAGGAAGGACGTTGGTCACTCAGACGAACAAAAATACAAAGACATGCTGAACAAAAAGCGAGGAGGGAGGAGAACAGACAGATATTATCTCAGTTTAATTTTCTGTTTTATATAACACTGAGAGACTCTCTATCAGAATATACAATAACTGAAATGATTCAGTCTCAAATATTGCAATATTATGAAGACATTAAACATGTGAAAGTGTCTGATGTATTGAAAAATGAATGTTGTCTCGTCATTGTTGATGGTCTTGATGAATGGGTGTGTCCAGAAGGTAGAAAAGTCCCTCATTTTGTAAATCCTGGGATCCCAGGCAGGGACGTTTTAGATGAAAACACTGTTTTCTTGACCACAACTAGGCCATGGAAATTTGATGTACTTAGGTTGACAAATGTTGACAAACATGCTGAACTGTGTGGGATAAATAAGCTATCTGCCTCACAACTCTGCTCTAAAGTCATTAAATTACTGAATAAGAGTGAAACTGAAAGAAAAAGGAAAACAGAGTTCTATAGAGCACTTAAACAGAAAGGTCTTGATCACTTCAAAACTATACCTGTCATTCTCATCCAGCTTATTTGCCTCTGGTTTGATGATCAAGAACTTTGTAAGTCTCAGGTGCAGTTGTATTGTTCCATGTTGAACATGCTTCTGAAAAAAGCACAGAACAAGCTGACCGAACAAACCACCCTCACCCCAAGCAGTGTACAATCAGAAACTGCCCTACACGAATGCTTTATGAACCACCCACATTGTCAAAACCATCAACAACTGATTAATTGCTTGTCAAAAGTGGCATTTGAGGCTTTAGTTGACAAAACAAAAGAGAACCAGTTAGTGTTTGAAAGCTCAATAATGGGGATATATGGTGTAGATGCAGAATCAATAAACCTGTGTTTAAAATCGGGTATTCTGTCACAAAACAAAATGTATGTCAAGCGTTCTGTTAGTGAGAAGAAATTCTCATTTTTGCACAAACAGTTCCAAGAATTTCTTGCGTCTGTGTTCATAGCAAACAGTGAAGATGTACAAAATGTTTCCAAACGTTTAACAGAGTTCTGTAGCACAGTAAAGGGTTGTTTAGAAATGTCTCAGGTTTGGCTGTTTGTGTCTGGAATGAGGCCTGACATAGCGAGACAATTGTTGGACCATTTCACTAATGTTATTACTGCTGACACTGACAAACTGATACAAAACTACAGACAAACATTACGTGATGAAGGTTTGATACTCGACATACAGACCTGTGTGACCAACTGTATCTCTGAAGGGGAAAGTAATGGCCACAAATACGAGAAAATACCTTTGAACGACGTTTGTATTAACGAGGACACGCTACGTCATGTAGAACGCATGTTGCTAGGCAACGTGTGGTCAACAATAAAGTCTGTTTACATAAACACTAGTGGCATGACAGGTGACCAGTTAGCACTTATAACTGGTCAGTTAGGACAAACAAAGTCGCTAGAGAAACTTCACTTGGTTGACTGGCGGTCAGGTATTCCAAGTGAAACACTCGAAACAGTCATAGACAACTGCACTGACTCTCTGACGTGTTTGGACTTGGATGGTGGCTGGTTAGGCAAAAAGATAGAACTAGAGCACGGGTCAGTGAGTGCGATATGTCGCAGTATCAGCAAGCGTTTAATGTCACTTAGACTGGACTGGGTTAAACTAACTCATGTAGATAAAGTAGAACTGTTGAACAAGTTATCACAGTCATCCTCTATTAGAGAGTTAGACCTGTTGTTACACTGTACAGACCATGACGACGAGTGTAGACCTCGTATAGACGTGTCTACTATGACACAGTTACAGACACTTGAGCTGGGGTACATGTGTGTAGATAATCTACCGACCGTGACACAATGTATGGATGGGGTTGTCCTGGGGTTTGTTACTTTATCAATGACGACTCTGTGTGAATTTGCACGGAACATTTCACAGACAAAACGACACGTAGAGGTAGAACTACTCGGGGTAACAGTTAGAGAGGAGAGTGAGGACCGTGTAGACCTGGAGACTCTCCTCCGTGAGCGTCCCGGTCTGACAGTGACACGCTGCGAGTATCATGACAGTGACAAAACATGGGGGATAGAGTTCCATACAGACAGTAAAACCTGAACAAACGTTTCTGTTCATTCAAACTCACAACTGTCGCCATTTTGATTTATTTGTTAGAATGTTTCCAATCTGATGATTCAAGTTTTAACACGAAATTTAGAAAAAAGTTGGTTTTCATCTCTCAGTCGCCATTTTTGTTCGTCTTTTAAACGAGTTATAATCAATCAAACACCCACTTGTGACCATTTGTTTTCTTAGTTAGAACATTTCCAATCAGATAGGACAAGTTTTATAACGAAATTCGGAAAAAATACTTTTTCATCTCCCGGCCGCCATTTTTCATTTTCTCACAAACGAGTTTTGTGTTTTAAACCTGTTAGAATTGATCGAAAACCCACTTGTGACCATTTGTTTTCTTAGTTAGACCATTTCCAATCAGATTATACATGTTTTAAAACGAAATTCAGAAAAAAATACTTTTTCATCTCTCGGCCGCCATTTTCCCTTGTCTTCCAAACGGGTTTTGTGTTTTAAACGAGTTAGAATCAATCAAACACCTAACTTTGACCATTTGTTTTCTTAGTTAGACCATTTCCAATCAAATTATACAGGTTTCAAAACGAAATTCAGAAAAAAATACTTTTTCCATCTCATAGCTGCCCTTTCCTTTGTCCAATAAGCTAGTTTTGTCTTTGAAAACGAGATAGAATTCAAACACCCAACTGCGACCATTTGATGTCTTGGAACGAACATTTCCAATCAGATTGGACAAGTTTTAACTGAAAATGAAAAAAATAATATTTTTTTCTCTCAGTTTCCAGTTTGCATTTTAAACCCATTAAATTTTAATACAAACCCCAAATATAACCATCGTAGAATTGCTGTGACTGCAGATTCGTTCAATCCTCTCAGTGTGTCATACGCATCCAAGCTGTTTGCAAGTGCCAGCCAAGATAATAGCTACAATTTGGAAATCTGTCTGGACCAGAATCTTTAACTGTTTGTACATGTACGATATAGTAAAACCTCTCTAAAATAACTCCAATATTTGAGTTTAGGGGGGGGGGGGGGGTGGGTTATGCAGAAATGAAGAGTTATACAGGTGTTCTTCCTGCTCATGCTTATTCATCATGTGGCCCGTTTAGAGGGGTTCTACTTGACTTTAGATATTATTCTCAAACTGTCGTTGAAGAAAATAAATTGTGAACTTGTTGCTGGTCTTTCTTTTTATTATACAGTTTTAGCTCCCCGACTCGGTGACAATATGAGCGTTTGGAATCTCACACTGTCGGTCATAGTGCGTTGTCAGGTCTTATCAGTAGCTATACTGTTTTACAGTGCAGCAGTAATAAACGGCTGCGTGTGATGTAATACGCTTAACCCTTTACATCATGAATATTCATGTCAGAAAAATGACTGAATATTAATTAGCTGTAGTTTATAAAGGCACCATGAAATGGGGCATACTAGCCAGTTTGGAAAGTAAAATATTTTTTTCAAATTCATTTGGCAAACAAAGCAGACCCTGATCAGGTTAGCAAACAGAGCAGACCCTGATCCTATAGGAGCCGTCTGACTTTGGTCCAATATGTTTGCAAATGCGTATAACAGTTTTTGTATGACCTGCCGAGAGGCAGTGCGTCACACAGGGATCACTTTTCCGTCGTCTGTTTGTCCGTCACACCGTCAGTATGTCCGTCACACTTTCTTTTTCATTCTAAAACTTCTCCGAGCAGGTGATATATGTGTTCTAATTATTCTAATTTTACGATATACTTAAATCTTGTTAAACCTGTTGAATATTCCTATAGAAATAATGACATCATGAAAACCCTTTTTTCCGTATTCGTTTAGACCTTTCCTTCATATTAACGCCTTTTCACGCATTTGCAAACACAATAGACTCGATCTATCAGCCCCTATATAGGAGCCGTGTGATCAGAGTATGAAATAGATCCGATCTATCAGCCCCTATATAGGAGCCGTGTGATCAGAGTATGAAATAGATCCGATCTATCAGCCCCTATATAGGAGCCGTGTGATCAGAGTATGAAATGGACCCGATCTATCAGCCCCTATATAGGAGCCGTCAGATCAGAGTATGAAATAGGCCCGGTCTATCAGCCCCTATACAGGAGCCGTGTGACCAGAGTATGAAATAGACCCGATCTATCAGCCCCTATATATGAGCTGTCTGCTCAGAGTATGCAATATACTCTATCTATTAGCCCCTATATAGGAGCCGTGTGACCAGAGTATGAAATCGACCCCTATAAAGGAGCCGTCTGATCAGATTACGCATGTCTATGGCATAACATCGGTGTGATTCTACAGTTTTTGTCGGAGCCAAATATCATGACGGCATATGTCTTAATAAAAAATAATCTATTAACATTCATGATGTCATTTTCTGAAAGGAATATTGAACAAGCAAAATATTAAGAAATGACGTCATGAATATCTATCAGCTTGAATTTTATAATGGTATATATGGTTTTTACCTTGACCTTGACTGTGGCCTCAGATCTATTATTATTTCATAAACAGTGTAGACCCTGACCAGGCGACCCCTGTAGTCCCAGATCTATGATTATTTTATAAACAGTGTAGACCCTGACCAGGCGACCCCTGTAGTCGCAAATCTATTATTATTTCATAAACAAGGTTGACCCTGACCAAGCGACTCCTGTAGTCGCAAATCTATTATTATTTCATAAACAGGTTAGACCCTGACCAGGCGATTCCTGTTGTAGCCGTCTGATCTGGTCTTAGAACTGTGTTTACCAAGAAGTGAAAAAATCGTTAAGCTGTATACGCGACGGAATCCTCACATATAGTCCGACAGGGAATTCCTGACAATTACGTCATAATTAGTTTACTTGAATATTCATATGATATGTTATTTCTTAAAAGAGAAGACTGTTTCTATTTGATTATGATGACATGCTTGTGGAGTCCGTAGCCGAGTGGATAAAGGCGCTCTCCTCCGAATCAAAATGTACCTGGTTCGAAACCCATATAAGTCAAATCTTTTTTTTTTGTCTTTTTTTGCCTCAACAACATATATATCAAAAACAGAAAAGAAAGACCTAGCAGGATTTAACAAGAACAGGAAAAAAAGATATAACGGCAATAGATCATATAGAAAAAATATACTAACAAAAGTATTTAAACAAAACAACAAATAAATACAAGTATAAACGCCGGTGAGTTTCGAACTCGGGTAGCGCGCATGCAAAGCCGCATACGCATCCTTTAGACCAAGTTGAGTGGCGGTGGCACCAGACTGACCGGCGGAAGGCGTCCTTGTGGATTCCTTGCGGCAGCCGTGGAATTTTATAAATATACAGCGGCCGCACGGTCGCCGTAAGTTGACCGTTGGGCATCGCCTCAAATGCCTCACGGGCGCCGTACGTTAACCGTTGGGCATCGCCTCAAAGGCCGTACGGGCGCCGTACGTTAACCGATTGGCATTGCCTCAAAGGCCGTACGGCAGCTGCAGGTATTCTGTCTCAATAAATTCAAAATACGCCGTACGGCGTATTTAACATAATTTATGTGATCAGTTCAGTATATGGCTATATGAATTCTGGGGCATCTGTAGAAATGCTATACATGTACATATACTCTATGTCTATTACATATTCTTAAACTTTTCCCTGATATTCTTTTTCACCTTTGCAAACAGATGTATGAATATTCGATAGAAAAATCGTGAAATCGACGTAAATAACTGTATTTATTTAGTTTAAGTTTTAAAAAAGGGTATATTAAAGAGAATGCCATAAAGTTTGGTAGTATTTTTTCATAGGATACTATAAAGGTTGAATCGCCAAGTCTTGGGGTATTTTGTTCTTAACCCTTTACTCCATTAATACAAGGACTATAACTCTAGCATCAATATTTGGAGTTATTCCCCTGTCGCCGAGTCTTGGGGTATTTTGTTCTTAACCCTTTACTCCATTAATACAAGGACTATAACTCTAGCATCAATATTTGGAGTTATTCCCCTTTCGCCGAGTCTTGGGGTATTTTTTGTTCTTAACCCTTTACTCCATTAATACAAGGACTATAACTCTAGCATCAATATTTGGAGTTATTCCCCTTTCGCCAAGTCTTGGGGTATTTTTGTTCTTAACCCTTTACTCCATTAATACAATGACTATAACTCTAGCATCAATATTTGGAGTTATTCCCCTTTCGCCAAGTCTTGGGGTATTTTTGTTCTTAACCCGTTACTCCATTAATACGCCTTTGCAAACAGAGTAGACCCTGTAGGAGCCGTCTAATCAGGATCTGCTCTGTTTGCTTATGAAATAATGTAGATATGATGTTACAGAGTCTGCCATTGCCAGAATTCTATGTGCGCACGCGACATTAAAATAGAATCTAATTAGTATGCATGATGTTACTAGTTCTAACATGACTATTGATGGAGTAAAGGGTCACCCAACATCTCACCATACAGCAGTATCTGGTCCTATTTGGATATAGAGCACTGTTCACCACTTCCAATCGGAACAAGCTGATCGATTTCAAAACGTTAGGATCCGGGTGAAATGCCGAGTAGCTCGGCGTCTTATCTGAATCCAAGGTGTTTGTAAGGTAGTTCGCGCTGTTGCTCGGCAAAAATCGAAGTTTATCCAATTATTATCATATTTGGTCCAGGTATACAGAAAGTTACCACCGACACGACTGCGACGTTTATTTTAAATTTTACGTCGGTTGCTTAGCAATATATGACGTCAAAAGCGCCATCTGGTGTCATCTAAGCAATTCACATATGTTTGCGTATGTTAAAAGCGTAACACTTTTGTTAAGTCGGGAGTTGAAAGTTGGGAAACCAATTTTACCGCATTCTGAAATTTATTTTTTTTTCGCCATTTTCGTGAAATTCCAAAAATACTAGACGGTGAAAGTTTATAAAAAACTATATGTCATACTCTGTTCATTTCTTAACAGGATCAAGTAAAAAAAATCAGTACCTATTCGAGTTCATTTTTTCGCTACGAGTGATTTTGCTAGGTTATCTCGTCATCATATTCGACGTCAAGGCGACGTTGATATATATATAAAACTGTTCCAGATCTTATTTACATTATATATGCGTATTGCTCTTCTTATTACACTATTTATTCATGGAAATATCAGTATGACGTGAATTTTAGTTTTAATATTCCTGAAAACTAATTGTCTTTCATCAGAAAAAAAACCTTTTTCTTCTATTGATAACAAATAGAGCAAACCCATATCAGACACTTCATGCAGGAGTTTCTGATTAGGGACTTCTCATTTTGTGTAAAAATATATTATAGAAAAGAGTACTGTACACATATAATTAATAACTATTATTTAATATGCCTTTTTAATATGCTCTTTATTTGTTTAGAGTTGTCATATTGTATGAAATGTACTTATTTTAGGGCCTCGTGGGTAGATTAGTCTTTTGACTAACCGAGCTACCCTCGTAAAATGAAGTGTTTCATTCATTCATTGACACAGGGCGCAAATGGAACGGGTCCATGTAGGAAACTTTCCACAAAAGTTTCTCGCTTGGTTCAGTTCTATTTGAAACTTTGTGTATGTAGTTTGTATAATTATGCTGATTTCATTTTGCGTTATTGAAATGTTTTAGCGTAATATCTGCATTGGACACATTGTCTATTATGATCTGTGATTGTTATTTTTGCATATAAATGTATAAAATGTACTGATTAACAAAGCCTCGGAGCACCTAATGAACCACCCTCATTAAATAAAGTATTTTAGCATGCGTTCATTAATTTAGATTAATTGGGTCACTCTCAAGCCTTTCATTCATTCATTCATTCGTTCTTGATTCGTTATAAACCTTGTGCATATAGTTTGATCCAGAAGAGACGTTGAGTAACCCAACGTCTCACAAGGTTCAATTAGTTTACACTCTAACTGCATTTTTCTAATTTTGAAGCAGATAACATTTTATTTTAACTAAAACTAAGCAAAAATATTGTTTCGTATTATAGTATTGACATCGTGGGTAAATGACGTCACAAAAATGTGGGATTTAATTAAATAGCGCGTGCATTTATGGTTTGTTTTCACTTTGTCAACCTTTTTATTTCACACCTCTGCTAATCTCCCAATTTTCTTGTTCGCACCTACAAGTTACCTGTTTTTTCTATACTGTTGGAAAAAATGAAGTAATCGATGAGCCCAGTATTTAAAGAAGTATTGTAAATGCAATGCAGAAGTTAATTTGATAAAAGATTGACCATTATAAATTATTTTTGTTTACCAAATTCATAATCTGATACATAATTAGTTCAATAATAAACTGATATCAAATAATTAATTAGTTCAATAATAAATTGATATCAAGTAATTATCAAACAATTAAAAGACTAACTGGATGATAAGGATAATTATCATAAAACAGTTAGATGTAATTAATTGACTGACTAGAAATCACTTAATCCTGATTGTAATTACTAATTAATGAAAACAATATTAAACTGTTACAGAAACTAGTTGTTTTCTTGGGCTCTATATATTCGGTCAACTTTAATATATTATCACTATTCCTGTCAATATGGCAAATGCACAAGTCAACATCAGGTTTATTGAGAACAGTCGTGGTGGACGGACTCTCGTCCATAATGAGTATATGTTCAGATTGAAAACCAAGAAGAAAGACAGTAGATACTGGTACTGTACAAACAGAGGCTGCAACGCTAAGATCAACACAAAAAATGGGATTCTAACTAAGGTAAGTTTGTTTATACATTGCTGTCGAAAATTATGACATAAAAGAGTGCTATAAATTAAATTCAATGTGTTTCATGCTAGGAAATTAAAGGAATATTCTAATAAAGCATGCTTTTGATTGAATAAACTGACCGTGAACATGATTGAATATTTTCAAATGTCAATATTTAGAATGTATGTACTTAACTGTAAGTACACATCTGTGTATATAATGTAATTGCAGAGTATTTAGGAAGTCTACATAGTTTTTTTTTGTTTTACTACATACATTTATAATAATATATACTTAACTATCAGGTTGTTCTTTTTTAGGTCTCAGGAAATATAATCGCCAGCAAGATCAAACTGGCGTATTCGTCGCAGAAATACTTAGTAACACCCGGAAGAGAGTACGAGATTCAGTGGAACCAATTCCAACTATGATGGCGATGAACAGAAAATTCTGATCTTTGGCCAAACGGAAAATCTGATGAACTGTCTGCTGTGGATACCTGGTGCATGGACGGCACTTTCTACTCAAGTCCCTCATGTTTCTACCAGCTGTACACCATTCATGCAATGGTAAATGGATACATGTGCCCACTAGTATATGGCCTACTCCCAAACAAGACGGAAGTAACTTACAGGCGATTCTTTGAATTATTACAGAACTGTGGTGACACTAGCAACATAAGACTCTTACCAACAACCATCATGATGGATTTTAAATGTAAAAACGATGCAAAATATAATACGTGTAATTATTACAAGTTGCGTTGATTCATTACATTATGCTGGAAAGCTGTTAACGCAAAATGTAATAACGACGCAAAGTGTAATAATTATTGAAACGGGTCTGATTCATGAATTCCATACACTACTATATTCGCGACTTTCGAAGAGAAATGCACATACATGTACCAGTAAAATTTAACCTAGACTGGAAAAGCGGAGAGTAGTAGAGAGCGACGGGTCAAAAGTCGAAACTTTCATTTTATCGACATGAAACTTATCAAGGTGCACTGGATGAGGTGTAGATGTTAACCAACGCAAAATATAATAACGACGCAAAATGTAATAAACTTTGAGGTGGGCCTGATTCACACCATACAACTATATATCCACGACTTTCGAAGAGAAAGTGAATATATTTAACTGTCTGACCACAAGAGCCGGGGATAAGTGTAATGCAGGGGAAAGGGGGGGGGGGGTGTTCAAAAATCGAAAATTTCATTTCATCGACAAATTGACATATAAGAATGTACTGGGTGAAGTGTAGATGTTGCTAGAGTCAGTATGTTATACTTATTCTAAAGATGTTCGATATATAAAGGAAATCATTACATTTTGCGTTACTACATTTTGCGTTGATATGCTTATTTTTAACCAACGCAAAATGTAATAACGCATAATGTAATAAATTTTGAGGTGGGTCTGATTCATACCATACAACGTAATGTTCGTAATTTTCGAAGAGAAAACTGATATACAACTATAATACATGCAAAACCTATCTCAGCACTGGCACCGAGGAAGGGGTAAGGAGGGGGAACGGGTCAAAGTTCGAAATTGTCATTGCCTCGACGAGCAAATATCAAAATACACCGGAAGAAGAGTAAATCCATTGGGACACAAGGCCGTGGCAAGGGGGAGGGGTGGGCAGACGCAAAATGCATAACAAAATGAGACGGGTCTGATCCATACCATACAACTCTAGTGGTGTTTTTGCTACTGACCGTGCCAAGGCGGTACTCTCTTTGTCACCCTTCCTTTTGTTTGCCTTGCGTCTTTGTGCTTGCGATTTGTTCATGTATGGAACGTTTGTCCCTGGTTCTTGTGTGTCTTTTGGTGTTTCCTGTGTTCATTTCGTGTGTGTGTGTGTGTGTGTGTGCGTTTGGGTCTGTGGTTGTGTGTGTGTCATGCTTTCTATCGGTGTTTTGGTGGTGGTTGCGTCTTGAATGTGGCTTTGCCTGCTTGAATTTATTACGTTTCCATCTATATCTGCGACTTTCGAAGAGACACAGATAGATATACGAGTATAATATAACTCGCCGTGGCACTAGAATAGCAGAAATGGATAGTGGGTGGAAGGGGGTGGGGGCAGTCCAAAAATAGAAACTATCGTTTTATTGACAAGAAGTTGAAGTGCATCTGATGGAGTGTAGATGTTGCTAGAGTCTATATTTTACGTATTCTAAAGAATTTTTCATTTTGCGACTATGATAGATATGGGACAGGCGCACTTAACACATTGTTGAAAGAGCGTGTCAAAAATTATCAGAAGTTATGCAAGTCCGTATCCCTCTTCTATAAAATGAGATAAACAGTGACGTAGCTGCGTTATCATGTTCACACTATTTAGACAGCTTTCTACATTAAGTTATATTTATGATCCCTTGCATAGTGTCCGGCAGTTGTCTATCATGCAACATATATTATGACAAGATTTGTCGATCATGGAAAGATAATCAATTAGTAGATGTACGTAAATAACAGTACAGAATCAATTAAATGTAGTTTAAACATCTGTTTGTTTTCTGACGCTAACGCTTGATACATCGTTTATGCATTTTCAAAGTACATGTATATGCAAATTACAGTATTAGTAAATGTTCTCAAAACGTTGTTGCTTGTTAAATACATATTAAGTGCAAATGTAAGTTTATGAAACGGTTTAACCCATTATAACATACACCTTTACGTCGGTCAAGACAAACAACATACCAGTGAAACGGTTTGCGAGTAATTCGTAGGCTGAATGTAGGTAATATGATGTTTGCTACTCGGTATCTTTGGCAAGTAAAGAGAGTGTTGATACATTAATAAAACAGAGAATCAGTTGTATATGATTTTCAATGGAACTCTAATGCGTTAAAGGCGTTTATAAGCATGTACTGTTAAAGGTTTACCCAAAACTTAGTTTCTGCACTATATATTAATTCATAAATTGTATTTTTAATTCAAATTGTATGAAAGTATATTTCAATGTATGTCTTCGATGAGACTAAAATCAATAAATATTCAGAATAATAATTTTTTGCATTGTTATCTGTAAAAGTCAAGCGACAAATAGGGCAATTAATTATTTTACTAACGATCACATCGCATCAACGTCGCGTTGACGTCGAATATGACGATGAGTTGACCTAGCAGAATCACTCATAGCGAAAAAATGAACTCGAATAGGTATTGTTATGCCCCCATTGACGATAATCGGGGGCATATTGTTTTTGCCCTGTCTGTCTCACTGTCTGTTTGTCTGTTTGTCCGTTTGTCCGTTTGTCTGTTTGTCTGTTTGTTTGTCAGCAACTTTAACATTGGTCATAACTTTTGAGCCAGTATAGACAGAGATTTGATATTTGGCATACATATGTATCTCATAAAGCCGCACATTTTGAGGGGTGCCGTGTCAAGGTCAAGGTCATCCTTCAAGGTCAGAGGTCAAATATATGGGTCAAATCGCCAACTTTAACATTGGCCATAACTTTTGGACCAGTAGAGATAGAGACTTGATATTTGGCATGCTTGTGTATCTCATGAGGCTGCACATTTTGAGGGGTGACATGTCAAGGTCAAGGTTATCCTTCAAGGTCAGAGGTCAAATATATGAGGGGGCATAGTGTTTCACAAACACATCTTGTTTTTTACTTGTTTCTATTAAGAAGTGAACGGAGTATGACATATAATTTTTTTGTAAACTTTCACCGTCTAGTTTTATTGGAATTCCACGAAAATGGCGAAAATAATCCAATACCAGAAAGCGGTAAAATAGGTTTTCCAACATTCAACTCTTGACGGAACAAAAGTGTTACGCTTGTAAAACATATATCGCATATCATATTGAAGAACTATTCTTCTTCTTCAAAACAGTTTTCGAATCATTGAAATACGCAACGGCATTTGTAAATAAATAAAGAAATACGCAAGCACATGTAAATTGCTTACATTACACCAGAGGGCGCTTTTGACGTCATATATTGCTAAGCAACCGACGTCAAATTTGAAATGAACGTCGCAGTCGTGTCGGCGGTAACTTTCTGAATACTTGGACCAAATATCATTATATGATGTTAATT
The DNA here is from genome assembly GCA_963576725.1 of Azorinus chamasolen. Lineage (NCBI taxonomy): Eukaryota > Metazoa > Mollusca > Bivalvia > Cardiida > Solecurtidae > Azorinus > Azorinus chamasolen. Next base: position 16,873,993 of record OY755249.1, read on the forward strand.
GGATAAACTTCGATTTTTGCCGAGCAACAGCGCGAACTACCGTAAATGCTGGTGACGTTACAAATACAAGTGACGTCACAAATGTGAGCCAGTTCACGGACATTGGAATAAGGATTCTTTTGAGAATCCTTTCCCTGTTGAATATTCATGTAAGAAATCTCGTATTTGTAAAAGCTGATATTATGGCATATGTACACATGGGTGTATATAAAAGATAGAAACGGAAGAGTCAGATCTATGATAGTTTCATAAGCAAACAGAGCAGACTCTGATCAGACGGCTTTTATAGGGACCGTCTGATCTGGATCTACTCTCTGTCAAGGCGTGAACAGCGTTTATATAACGGAAAGTATTATACCAAGTTTGCACTGAAATCAGTCGTACTTGACCACATTGTAACCAATCATAAAATAAATAATCAAAGTACTGATAGTACTGAAGGAGTCTGTGTTTTAGGAAAGAAAAAGTGTTGAATACAGTAGAACCTCTCTAAACCGCACAAAAATATACATTAAGGATGGGCGTTAACGACTGCTGTATGCTGACAGACAGTACAAAAAGCTCCTGCAGACGTTTCCGTATCGCTGTCAGCCTGCATCAAGCAGCTACCTGTTATGTTTATTTTCTGTTCGGTCTAGAGAGGTACTACTGTATTTGGGTGGTTTGTTTGCGAGTTATTTTTTATTTTCCCCAGATGTTGAAATCTTATCTGGAGGTAGTTGGTGTTTTGCATGATTTATGTAAATATTTTAAACGCAATTTCCAAATCTGAAGTACAACACATTCAAGGCATAAGTCGATCAGTGTCAAGAGATATTGGGTCTTCCGAAAAAGATTATATAAATACATTTATGTAAATATATACAAAAATAAGTTTGGAATTTATCAAATATTGATTGGAACCTCACAAACAATACAATCAAGAATGTTTGTATTGTTTTACAGTCTATAATGGTATAGTCAGATCTTTTGAACAACTTCAGATCATCTGAAATTGTTCACAGATTTTGAAATGGGAGGAAAACAAAGAGTACATGTAAATGTATTCATGATGGACATTTTATTGTAGACAATGGCAAGAAAAAGTAAAAACAACAGCAAATAAACATATATTGCAAGTAAAGCGTCTGTTTGAATGTAATTAAAAATGTATTCAAATGTTAAATCGGAACATGGTTGTATTTCCACTTTTACCCGAATTTTGTAAAACCTCTGTTGAACAGCCATTTAGATGTTAATTGATAATTCCTTATGACAGGTGGTACTTGAATGCAAATTGAAAAGTTTCAAAGGATCACAACCATGATGGCTCACCTGGTTACTATAGACTTATGCATACACTGTATTTCTATATAAAAATTAGTCCGCTTCATATTGGGGACAATATGAAACCAAGGGCCAAAATTTTAGGCCTGGATGTTAAAATTTGAACAATCTTAATAAAGGAACATTAGATTATGCTTCATATAAATTTCAAAGGTCTGGACCTTACAATTTCACAGAAGGAGATTTCACAGAAACCCAAGCAGACCCTGATCAGACAGCTCAAATAGAGTTCCGCGCCATCTGATAAGGGTCTAACTTGTTTACAAATGCGTGAAAATTGGTTTATATGATGGCAGGGGCTATGCTGAACTGTCAGTGGGGCAGATGAGACAGAGAGGTCAAGATGTATCAACTACTCTCATCAGAATCTGTACTGTTTGCCATATACTTATTTATATTCATTCATTCATGAGCAATCAAACCAGACCCTGATCAGACGCGGTCCCTGGTCGTTTCGGACCCAATTCGTTTCTTGGTTGTATTGGCCTTGGTCGTTTCGGCCACAATTGGGGCCGAAACGACCAAGGATTACGTGGAATATATCAGCAATGGACATCAAATTTTATTTAAGCAAAATTTGTTCTCTGTTTCAGAAAATTGACCATTGACAAGAAATAAAGAAAGCGAAGATCGAGATATCCAGTCAGATTGGATAGTTCCTATAATTATGTCAAAAATGTTTGTGTAGTACAATTGCACTTAGTTGTTCCTCAACAAGCCCCACCTGTTTCCACCTTATATGAAGCAAATAAACCCATGAAAATAAAGTGTTTAATATTTGCTGCAAATTGCTTAAATTTGTAATTATATAATGTTTTTGTAAACTTTTATTGAAATATTTTATTGAATCCACGAAATAGACAGTGATGTTTTAATTGTAATTAAAATAACGTTTCTCATTATCGAGCAACAAGGCCGAAACGACCAGGGCCGAAACGGATTGGGTCCGAAACGTCCCGACACCCATCAGATGGCTCAAATAGGATCCATCCGTTATGGGTCTATTCTGTTTGCAAAGACGTAGAAAGGCATATTTATGGAAGAAGGGGTTTAATTTAAAGTCTCAGGGGGTTAATGAGTTAAAACTAAAATTTAAAATAGCTCAGGCGCTGCAAATCTTACATGACATTGTTAGAACTCGGAGATTCACCGATAATCGTGTTCACGAGTGATTGTCAATCCATCTTATAACAAACTGAATGACAAGGAACCAGTCATTGTAAAAATACTAACTGTCATTCGTCATTCCATTTTCATTCGTCATTCGTTTTAGGGAGTCACTATTAGGTTGTGTTCTAATAGAGTCTATGATCAGGCTATGTTCTATGAGAGTCTATATCCAGGCTATGTTCTATAAGAGTCTATGACCAGGCCATGTACTATAACAGTATGATAAGGTTATGTTTTATAATGGTCAGGCTATGTTCTATAATAGTCTATGACCAGGCTATGGTCTATTATAGTCTATCACCAGGCTATGTTCTATTATAGTCTATAATCAAGCTATGTTTTATAAGAGTCTATGATCAGGCGGTGTTCTATAACAATCTATGATCAGGCTCTGTTCTATTAGAGTCTATGATCAGGCTATGTTGTATATGAGTCTATGATCAGGCTATGTTCTATATGAGTCTATGATCAGGATATGTTCTATATGAGTCTATGATCAGGCTATGTTCTATGAGAGTCTATGATCAGGATATGTTCTATAAGAGTCTAAGAGTCTATGAACAGGCCATGTTCTATATGAGTCTATGATCAGACTATGGTCTATAAGAGTATGCGATCCGGCTATGTTCTATAAGAGTCTATGATCAGGCTACATGTTTTATAAGAGTCTATGATCAGGCTATATTCTATATGAGTCTATGACCAGGCTATGTTCTATAAGAGTCTATGTTCTATGATATAGTCTATGACCAGGTTATGTTCTATAACCCTCTATAATTATTATTATTATTATACCACATTTATATAGCGCTATTTTCACACAGGATATGTGCGTTCAAAAGCGCTTCACATAGATACATTTTATATACAAAACAGGGTATATTCAATGTGTAATTATAGAACATTTAAAATAAAATATATCTAATACTTATATATATAAGAATAATAATAAAAAATAATTTATTTAGAACATAGGTAAAACAATTTCATCCCTTCCGTAAATTTATCTGTCTGCATATTATGCTCTTTTATATTGTGTCAGCGCACTCACATAAAAAAAATGAATGTAACATTCTATGCACAGTGCCAGTACGTCACACACTTTTGACCCAAACCCAACAGAATTGGGTACAGTTTTTGGCATACAGCACTACACATAAAATATTGCTGGAAAATTGGGTAACAGAACAGATCAATTTGAAGTTCATGCATATAAACTAAGTAATACAAATAAACAACTGTAATATACGCGCAATATGCAAGCCCCCCAGTCAAACACTATTAGACCCGCCATGGCAATGAGGGAGCACACAAGGGATACGCCGTATTTTAACGGAGTTATAATAGGGTATATCCGAAATTTAATTACAGAGTAAAATGTCCTATTATGGAAACCCGAAAATCCCAGCCAAAGTAAAACTAAAGAGGGTATCCCGTATACTGTTCCTACAACATATCCCACCGCCTGCAATGGAACGGATTCATATTGGACAAATCGAGATTGAGTGAGACACGCGATGCTGCATCGGACCGTACATACTTAACCTGCCCACTGCCCATATATTACACGACACAGTTCACTGGTAAGCAAAAAATAAGGAACAGGATTAGTTTAATAGGAATCCCTGGCACTAGTAGAGGGCAGGGTATGTTCTATAACAGGCTATAATCAGGCCATGTTTTATAGGAGTCTATGAGCAGGCTATGTTCTAATAGAGTCTATGAACAGGCTATGTTCTATTAGAGTCTATGATCGGGCTATGTTCTATGTGAGTCTATAATCAGACTAAGGTCTATATGAGTCTATAAAGAGGCTATGGTCTATTAGAGTATATAATCAGGCTATGTTCTTTAACAGCATATGATCAGGCTATGTTCTATAACAGCATATGACCAGGCTATGTCTATAATAGTCTATAATCAGGCTATGTTCTATAACAGTCTATAATCAGGCTATGTTCTATATGAGTCTATGATCAGGCTCCGTTCTATTAGAGTCTATGATCAGGCTATGGTCTATTAGAGTCTATTATCAGGCTATGTTCTATTAGAGTCTATGATCCGGCTATGGTCTATTGGAGTCTATGATCATGATATGGCCTGTTAGAGTATATGATCAGGCTATGGTCTATTAAGTCTATGACCAGGCTATGTTCTGTAAGAGTCTATGATCAGGCAATGGTCCATGCGATAAAGAATTAATATAGATTATACAGTTTCTACAATCATAAAAATTTAACTTGTTTAAACACTGTTGAACAACATTGCAAATAGTGTAGATCCAGGTAAGATGACCCCTGTAGGAGTCTTCTGACCAGGGTAAGTTCTGGGTTGCTTATCCTTATAAAACAATACAGGCTTGCTTCTAAAGTTTCTGCCATTGTACAATGTTCTATCATATATATATATATATATATATATATATATATATATATATATATATATATATATATATATATATATATATAAGCTTTCTGCATAACTTTCACCCTGCATTAAAGCTGCCACCTTTCTCCCAGACCGATATTAACCCATTATCTCATAGGCTATGTTTAGATACAACCTCTTTGTAAAAAATATACCGAAAAAGAGCATTAACTAGAGAAAAGGAACATCTTAGAATTTTGTAGTTTGAAACCATTGTGATAAATAGAGCATTTGCTCCTATATATCACAATGGTTTCACAAAGTGACTTTTACAGAGTCGTCAAAAGTCGTCAATATGAGAGAATGGGTTAAGGGCCTATTTACTCAATTATAGATAACGTCCGGTTTGGAGGGGGTTTACTGTAAATACATGGAACTGTTTGGCTGTACACTACTGTCGAGTTTTGTGATTACGCAACGTCTCATCAGGACCCATGCTGTTTAATACTCTGATTTCATTAACCCATTACCTCATAGGCTATTTTAGACACAATCTCTCTAATAAATCTACCGAAAAGGAGTATTTACTAGAGAAAGGGATTTTTTTAGAGTTGCATAGTTATGAAACCATTGTGGTAAATAAGTAGTTGCATTTGCTCCATAGGACCAAATGCTTTATTTATCACAATGGTTTCCAAAAGTGGCTTTTACGTAATACAGTGAAACCTGTGAAAACCGGACCCTGTGTAAACCGGTTCACTCTCGAAACCGGCCGATTTGTTCGGTCCCGATTTTTTTCCTTCTTTTCCCATTATGAAAATCCCTCTAAAAACCGGACCCTGTGAAAACCGGATACCGGTCGGGTCTCGCCAAATATTTGTCTCATTTCAATCCAAATTCACCTGTGTAAACCGGGTGCCAAAAACCAGCGGACCGGAACGTAATTTGCTGACTGGCCTCTCAACACGCTTATGCAACATGACACCTCGCGCCATTGTTTACACAGTGCAGTTATCAATAGTCGGGATTAACGGTATGGCTAGGTATAAAATCCTGACCAGTTAATGAAATAAGGGAACGAATGGAAAACTGTAAAAACAAATAACAGTAATGATCGGACTACAAACCTTACCTGCACTTATCTTGGAACAAAGTTTTGTTATTAATCAACAACAATTACAAATCCATTAATGATCTTATTTCACTTTCCTAACCCTTCTGATGCTGGCACGCAAAAAAAATCTGCTCAAAGATTTTGAAATCTTGTCCATTTTCCCCTAAATCCTGGTGAATGATTGTTAAAAGCTATCACATTCGTACTTGGAGTGACCTCGAGATTAAATTTGCAACATCCTGTAACCCTTTGCCTGTTACGAAAGTTTGCACAATCATCTTTATTAAAACTTCACAAATTCGCTTATATTTCTTGTAGAAATGATGACTAAGTTACCATCAACAAACATCTTGGATCCAGATCAGGCTCCGAGTTACTCGGCGTCTCATCCGGATCCAGTTTGTTTTCATACATGACATGACGCTCGCGACCAGCAGATTAAGGGTTAAACGTGTCTCATTTAGCTCTGGCTACCACACCCGTTTGTGTCACAAGTGAGAAAATGAAACAAGATAGGTTGTACACGTTTACAGATGTGTATGTGATGCTGGACGTGAATCAAACATACACACACTCATGCATTGTTATAATGTCCACGGAATATTGAGGAATACATATGCAACACCAAAAAGTCAGTAGAATATTTGTGCAGTTCATTCTTTCTTTATTTTTCTTTTTTCTTTTGTAAAAAACCACTCCTCTTACTTTCGTCGTAATTCAGATCAGTCAAATATTTGTTTCATCTAGTTGCACATTAGGAAACTCATAAGGATGGGTGAATTAAAACTGAACAGTCTACACACACTTTACTGGTTTTCTCGTCAAAATTTCGAACCTGAAAAAACCGGTCACCTCTGAAAACCGGCCGATCGATCTATCCCCGAGGGGGTCCGGTTTTCACAGGGTTCACTGTAGTTATTGCTTATTACGAGAGAATTTTATTGATTAAGAAGCCAGAACGAGCGGATTTTCGCCGGAGTTGAATACCTTTTACTTTTTATATAGAGCAGGGGTGTGCGCGAAAAAAAAAAAAAATCTTTTTTTATTTTTTGCTTGGGTCAGAAAACTATATTTTGGTATGTTTTAGATACTTATGAAATGCGATTTGTGTGTTGAAAATCTCCAAATTGATGTCGCCAAAACTCGTATTAAAATTGATCGGGCTCATCGTATCGGCAAATACGCGGTTGGTAAAAAACGACCAATAGTGGCAAAATTCAATTATCATCGTGACAAGGTCGAGGTCAAGGAGAAAGCGCGTAGTTTGCTTGAGAATACTGGGTATCGTGTTGGCGAGCAATATCCTAAAACCATACAGGAACGGCGTAAAAACTCATTCCTATACTCCAGTACGCGCTTGGTGAAAACCAGCGCGTGTACCTGTCGTACGACAAGCTACAAATTTACAACAAGGTTTACACAGCAGACAATGTGTCTCCAGTGCCGAGGACAGTGGCTAAGGGTGTCAATTCCGGTGGAGCTACCTCGTCTCATAAGGACTGCGATGAGAGGCAACTAACATTCCTTAGCTGGGATGTTCAGGGTTTAATGAATAAACTATCTAACAGTGACTTTCTTAATTACATTAACAAATATGATATATTGTTATCTAGTGAAAAGTGGGCCTCTGTACGGTCTAACATTAATATTGAAAATTATGAATTGTTGTTTGTCCCAGACCGAAATGTCATAAAAAAAAAGCCAAAAGAGACAGTGGAGGGGTGCTGGTTTATTACAAAAGGAAATATTCGAATTCTATTGAGTTAGTTAAACATGACAGAAATGGTATCATTTGGTTCAAGTTAAAGAAAACATATTTTGGAACCGAAACGGACATTTTCTTCTCAGTCTGTTATTTTCCACCAGCAGAGTCAACTGTTTATAAAACAGCTCCTCTCCACTGTACGTGCATGATTTTTAACAGTTAAATATAGATATAATTCAGTATAGTTCTATTGGTGAAGTGTATATCACGGGCGACCTGAACGCACGCGTAGGTCAAAGGTCAGAGATCGTGGACAATATCGACTTTCATAGATACATGTATGTAGATATGCCGGACAATGGCTATACCGTTACAGACCTGCCGCCACGCTCCTCTTGTGATAACCGAATAGCTTCGGTCATAAACTATTACATTTGTGTAAGCAAAATAGTTTATATATTGCCAATGGGCAGTTGGAAGAAGGACAATACACGTGTTACAATATGTGTAGAAAAGATTTAGCGGCGAGTGTGATAGACTATTTAATTACTGGGCATAGTGGATTTCAGAGACTGAATAGTTTTTACATTCTTGAACTGAGCAAATTTTCTGATCACTGTGGTACTGAATTTTGTCTTAGCTTTTCGTGTGCAAATTATGCCGAATCTTCCGTTACATATGATAAAATTGTGTGGGAAAATTGTAACGCCAACCTTCTGCATGCTACTTTGATTGAGAAAAGGCATTTGACTTTACTACTTTTTCATTTACTTGATGAAATTATTAATAATAGACAATCAAATGGATTAAATATAGATTCATGTGTAGAAAGGTTTGCCAGTCTAGTTTCAGATATTTCTATGTCTTTATTTGGGAAAACAGTTCGAATAAATGGCACGAAAAATAAACAATTTAAAAAAGCAGCATGGTTTGATAACAACTGCAGAGTCGCTAAGGACAAATTCATGCATGCGAAAAGAATGCTTTGCTGTAACAAAACTGATATTAATAAACAGACTTTTCTTGAAAAACGCAGAGATTTTTGCAAAACTAAAGGGATATCAAAATTAAATTATTTTCAAAAGGAAAAGGGGCAATTAGAAAAATTAAGTAATCCTAATCCCAGAAAAGTTTGGAAATATATTAAAAAGTATAGGAAAACTAATACTACAGATTCCTCGAATGTTGGGCTCAATGATTTTTTAGACACTTTCGAAATTTATCGAATACAGCAAATGGTCAATTTGAACCTGACAACAACATAGGACAGGGTAACGATTCTCTTCATATCGACCAGCTTGATTGTCCTTTCACGTGCGATGAAATTTCTTAAACTATAGCAAACATGAAACGGCATAAAAGTTGTGATCTTGGTGGTAATGTTGCAGATTTTTATATCGACTCTTAAGATTTTATTGCCCCGTATTTGACCATAATTTTTAACAGTATCTTTGACTCGGGCCTTTATTCAAAAGCATGGACTAAAGGCATTATTATCCCGATTCATAAAAAAGGAGACAATCATAATCCAGCAAATTATAGAGGTGTCACTCTTTGTAATGTTGTTGCAAAACTGTTTTCATTGGCATTGTGAAATAGAATAAACACATGGTGTGAAGCTGAACATGTTTTTACCGAAAACAAATTTGGATTCAGAGACAAACATAGTACAACCGACTGCATCTTTATACTTCACTCTATTATTCAAAAGATTTTATCGAAAAACTCGAAATTATACTGTTGTTTTATAGATTATGAAACGGCCTTCGATAAAGTCATTCACGACGCTCTTTGGATTAAATTAATCGAAACTGGAATTAGTTACAGTGACGTTTTTGAAATTACACTTGGATTAAAACAGGGTGAACTGTTGCCACACATCCTCTTTATACTGCTTATTAATGACGTCAGAGATTCTATATAAATATTACCAGTCTTACAGAACAAGATATAGAGTATCTATCAATTTACTTATTACTTTTTACCGATGACATCGCCCTGTTTACTACAGATCCTAACAGCTTACAAAAACAACTAGACAATTTGTATCAATATTCAAAGAAAGAGGGTCTTAAGATAAATTAAAATAAGACATAAGTATGTATTTTTGAAAAACGCAAATGTCAAAGTGAGTGTTAGTTTTCTATAAATGGCCATAAACTCGAAATAGTGGATAATTTTTGTTACCTAGGTAAACATTTCTCGTATAACGGAAACTTAAACCATGCAGTTAAGACCTTGTTCGATCAAGCTCTGAAAGCGTACACTAGTTTACTGTCTGTTTTTACAAGAATAAAACTGGATGTTAAGACTAAACTGTCATAATTTGATTCAATGGTGTTACCGATTTTGCTACATGGTTCTGAAACTTGGGGTATCTATGAATTTAGTGAGTTAGATTCTAACGGATTCTAGGAGTGCGCAAACAGACTCCAAATCAAGCAGTATTGGGGGAACTGGGAAGATTTCCCCTATCAGTTCTATGCAAAGAACGGGCGGTAAAATATGGGCTGAAAATTAAATACAGTGGAGATTCTTTAATTTCCAGAATTTACCATGAACTTCTCCAAAATAATATAGCAAATAGTTAAGCGATTAAAGTTGAACAATACTTAAACAGGCTTGGCTTTGGAGACCTTTTTTATCGTTTTTAATGCAAATTTCAATGAACATTATTACGACAAGATTTTTTCTCAAAGAATAAAAGATCAATTTATTCAAACATGGAAAGCGTCAATCCGTAATACACCAAAACTAGAATATTTTATTTTAAACAAGACTTTAAATTTGAAGACTATTTGAGCATTGTTATACATGATAGAAAAAGGAAAGAGCTAACGAGAGTTCGCCTCAGTTCACATAATTAAGAAATTGAACAAGGTATATATAAAAATGTTACCCGGGAAAATAGGCTGTGTAAATTATGTCCCATGAAAGCAATTGAATCTGAATATTATTTTTTGCTCTGTTGAACAAAATACAAAGAACTTAGAGTCAATGCTTTTAACAATACACCATGGCCAACGGTCAATAAATTTATTAGTCTAATGCCTTCTTCTAATAAAAAGATAATTGTAAAAGTAGAAAATTTTATCCACCAAGCAGTTAAATTAAGAAACAAAACCCTAGATGCAATTAGCGTTGCTTCTTAATTTTTGTAATTTTCTGTTGATATGTATTTGTATCCTTTGCTTAATTGTACAGTAATGCAAATACATTTGATGATCATGTGCGTTTGCCTGAGTGTGGAATTAAACATGGATCTTGACGTGTTTTGTGGTATACATGCATATTATACTTGTATAAACTGTACGTCTGCGCCATATTTTGACCTGTTGTTGTCAATTGTAAATGGCCAATGACAATTGTATTGCCGAGTTGCTGAAAAAAACTGTAAACTGTGTTTGTTTGTTTGCCTGTTCGATCGCTTGTTCGTTCATTTGTCTGTTTGTTTGTTCATTCGTTTGTTGGTTTGTTTTGAATATTCAACAGGGAAAGGAATGGGTGTTTTGAATCTATAGCTCACATGTTTTCACATGTGCAGTTATCTCCGCTAAACATACACTTGCACCTACCTAGAGCGACCATACTTATGAGTGAGTTGGGTTTTACGGCACCGCAACACTATATAGATTACCGATGTTTGGCACCACATTGCTAGATCAACATTTCATTTACTTTCCCTGTTGAATATTCATGTAAGAAATGATGACATCATGGATATTTATTAACGGAATGGCACATGTAAACATATTTGTTTTGGTATTGGTAGATACTGTAGAATAGTATCTATATGATTCAATCAGGAAATAGAGCAGACCCTTACCAGACGACTCCTATACGAGCCGTCTGATCTGGGTCTTCTCTTTTTACAAATGCGTGAAAGGTGCTTGTATGAAGGAACGAGTTCAAGTGTTAAGCGTTCTCCCTTTTCGAAGCGATGTTGCTGTAATATTTCATAAAATCCCAAGCGCGTGTCACAAAGATAAATTTATCACCTCTGTCACTTACAGGGTTTTATGGGGTTACAAATTGAGATAAAGAGTCGTTTAAAACAACTATCTTAAAATGAAGTGATCCATTATGATACCCCGCTAAGTGTTATAAACATTGGGGCTATAAAACGTTAAATGGGCTATCATTCACCACAACAGACACCGTGACCTTGACACGAAGTTCACTAGGAAACTGGGCTAAAAAGGGATTCTAACTTTGAACAATTTGCTACAATCAATAATCGCTTGTTTAACCCGTAATTTGCAAATTCTGTTTCAAAACATGACGTCAACGTGAATTCAAAGTAAGTTTTCATATTCAACTATTTCGGTACCAAACTGTGTCGTCTGCAAACTTTGTCGTCTGTTACAGGTTCTATTATATTAGCTGGTCTAGTTTTCGAAGACTTGTCGTAATCCCGGCGTCTGTGTTGTCGTCGTCCTTAACGTTAATTGATGCTGGACAGACGAGCGTTGTCACCCGCATACGATGCTCTTGTTTATTTTTCTTGCCCAGTGTCTCATCTGCAGCTAAACGGTTTGCATAGATAATCACAGATGCGACATTGGCAACGAAGAGTTGGTTTCTTTACCAACTTGAATGCGGGATACCAGTGTACCGACATTTGCAAACAATTTAGACCCAAATCAGACGGGGACTACTATAGTAACCATTTGATCAAGGTCTCCACCGTTCGTCAGTCCAATTTCACTAGTAAATTTAAACTTTTCATACCGATTTGACTTCATGATTAAAGTGATGAGCCATTCCGCTTTGCATATTCAGCTAACAAACGAACCAACCAATTAGATAATCAGAACCAACCAATTAGATAATCAGAACCAACCAATTAGATAAACAGAACCAACAAATTAGATAAACAGAGCTACAGATAAACATACGTACTCAGATACTACACTCGCCCTTTCTCCACCAAACCCTATACTGCGTCGAAGAGACGATTCCAAACAAAGGTCACAGTATAGGGTATAGGGTTTGGTAGAGAAATAAAGGAGCTATTCTTGAAAAGATTTAAATTTACGCATCTTATCTGGACCTCTGGATACACTAAACTTCCTGAGGCAGCTCGTCTGAGGCACCTCGTCTGAGAGGCAGCTCGTCTGAGGCACCTCGTCTGAGAGGCAGCTCGTCTGAGGCACCTCGTCTGAATCCAAAGTATTTGCAATTGGTATCCCATACATGTATGTCAAAAGTCACTCGCAAACTACGCATGCAGTCCATTTGTTCCCAGTTTTCTTCAACCAATTACTTCATAGATACACATAGATTTACGCCTTTGCAAACAGAGTAGACCCACATTAGACAAATCCTGTCGGGCCAGGGCTGCTCTGTTTGGTTATGAGACACTATATAGATGGGATTGTACAGTTTCTGCCATCCTATGATTTGTTCATTTACAGTTGGCTCATATACCACAGTATATAATGGATGTTCCTACAACGACAAGTAGTTGTGGTTCACCCATGTGCTATTTTTAGACCCAATTCTTTTGAATAAATCTACTGAAAAGGAACATTTACTAGAAAAAGGAAATTTTAGAACTGTGTAGTTTTGAAACGGTTGTGATATAAATCGGCTGTTAAATTAAAGAAAACCGAGTCCCAGTCAATTCTCTCACTCAGCAAACGAGCACCTGTTATAAAACGTTTATCGGACCGCGAGGTTTGAATGTCGATTGTACATGAATCAACTGTTTGAAACGTGAGTTGGCCTGGATCTACAAATACATTATCATTTCCCCCCAAAAAAGCTACTCGTCCTGTCGGACGCGTACTTTCAAATTTCTACTCGTCCTACACCACTTCCCACTCGTAATTACTAGCGGACGAGTGATATGTTCGAGGCCTGTGATAAACAGAGTATTTTCTCATATGAAGCAAATGCTCTATTTATCACAATTATATCAAAATGTCACTTTGACAGAGGCATCAAATGTCATCATTATGTGGGAATAGGTTTTGCAATTTGTAGTTTACTCATCCCTCCAACTGACGCTTTTTGACGCCTCTGTAAAAGCCAGTTTTAAACCATTGTGATTAATAGAGCATTTGCTCCATATGCTCTATTTATTACAATGGTTTCAAAAGTACACAATTCTACAATTATCCTGTTCTATAGTTAATGCTCCTTTTTGGTAGATTTATTCAAAGAGGTTTGGTCTAAAATAGTCCAGGAGGAATGCGTTAATGCACGACAAATGTAATACAGAAAGCTCCAGGAGGAATGCGTTAATGCACGACGAATGTAATACAGAAAGCTCGTATAGTCCAGGAGGAATGCGTTAATGCACGACACATGTAATACAGAACGCTCGTATGGGAACTTTCTGTAATTATTTCGTTCTCATTAATAAGGCACCTCTTGTTAAAGACAACCACATGTATTCATTTAATTGCCGTTTAATAGAGTTTCTACTGTGTTTTCTGTGAGAACATCCATAAATCAAACTTTAGGGTTAGCTACATGTAGTGCAATGTAAACATACAAGTATTGCCCATTTAATTGTGGTTTTATTTCTCATAGTTGATCTCTTCCCAATTGAAGTGTGAACCTTGTACTAAAATCTATGCATATTGTCAATAAAACGATTGTTGTTCTAATACTTCATCGATATAAGGTTATTGTTGAATCAATATGTTTGTATTTTGGAGAGTTTGATTAATAGCTACTTATTCCTTTACTTCATGATTAATAATGTAAGAAATAATAACATGGACACTATCAACTAGCTGCGTTTTAACGGCATATGAACACTGACCGTTTTGGACATCACCCATTCATGTCGAGACGTCCGCTTTCGAACACGTCCTCGGGTCAACAGGGATCTCATAGCAGAAACTGTAGAATCGGAGTAACATTTTCCATAAGCAAACAGAATGGGCCCCGTCTGACATGGATCTAGTATGTTTTCAAGGGCGTGAAAAGGTACTTATATGAAGGAAATGGTTATATTGCACATTAAATGATATAGAATATGAGTATCACTTTATATTAATTCGTCCGAAATATGGCAATTTTAGAAAACAGTATATTCAGAAATATTATTGGCAGCGACCAAGCATGATTAACTAATTGAGCTGTTAAGTAGTACTAATACAATAATTCTTACTAAATTAGCAATATTTTGCAATGAGAGTTTTAAATACAGGTACACGTTAATGAACGCTTTGTAATCACATTTAAGTAATACATGTACCGATGATAATTTACACTTTTACATCCATCATGTACTTTAGGTTTATGCCTTTTCCTTCTTTTCGTTGCATGCAGAATACATTTATGTTTGTATGACGATGAGCTGTTATGCTTAAACTGAAATAAACACTATGTTATGTTAAGGTATGTTATGTTGCAGTCTTCAAATTTCAGTCAGAGCAACAGATAAATGTGCGTACTCAGATATCAAACTCGTCATTTCTCCACCAAACCCTATGTTGTAACCACTCGAAGGGACGATTCTAAAGAGTGGTCACACCACAGCGATTGGTGGAGAAATAACGGAGCTATTCTTGAAAATATTTAAATTTACGCATTTTATCGGCACCCCTGGTTTATCTTTTTGAGCTGTTTGTCTTTTATAGCCTCTCATGTAAGCAAACATTAGGCGTGAAAACCAAAGTTAGAAAACAATACAGAAACACCTCTCGAAAGCGACCATCAGCAAGATAAGATGTCTTCTAGGGAACTTAACTCTTATAATAATGGACTATTCCAAAATTCAAACAGGTCAACCTTACGGTGAATATTTAGGTGTTTTGTTTAAACAAAATTGAAACATGACAAATAGTGCAGATTTTGATAAGAGGGCTCCTCTAGGAGCCCTCTTATCTGGATCTACATTGTTTACAAAGGAAATAAGTCACTCGTTCCCGCATTGTAAGGCTTAATGTAGAACGAAAGTAATGCAGAAAGCTCACATATGAGCTCACCTATGAGCTAACCTATGAGCTAACCTACAAGTTCACCTATCATCTCACCTATGAGCTCAACTATGAGCTTACATACAAGTGCACATATGAGCTCACCTATGAGTTCACCTATGGGCTCACCTATGAGCTCACCTATGAGCTCACCTTTCAACTCACCTACGAGTTCACCTTTGAGCTCACCTATGAGTTCACCTATCAGCTCACCTATCAGCTCACCTATGTGTGTTCACCTATGAGCTCACCTTTCAACTCACATATGAGTTCACCTTTGAGCTCACATATGAGTTGACCTTTCAGCTCACCTATGAGCTCACATATCAGTTCAACTATGAGTTCACCTATCAGCTCACCTACGAGCTCACCTATGAGTTCACCTATCAGCTCACCTACGAGCTCACCTATCAGTTCACCTATCAGTTCACCTATGAGTTCACCTTTGATCTCCACTATGAGTTCACCTATCAGCTCACCTATGATCTCACCTTGCGTTCACCTATCAGCTTACCTATGAGTTCACCTTTGATCTCACCTATGAGCTTTTTGCATTCTTTTCGTCCTTCATAAAGCAACTAGTTTATAGATGGCCACGTTTGATGTTTAAGTGAACCCTTTGGACGGATTATACTTCCTATGTCATCACTGTAAAACATTAACCTATAAATTGCCATATTATTCAAGGAAAATCCGCTGAGATCTTATTTTGGAAGCCATCTGTTTTTCACGTTGAGGGGGCACAGCAAACAAAATATTGGCTGGTCTTCACATTGACGGTTTCAGCAAACAGTGCAGGCCCTTATGATATCAGACAGCTCCTTCAGGAGCCCTCTGCTTTGGGTCTACACTATTTGTCCGTTTTGAGGGACAATGGGCAACAATGGACTAAATCTGCACCAACACGCAAGCTACACACGGGAGTTTACAGTGTCTGTCCAGATCAGTCACAACGTCAAAGACACTGTATCTGATTTGGATCTACATACACGTATACTGCTTGTCATTCTTACGCATCAGTAGGGAAAATAGCATGCATAGTGACAATAGGCTTCACTGCCATGGGCGAACAGAATACATGTTGACCCAAAGAGAGCTTTTTATTTAAAAATCCACCTTTGATCCACGGTGTCCATTAGCCCATTGCCTCATATTGACGCATTTTGACGCCTCTTTTGAAACAATTGTGACAGATAAAGCATTTGCCGGCAAATACTCTATTTATCACCATGGTTTCAAAACTACACAATTCCAAACTTTCTTTAGTAAATGCTCCTTTTCGGCTGATTTATTTCAAAGAGAGGAATTGGATCTTAAAATAGCCTATGGGGAATGGGTTACCCTAAGACAGGAAATACGGATGTAAAACCCCTTTGTCACCAAAAGAAACCTCGTCTGCTAAGACTATCGTCTGCTACCAAGTTTCAAGTCGGAATTTGTCTAAACTTTCTTTGCACAAACAGATGTCAAACAGTTTGGGTCCTCGGCATCTCGTCCGGATCCAATGTGTTTGCAAAGACTATCCCTGATTTGCCTATCGCGGCAAAAGAGATAAAACAAACCAGGCCTAATAACAAACAGCAACTGCAGCATGATACCACTCGCAAACTGTCATCATAATGCAATGTGTCGTTTTACATGTATAATGAGACCGTTTAGTACGTGTACACCGCACTGCAAACTCTCCGAGCACCTTCCTTTCCTGGCTATGCAAACACAGTACAACCAGGCCAGGCAAACACAGTACAACCAGGCCAGGCGGCTCCATTAGGTACTGTCTGAGCAGGGTCTCTGTCTTGTTTAATTACGGAATTATATAGGTTGTGATTCTATACATTCTGAAACCGCCAAAGGCAATACAATTATAAAACAAATCATCTAACTCACACCATGACGTCATGTTCCCCTACATGAATATTAATGGGGTAATGGGTTATATTCTTGTTGTTCCCATGTTATCCCTTATCTTGCTGTTTAATATAAACTCCATCTCAAATCTGATGTACTTTAAAACATTATTTTTATTGGTGTTAACCTAGTGGAAAACAACTTGAATCTTAATGAGACGCCGAGTAACTCGGCATCCCACATGGTCTCAAATTGTTTGCAAATGCAAATCAAGCAGAACTTTACAGGAAGAAGGATTAAGCAATATATTTTGATAAGGATGAAGCAATATATTAACAAACTCCATGTACATCATCCTATGCACACGTGCTGATATGGACTTTAACCCTAAATGTGTGGGAACGGAGTATATTAGACTGTTGCGAACAGTGTTGACCCAGATCAAGGGTTCCCGAGTGAGCCCATTGAACAGGGTCTGTACTGTTTGTCATACTAATAATGTTTCTCAGTGAACACTTTGGATACAACTGTTTGTCTAATTAATATTCAGAAAAGGAGGAGCCAGATTTAATTATTCATCAGATGAAGGGTCAACTTCATTCGAAATTTTCCTTCCACTAAAGTGAACGTGTTCACTCTTTGCTCGCTAAGTTCTAATTGTCGTCTGCTGAAATTCTAATAGCTCACATTTTCAATTACCTTTCAGCCATGGTGTCAAGCAGTTTGGATCCTGATGCTATGTCGTGTTACCTGGGATCTGATCTAGGTGCAGACAATGTGTATGAAATATTAAGATTCGCTGCTAGTGTCAAATGTATTAACCCTTTCCTTCATATAAACGCCTTTTCACGCATTTGCAGAGTAGACCCATATCAAACGGCTCCTATAGGAGGCTTCTGATCAGGGTCTGCTCTGTTTGCTTATGGAATTTGAAATATATGTTTCTTTACTCTAAAATGACTACAACGTTCCATCTTCAATATTTCATTATAACAATTTTGTCCATGGATATTCAGTAGGTATTGAAATTTCGAATAAACACAGCACATAACAGAACAGGGAGATATTTAACTGGTTCAATGTCATTGGCGAATATATATGTGACCACTTCTATATATGTGACCACTTCTATTTATCATGCAACGTCACTATACACGCATTTATATCCTATAGGAGTCGTCTGATCAGGGTCTACTCTGTTTGTTTATAACAAGATAGAGATCCGATTCTACAGTTTCTGTTAAAACAAAAAATTCCCTTTAAAAATTTATATTGTAAAAATTCAGCTAATAAATATTCATGGTGTCATTATTTCTAACATGAATATTGAACAGTTTTAAGGGCTAAATAAATCGCTGACATTTTTATTGGGGTTGTATAAAAACAAACTGGACATCAAGCATCCACTGCCGTGGTGATAGTTCTCCAGTTCATTATTTACAATTTCCGACCGATTTCTGTTTACACATTTGTCAGTTTTAGAACAATCAAGTTTGAATAACAGTACTTCAAAATAAATTGGGAACAAATGCGAAACAAAGTTTGCTTGAACCCTTTCCTTCGTATAAACACCTATTCGCGAATTTGCAAACAGAGTAGATCCAGACCAGACGGCTCCTGTAGGAGCCGTCTGATCAAGTTCAGTTCTGTTTGATTTGATTATATACTTTTTGCCAAAGCAAAAACTTCCGTGGAAATCTTACATTGTAAAAAGTCAGCTAACAAATATTCATGATTTCATTTTTCTTGCTTAAATACTGAACAGGGAATGGGTTAAATACTGAACAGGGAATGGGTTAAATACTGAACAGGGAATTGATTAAATACTGAACAGGGAATGGGTTAAATACTGAACAGGGAATTGGTTAATGCTTTCGCTGCAAAAGTATTCTCGTCAGCAACATGTTTGGTCTGTTACAATTTTCAAATGTATCTTTCTTATCTAAATTTATCTTATTTTCTTTCGAAAAAAACCCGATAAGTACAGTAACACAAATATAGATCCTGCTGAAAGACCGAGTTATACGGTGTCTGATCTAGACTCAAAATGTTTGCAGAAGTGGTTACATATATAGAAGTGGTTACATATATAGAAGTGGTCACTATATAGAAGTGGTCACATATATAGAAGTGGTCACATATATTGTGGTCACATATATAGAAGTGGTTACATATATAGAAGTGGTTACATATATAGAAGTGGTCACTATATAGAAGTGGTTACATATATAGAAGTGTTCACATATATAGAAGTGGTCACATATATAGAAGTGGTCACATATATAGAAGTGGTTACATATATAGAAGTGGTCACTATATAGAAGTGGTTACATATATAGAAGTGGTCACTATATAAAAGTGGTCACTATATAGAAGTGGTTACATATATAGAAGTGGTCACATATATAGAAGTGGTCACATATATAGTGGTCACATATATATAGAAGTGGTCACATATATAGAAGTGGTCACATATATAGAAGTGTTCACATACGAGGGTCGTTCATTAAAATATTTCCCCTGACCTACTTCCAGTTTAGGTAGGAAGTTGAAGTTGTACAGTTGTACACGGACATTAGAATATACCTCTATAATGTCACATGTTCATTTGCAGTTCTCATATATAATTCGTTTCTGGTTTACTCGTGCTGATTTAATGTAAGGTAGAGTGATGGAGCAAATTGAGTACAGATCAGTCATCAGGTTCCTGTATTTGAAAGGTTTCACACCGAAAGAGGCATTTTTTTTTAGATAAAAGCAGTTTATGCCCCGTCGTATGATGTTGTCAAACACTGGCATCGTCAGTTCAAGCATGGTCGTACATCTGTGGAAACGGCCCAAATTCTTGGGCTCCCGTAGTCCGCCATTGATGATGCCACCATCAAGCAGGTGGAGGCCGCCATTTTGGGAGATCGTCGCATAACAGTGCGCCAATTAGCCCATGAGGTCAACATCAGTGTGTGGTCTGTGGGAAAAATCATCCATGATTATTTACACATGGGAAAGGGGTCTGCTCGATGAATTCCACGGTTGCTCACACCTTTCTAGAAGCAAGAACGAGTTGAGTGCTCCAAAATTCTTTTGACCATGTGCCGCGACAATCAAGAGGACTTTTTGAAAGACTAATTACACAGGACGAAACTTTGGTGCACCACTATGATCCGCAGACAAAAGCTCAGTCGAAGCAATGGAAACAGTTTGACCCGCCACCTCAGAAAAAAGGCACGTGTCCAACCCTCAGCGGACAAAGTCATGATGACAGTGTTTTGGGATCAGCGCGGAGTAGTGATGACGGATTTCTTGGCGTGCCTAAACAAACAGAGTAGACCCCGATCAGAGGGATCCCGTACAGTTTCTACTAATACCAACTATTTCTCTGTACATATGCCGTCATAAAAACTCAGCTAATGATGTCATTATTGCTATTATAAATATTCAACAAGGAAAGGGTTAAGAAAACACGTATATCCCAACTTTATACGGTATTTAACCCTTTCCCTGTTAAATGTTCATGTTAGAAATAATGACGTCATGAATATTTATTAGCTGATTTTTTATAATGACAATGTACATATGAAATTTTAGTATTACTGGAAACTTAGTCAGATCTATACTTTAATAAGCAAACAGGACATATCCTGGTAAGACGGCACCCACAGGAGCAGTCTGGTCTGGGTCTCTTTTTTAAAAGGGGATGAAAAGGTGTTCGTATGAAGGAAATGGTTTAAATTTGGCGATATCTCTTTGAATTAATATCTGGATCCAGACAATAAACGGCAATTAAACATTCAGCGTCATATCAGTTCAATACCGTCTGGCACATGTACGTTTCTTAACCAATTCCTTCATATCGACGCCTCTGTAAAAGGCACTTCTTGAAACCATTGTGGCAAATAGAGCATAAATTTACTCCATAGGAGCAAATGCTTTATTTATCACAATGGTTTCAAAAGTACACATTTCTAAACAAAATTGCTTCGTTTTGTCCCGGATGAATTGCGAATAAAACCAAACCTCCTTCTTAGTAAACAGTTGTACACAGACTAGACTGTTGCACATCGAGAGAATATTAACCCTGTACTCTATAGACACGCCTTTTCTCACCTTCAAAAGTAGAGTTAACTCAAATCAGGTGGCTCCTGTAGGAGAGTTAACTCAAATCAGGTGGCTCCTGTAGGAGAGTTAACTCAAATCAGATGGCTCCTGTAGGAAAGTTAACTCAAATCAGATGGCTCCTATAGGAGAGTTAACTCAAATCAGGTGGCTCCCGTAGGAGAGTTAACTCAAATCAGGTGGCTCCTGTAGGAGAGTTAATTCAACTCAGGTGGCTCCTCTAGGAGAGTTAACTCAAATCAGGTGGCTCCTCTAGGAGAGTTAACTCAACTCAGGTGGCTCCTGTAGGAGAGTTAACTCAAATCAGGTGGCTCTTGTAGGAGAGTTAACTCAAATCAGATGGCTCCTGTAGGAGAGTTAACTCAAATCAGGTGGCTCCTCTAGGAGAGTTAACTCAAATCAGGTGGCTCCTGTAGGAGAGTTAACTCAAATCAGGTGGCTCCTGTTGGAGAGTTAACTCAACTCAGGTGGCTCCTGTAGGAGAGTTAACTCAAATCAGGTGGCTCCTGTAGGAGAGTTAACTCAAATCAGGTGGCTCCTGTAGGAGCAGTCTGGTTCGGGTTTGTTTGCTTTTAAAAATGTATAGGCCTGATTTTAGTATGGCGTGTCAGGCGTGTCAGGTGTGTCAGGCGTGACAGGTGTGTCAGTCGTGTCAGGCTTGTCAGGCGTTGCAATCTTGTATAAAATGTATATTTATTGTATAGTTTTATATATTTATTGTATCATTTTATATATTTATTGTATCATTTATATATTTATTGTATAACATATATATTTATTGTATATTTTATATATTTATTGTATAAAATATATATCTATTGTATAATTTTATATATTTATTGTATATTGAATTAATATATATTTTATATTGAATAAATATATAAAATCATACAATAGATATATATATTATACAATAAATATATAAAATATACAATAAATACATATTTTATACAATAAATATATATTTTATACAATAAATATATAAAGTATACAATAAATATATAAGATTATACAATAAATATATATTTCATACAATATATATATAAGTTATACAATATATTCTGAAAATGTTTTAAATGTATAAACAACTTGTTTGCATTCATTAGTAATGAAATGAACAGTTTTTTTGAATAATAAAAAAGAAAAACTTATACAACACCCAGTATTCCCCGGCGGTCACCCATCCAAGTACTAACAATATATATTTATTCAGTATACAGTACTTATATAAAATTATACAATAGATATACATGTATAAAATATACAATAAATATATAAAATTATACAGTAAATATATATTTTATACAACAAATATATAAACTTATACAATTAATATATATTTTATACAATATTGCAACGCCTGACACGCCATGTTTTAGAGTGTCTGCCTGACACGCCATGTTTTAGAGTGTCTGCCTGACACGCCATGCTTTAGAGTGTCTGCCTGACACGCCATATTTTAGAGTGTCTGCCACGCTTAAAAGTTACCGTGTCCATATACTATTATAAAATAAAATCTAATTAATATTCATGATGTTATTATTTCTTGCATTAGTATTCAAGAGATTAAAAGTTAATAACCAATTATGCAATCTACTAGAAAACAGCCATTTCATTTCAAAAGTTAATAACCAATTATGCAATCTACTAGAAAACAGCCATTTCATTTCAAAAGTTAATAACCAATTATGCAATATACTAGAAAACAGCCATTTCATTTCAAAAGTTTAGAACATTTTTATCAGAATAAAGGAAAGTGCGTTTCTTATCACTTACAGGTGTTCTGCTCACAAACCAACGACTTTGACCCGACCCACTAAGAGAGTGATCATGAGTCGGTCATTGTTTTTAACCTATATCCTGATATGAAAATTGTCGTCTGCAAACATTTTCAGCTCTTAAATATCTTCCTATTTGTTTATTGTTTATTTTAAGTAGCAAACGATTTGGATCCTGATAAAACACCGACTTATTCCGAGATGTTTGCAGCTGTGAGGTAAGCCGAGGTTAGTAGTATTAGAGCTAACCTAGGTCTTTCCTAGTTGGGCAGTAAACGTCCCTAAACTGGGTGTTCAAAATAGTGTCAATGCTGGTCTGCAAGAAAAATGGTAGCTTAATGCAGGATGAAAGCCACACAGAAAGCTCTTCGAAGGAGCTTTCTGCATGACTTTCACCCTGCATTAAGCAGCCACCTGCCTTTAAATATAAACTATTTCAAGTGTAGATGAGTTTTACTGTGTAACATTTGACGAATTACTTCCGTTAACCATTCGACACTTCTATTTGTTTAAGCATGCCCGTGCTGGTAACTATTGATCTATATTCAGACTGTAAATCAGGTAGAAACATTGTTACATAAACCATTCGAATAAAATCAACCGGTTAGTACTTAATTCTTCTTTTTTATCCCGGAATAGCCCCCATATCTATTACCGCAGTATCTCGGAGTGAGTGTATACTTAAATACCAATGGAGGCAATGTCAACTGTATTGCGGTCCATTCCGGGGGTAAAAGGTCTATTCCAGGATATCCAGGATATTGCCAACTCTTCTCACTGCCAAGTATTGTCATCTGCAATATATGTAGTCTGCTTCAATTTTTTTTATTTTCTTCCTTTTTTCAAAACCCATCAGCACAGAAACAAACAGCTGGGATGCTGATAAGACGCCGATTCATGGGCGTAGCTAGCGGTACGCACATATGCACGTGCGTAACATCAATCAAGAACGGAACAAAACTCGATGGCTTAGATAAACGTTGTGTCTTGTCATGTAAGCTTGAACCCACTACATGATATTGACGACTTTAGACGCCTCGGTAAAGGTCATCTTTTGAAACCATTGTGACCAATACAGCATTCGCTCATAAAGGAGCGAATTCTCTATTTAACATAGTGGTTTCAAAACTACACAATTCTATATTTTCCCGGAGAGCATGCCCCGGACCCCTATAGCCACGGTGCGTACATTACATTTAGATTCAGCTACACTCCTGCGATTGTATATGCATTCATACTTTGACGCAGAATGGTGGCTCAAAATTGCGCGCCGTTTTAGTATAAGTTATTGACTTTGATTCATGTATTCATAACATAGTAGGGCCTATTGTCAAATCTTGTTGTCGTCATGGTTGTCTAAACCCTTTACTCAATAACATCATTAAACTTGGTATTCCTTATGTTTTATCATTATTATAAAGGATGTCAATTTGAACTTTTATCGACAAATTGACCCTGTGATACAAACTAAACCGTTTTCGTCGATGCTTACATGTTTGCACAGGCGTCTCTACCAAATAAAGGTTTAAATAATAAGAGCAGACAAAATGTGTCATCTTTTACAGGGAACATCAGAGTGACAGAGTTACAAACGCCGTTCATAACCAGACCTGATCCTAACATAAAATGATTTGTCCTATAACTCGATCTTAGACCCATGTCAAAGCTATCTCTGTCCCGAGGTCATGGAATCGACAAGTTTCCGGGCACTAAAATGTATCGTTATTTAACCCTTTGTGCAATAAATACGCATGTCTACGCCTTTGCAAACAGAGAAGATCCAGATCAGGGTCTGCTCAGTTTGCTTATTAAATTATGTATATGGGATTTGACAGTTTCTTCTACGGCCAAACATTCCTGTTTCCATGTGTCATTATCAGAATTAATCTTATTAATATTCGAAATGTCATTATTTCTTACATAAATATTTACAGCGTAAAGGATTATATGCCCCCGATGGAATCAACTCCAATGTTACTGTACTAGACTAGAGCAGGCCATTGTGATATGGCAGCTACATAGCAGAAGAGAAGCTCTCTGGGGAAAAGGTCTTAGTATATGAGACACTTTCTAGGGAAACAGTCTTAGTATAAGAGGCGCTCTCTTGGGGAAAAGGTCTTAGCTTATGAGACGCTCTCTGGGCAAAAATGTCTAAGTATATGAGGCGATCTCTGTGGAAAAAAGTCTTAGTATATGAGGCGCTCTTACAACTTCATGCGAATAAGAAACTGACAAATCATTTGAGATTGCATCAATTCATTTAATTTTGAACATTTTGAGACATTTTTATATCTGTAAGGTGAGTTTAAGTACGTAAAATTTCCAAAAACAAACATGCACAGTTAATGTTGCCTCTCAGTATAGTAAGGCGTGTATCTAGCGATACGCACTTATGCACGTGCGTAAAATCAATTTGAAATGTGAAAACATTACTATGGAACAAAAACCGAAGACTAAGGGGCTATACTTTGATACACGTTCTTTATTGTCATGTAAGCTTTAACCCTCCCTCTTATTTACGCCCTTTGAAGCCTCTGTAATACTTATCTTCTGAAACCACTATAGGAGCAAATGCTCTATTTATCACAATGGTTTCAAAACTACACGTACAGTTCTAAATGTTCCTGGATGAGCATGCCTTCGGACCCCTATAGCCACCGTGCGTACATTACATTGGAATTCAGCTACGCTTCTGATAGTTAAAATGAAATATGGAAGGTGGAACATTGTAGCCATTTTTTTTAACTAGATAAACATATATACATATCACATTCCACTAGCAAACAACAGAGTAGACCCAGATCAGACGGCTCCTATAGGAGCCGTCTGATCAGGGTCTACTCCGTTTGTAAAGGCATGAAAATGCGTTTATATATGAAGGGAAGGGTTTTAAGGACTAACTGTCAGTTCTAACATATTTAGATAATAAACAGAACACCGTTTAAAAGATAAGAAAGAACTAAGTTAAACCCATTTAACCTTTCCTTCATATACATTTTGCAAACAGAGCTGACCCAGATCACACGGCTTCTGTAGGAGTGGTCTGATCTGGGTCTACTCTGTTTGCTTGTGAAAGTATCATACATCTGACTCTACAGTTTCTACCAACACGACATCGTGTAACATGTCATTATAAAGCATCAGCTAACAAATATGCAAGATGTCCTTATTTCCTGTATGACTATTCAATAGGAAAAGGGTTAACCTACTTTAAAGCAAAATTGAGCTTCTTTCTATATTCTTATTATCAGTCTTCTACAAATTGTCCTAACCTTTTCGGGGCCAAATATTATCGTCTGCTTCTATGCTAAAGTTGTCGTCTGCTTCCTGTTTCAAAGTGGCGATTTCTTTCTTTAATTTCTTTACGAATTTATAATCTATCTCAACCAGTTTGGATGCTGAGGAGACGCCGAGTTACTCGTCATCTCCTCCGGACCAAGACTGTTTGCAAAGACGCCGAGTTACTCGTCATCTCCTCCTGCGGACCAAGACTGTTTGCAAAGACGCCGAGTTACTCGTCATCTCCTCCTGCGGACCAAGACTGTTTGCAAAGACGCCGAGTTACTCGTCATCTCCTCCTGCGGACCAAGACTGTTTGCAAAGACGCCGAGTTACTCGTCATCTCCTCCGGACCAAGACTGTTTGCAAAGACGCCGAGTTACTCGTCATCTCCTCCGGCGGACCAAGGCTGTTTGCAAAGACGCCGAGTTACTCGTCATCTCCTGCGGACCAAGACTGTTTGCAAAGACGCCGAGTTACTCGTCATCTCCTGCGGACCAAGGCTGTTTGCAAAGACGCCGAGGTACTCGTCATCTCCTGCGGACCAAGGCTGTTTGCAAAGACGCCGAGTTACTCGTCATCTCCTGCGGACCAAGGCTGTTTGCAAAGACGCCGAGTTACTCGTCATCTCCTCCGGACCAAGGCTGTTTGCAAAGACGCCGAGTTACTATTCATCTGCGGCGGACCAAGGCTGTTTGCAAAGACGCCGAGTCACTCGTCATCTCCTCCTGCGGACCAAGACTGTTTGCAAAGACGCCGAGTTACTCGTAATCTCCAGCGGACCAAGGCTGTTTGCAAAGACGACGAGGTACTCGTCATCTCCTGCGGACCAAGGCTGTTTGCAAAGACGCCGAGTTACTCGTCATCTCCTGTGGACCAAGGCTGTTTGCAAAGACGCCGAGTTACTCGTCATCTCCTGCGGACCAAGGCTGTTTGTAAAGACGCCGAGTTACTCGTCATCTCCTGCGGACCAAGGCTGTTTGCAAAGACGCCGAGTTACTCGTCATCTCCTGCGGACCAAGGCTGTTTGTAAAGACGCCGAGTTACTCGTCATCTCCTCCGGCGGACCAAGGCTGTTTGTAAAGACGCCGAGTTACTCGTCATCCCCTCTGGGCCAAGGCTGTTTGCAGAGGTTGTCACTGGTTTGCCTGTGACAGCGAAATAACTAACACTACATATCTCTCAATGTAGGAAGAAATAAAAAACAAAAGAGTAACCCGCTACATGATAGGTACGCATTTTACGCAGTTACACAAAGTACACATTTTACGGAGTTACACAAAGTACGCATTTTACGGAGTTACACAAAGTACACATTTTACGGAGTTACACAAAGTACGCATTTTACGGAGTTACACAAAGTACGCATTTTACGGAGTTACACAAAGTACGCATTTTACGCAGTTATACAAAGTACGCATTTTACGCAGTTACACAAAGTACGCATTTTACGGAGTTACACAAAGTACACATTTGACGGAGTTACACAAAGTACGCATTTTACGCAGTTACACAAAGTACGCATTTTACGGAGTTACACAAAGTACGCATTTTACGCAGTTATACAAAGTACGCATTTTACGCAGTTATACAAAGTAAGCATTTTACGGAGTTACACAAAGTACGCATTTTACGCAGTTACACAAAGTACGCATTTTACGGAGTTACACAAAGTACCCATTTTACGGAGTTACACAAAGTACGCATTTTACGCAGTTACACAAAGTACGCATTTTACGCAGTTACACAAAGTACGCATTTTACGGAGTTACACAAAGTACGCATTTTACAGAGTTACACAAAGTACGCATTTTACGGAGTTACACAAAGTACGCATTTTACGGAGTTACACAAAGTACGCATTTTACGCAGTTATACAAAGTACGCATTTTACGCAGTTACACAAAGTACGCATTTTACGGAGTTACACAAAGTACACATTTTACGGAGTTACACAAAGTACGCATTTTACGGAGTTACACAAAGTACGCATTTTACGCAGTTACACAAAGTACGCATTTTACGCAGTTATACAAAGTACGCATTTTACGCAGTTATACAAAGTAAGCATTTTACGCAGTTACACAAAGTACGCATTTTACGGAGTTACACAAAGTACGCATTTTACGGAGTTACACAAAGTACGCATTTTACGGAGTTACACAAAGTACGCATTTTACGGAGTTACACAAAGTACGCATTTTACGCAGTTATACAAAGTACGCATTTTACGCAGTTACACAAAGTACGCATTTTACGGAGTTACACAAAGTACACATTTTACGGAGTTACACAAAGTACGCATTTTACGGAGTTACACAAAGTACGCATTTTACGCAGTTACACAAAGTACGCATTTTACGCAGTTATACAAAGTACGCATTTTACGCAGTTATACAAAGTAAGCATTTTACGCAGTTACACAAAGTACGCATTTTACGGAGTTACACAAAGTACGCATTTTACGCAGTTACACAAAGTACGCATTTTACGCAGTTACACAAAGTACGCATTTTACGCAGTTACACAAAGTACGCATTTTACGCAGTCAGGGTCTTCACTGTTTACTTATGAAATAACATAAATATGATTCAACAATAGATTATACTGTCATAACAATACTATTATATCAGTACTCTGGCTCAAAGAAGAAATTATCTATAATTTTAAAATTACTTTTTGTCAACACAACATTGAACCATTTTAAACAAAAACATTATACATGCACCGTTGAACTTGAATCTCTCGAACACCGAGAGACCAAACAAATCACTTCCCATACAAATCACTTCCCATACACATCACTTCCCATACAAATCAATCACTTCCTATACAAATCAACCACTTCCTATACAAATCAACCACTTCCCATACAAATCAATCACTTCCTATACAAATCAATCACTTCCTATACAAATCAATCACTTCCCATACAAACCACTTCCCATACACATCACTTCCCATACAAATCAATCACTTCATATACAAATCAATCACTTCCTTTACAAATCAACCACTTCCCATACAAATCAATCACTTCCTATACAAATCAATCACTTCCTATACAAATCAATCACTTCCAATACAAAGCACTTCCCATACACATCACTTCCCATACAAATCAATCACTTCCTATACAAATCAATCACTTCCTTTACATATCAACCACTTCCCATACAAATCAATCACTTCCTATACAAATCAATCACTTCCTATACAAATCAATCACTTCCCATACAAATCATTTCCCATACACATCACTCCCCATACAAATCAATCACTTCCTATACAAATCAATCACTTCCTATACAAATCAACCACTTCCCATACAAATCAATCACTTCCTATACAAATCAATCACTACCTATACAAATCAACCACTTCCCATACAAATCAATCACTTCCTATACAAATCAATCACTTCCTATACAAATCAACCACTTCCCATACAAATCAATCACTTCCCATACAAATCAATCACTTCCCATACAAATCAATCACTTCCTATACAAATCAACCACTTCCCATACAAATCAATCACTTCCTATACAAACCAATCACTTCCTATACAAATCAATCACTTCCCATACAAATCAATCACTTCCCATACAAATCAATCACTTCCTATACAAATCAACCACTTCCCATACAAATCAATCAGTTCCTATACAAATCAATCACTTCCTATACAAATCAACCACTTCCCATACAAATCAATCACTTCCTATACAAATCAATCACTTCCCATACAAATCAATCACTTCCTATACAAATCAACCACTTCCCATACAAATCACTTCCCATACAACTCACTTCGATATAACAATGATCCTAGTCGTCCGATTTCTATTCTGAACAATTGCTCTAGTTTACAGCTGACTGTAGGTTTTAAGTATTGCTGCAAGCTCCTATAGGAGCTTTCAGCATTACGTTCGACCTGCATTAAGCTGTCACATGTGTTTATAAATATGCGTAGTGATACATTTTAGAGCAATTCTGTGCTGTAAATTCTGGAAGGGCCGAATTTTTAGTTCGAGATATCCCGAGTTATCCGAGTTCGAGATATCCCGAGTTATCCGAGTCCGAGATATCCCCAGTTATCCGAGTTCGAGATATCTAAGTTCAACTGTATGATCAACATCGGCTATAAAGTAAACGTCACGGTAAAACGTCACGGTAAAACGTTGAACAACGGCTATAAACAATGTATAGTATCGGCTATAAACAATGTATAGTATCGGCTATAAACAATGTATAGTATCGGCTATAAACAATGTATAGTATCGGCTATAAACAATGTATACTATCGGCTATAAACAATGTATAGTATCGGCTATAAACAATGTATAGTAACGGCTATAAACAATGTATAGTATCGGCTATAAACAATGTATAGTATCGGCTATAAAACAATGTATAGTATCGGCTATAAACAATGTATAGTATCGGCTATAAACAGTGTATAGTATCGGCTATAAACAATGTATAGTATCGGCTATAAACAATGTATACTATCGGCTATAAACAATGTATAGTATCGGCTATAAACAATGTATAGTATCGTATAGTATCGTCTGTAAACAATGAATAGTATCGGCTATAAACAATGTATACTATCGGCTATAAACAATGTATAGTATCGTATAGTATCGTCTGTAAACAATGAATAGTATCGGCTATAAACAATGTATACTATCGGCTATACACAATGTATGGTATCGGCTATATATAATGTATAGTATCGGCTATAAACAATGTATAGTATCATTGTTGAATGTGCACGTGTATACGCTCTTAGTCCGTGTTTCACGACCAGACCCGAATTTGCAAACAGCTTGGCTCCAGATGAGACGCCGAGTAAGATCCAAACTGTTTTATTCTCGGACAATAAAAACTTGATCGAATGAGTCAAACTTGCAGCAGATCCCAATTTTATCAGACGTGTTGTTTATAGCGCGTGCAGTAGGTTAACCACTTAACCCTTTCCCTGTTTTATGTTTATTCAAAATAGAATGGGTGCTTGCTCAATTTCTTAATAAAGCAATAAACAGAGTGTCAGACAGTTTGGATCCTGATTAGACCCGTTTCCATGGCACGGAAGGGGTTAAACAAATGGAATGCAGTTTAAATATGACATCCGAAGCAGAAGACAAATTTGTAACCCACAAAACGTGGTAGCGAGAGCTACCTTGTTCCAACTAGTGTTGGGAATCCGACCCAAAATCGCGATCGATCATTCGATTAAAAATCACGATAACATTCTAATATGGCGGGCTTTTTTTAGTTTGGGTAAAGGCTAAATATGGGTTGTAGCTTTGCAATCAATGCATTTGCATTCTCTTTGTCGAAGCATGGCATTTGATAAGGGTAAATTCTGTATTACAAAATGATTCTGTTCAGTTAAAACAATGTGACAAACAACGTGTAAAACAATGTGACAAACAATGTGTAAAACCCAAATCAGATAGTTGGCCTTGTCTGGCTTTTACTGTTTGCTAAACTCTATGGTCTCCATAATGTTATGCATAAATCGTCGGCGATGGCTTGTCCTTCGTCAATCACATGGGAACCTTCACGACGAGATCGCCGAGCACTGCGATTAATCAGCATATCACTTGTACTAACCAATACGGGCGCACCGTGATCTGAAATTGCGCGGGCGGGAGAGATAGCGTAACACTTTCCCTATTCTATGTTTATTCCGAATTTCAATACCTACTGAATATTCATGAACATAATAGTTATAATGAAATATGGAGGTTGGAACATCTATCAAATTCTATTAGCACACAGAGCAGAGAGCCTGATCAGAGGACTCCTATAGGAACCGTCTGATCTGAGTTTACTC
Source organism: Azorinus chamasolen (assembly GCA_963576725.1). NCBI lineage: Eukaryota > Metazoa > Mollusca > Bivalvia > Cardiida > Solecurtidae > Azorinus > Azorinus chamasolen. The sequence goes on from OY755249.1 coordinate 16,906,478, forward strand.
CTTTTTGCAAACGCATGCACACACGTTTATATGAGGGAAAGAAATAAGCAATGTTTATCTGTGTTTATTTTTTGTGGTTAGTTATGTGATTACAGTCGGTAAAATTGTGTTTGCACTTTGGTGATTATATTATCGAAATTAGAAACCTTTGTTTGCCGTAACATTGAACGGATAAAAATCGGATGTTTAAACTGATAGATTACACTGATATTCACAAAATACGTTCATAACAAAAATAATTTGTACAACCAGGATAATGAATACAATTTCTACAAATTGATTATTCTAATTCCCGTCAGCTGGATGTTAAACATCAATAGGCTTTTAGTTATGCTTTTAAACTATTAGCCGAGAACACAGGCTTTATGAATATTTATATGCTGAATTATTATAACATTCAAACGAATGTTTTACTTTGACAAAATTGTAGAATCAGTCCTACATCATGTCAAACACAAACAGAGCAGACCCTGATCAAATGGCACCTATACGAGCCGTCTCGTCTGGGTTTACTCTGTTTGCAAACGCGTGAAAAGGTTTTTACATGAGGGAAAAGGTCAATGGGATGGCAAGAACCTCGCCGTCTTATCTACATCCAAACTCTTAGCAAATTAGGTCAGACTGTGGTAAGCAGGGCAAAGATTAAACCTTTCAATGCGAACACTAAGTGCACTGGTATTTACAAAAGTCTAGATCCAGATCATAGGTCTCCTACAGGATCCCTCTGTGGCAGTTAGAAATATAACCTTACTTCAATAGAGCTACAACAACTTCTGAACAGATATACACAATAATACAAGTAACTAAATAATATTAACAAAACAAATTACTGAACAGGCTCACGCTAAGAAAACTAAAAAGAACAAGAAAACGGTAGCAAACCTAAGGTGACGAACATAAACATTAGTTTAACAAAACTAAACAAGATACTGCAAAAGATCTAAACATACCATTGAACAGACTTACATTTGTACTGAAGAAACTACTGAACATGCCTACGTCAGCAGAACTATACACTCAAAGTGTATCCATTGTACATTTATACAGTAAAACCTTCTAAACCGGACTTTAAATTTAGCCACCTGTCTAAATATCTAAATTCTTCTCCATTAGAATTCCGGTTTGGAGGGGTTCTACTATATCCGTTTTTTTCTCACATTTGTGGCAGTGAGTGGCAGTGAGTGGCAGTGAGTGCACTGACAGGCTTGCGATATGGAATGCGTTAATTTTGAGGAAGTCAGTGACCATAACGCTCGTGTAACTCTCCCTACTTATGAACTAAAACTAAGGTGAATAACATCTCATCCAAATGAGCATTGCTATGAAATTTGGTGACTGCAGTAAAACATCTCTAAACTGGACGTTCAAATTAGCATCAAGTCCGGTCTGTAAGACACGTGGCAGCTTAATGCAGGGTGAAAGTCCTACAGAAAGCTCCTAAAGGAACATTCTGCATGACTTTCACCCTGCATTGAGCAGCCATCTGCCCAAAAAGATATAATTTTTCTTTACTAGAATTCCGGTTTTGAGGCGGTTTACTGTACATGCACACGTCTATTAGTAAAGGAGCTGTGGATATCACAATTTTCCGGACATACGGAAGTTTAGATGACGGACGGAAAGACAGGGGGTACATGCACTATTGAACAGGTTAACGTCGCCTCAACAAAACAAAACACAATACTGAACAGCCTTAAGTCAAATCACTAAACACACTATTGTCTCCGGAGCTAAATGAACTGATTCCCACCAGACGATCTAACATTCTGAACAGGCGGCTCGTCAGCAGGACTGAAAATACTAAACCCCATGCCAACAGAAATAAAGAACAAGAGTGTTCGGAGGAACAAGTGTGTCACCTGCTCGCAGCTGACACAAAAACTTATTTTTAATATGAAAAAGGGGAATAACTCAAACTATATTGATGCTAGAGTTGTGGCCATTGTGCATGACACTTCCTCTCATCATGCTTGTTCCATGTGTGAAATTTGAAAGCTCTATATTGATTAGTTTAGAAATGACAGCCCAAAAAAGGAAAGCGTGACGGACAGACAGACAGGCGACGGAAAGGTGATCCCTAAGTGACACACTGCCTCTCGGCAGGTGACACAAATACTGAACAGCCATACGCAAGTAAAACGAAATCATTGAACAAACTTGCGCCTCAAGAACTAAACGTATTGCTGATTCCCACTAGAACAAAAAATACTGAAAAGGCTCCTGTCAACTGGACTGAAATACGTAAAAACCTATGCCAACAGAAGTGAGTTTAACAGCAGCATTGATCATAGTAAGCAAACTACCCAACAAAATGACGCAACGAGAAATAAGCAAACTACCCAACAAACTGACAGAGAAATAAGCAAACTACCCAACAAACTGACGCAACGAGAAATAAGCAAACTACCCAACAAACTGACGCAACGAGAAATAAGCAAACTACCCAACAAACTGACGCAACGAGAAATAAGCAAGTTTACAAGTTTATTAACAATTTAGGGCCCATAATGACATGTAACAATATAGTATGACATATAACATAGATACATGGCAGAATGGTTTAAGCAAATTACAATACCACCTGTCTTAAGCGGCCATCAAAAAGAGGTCGAATTATGGGTCTGAAGCTTAATGCAGGCCAAAAGTAATACAGAAAGTTGCATTACGTTTACCCTGCATTAAGCAACCAGCTGTTTTTTAAGACTCATACGAGGGGCGTTCATTAAAGATTTCCCCCGACCTACTTCCAGTTTAGGTAGGAAGTTGAAATTGTACACTGACATTAGAATATACCTCTATATGTCACATGGTAATTTTGCTGTTCTCATATAATTATAATTCGTTTCTGGTTTGCTCGTGCTGATTTAATGTAAAGTAGTGTAATGGAGTAAATTGAGTACAGAGCAGTCATCAGGTTTCTGTATTTGAAAGGTGGCATTTGATGAGATAAAAGCAGTTTATGGGGAGGATGCCACGTCATACGATGTTGTCAAACAATGGCATCGTCAGTTCAAGCATGGTCGTACATCTCTGGAAACGGCCCAAATTCCTGGGCGCCCACAGTCCGCCATTGATGATGCCACTATCAAGCAGGTGGAGGCCGCCATTTTGGGAAATCGTCGCATAACAGTGCACCAATTAGCCCATGAGGTCAAGATCAGTGTGGGGACTGTAGAAAAAAATTATCCATGACTATTTGCGCATGAGAAAGGTGTCCGCTCGATGGATTCCACGGTTGCCAACACCTTTCCAGAAGCAAGAACGAGTTGAGTACTCCCAAACTCTTTTGACCATGTGCCGCGACAATCAAGAGGACTTATTTGATAGACTAATTACACAGGACGAAACTTGTGTGCACCACTATGATCCGCAGACAAAAGCTCAGTCGAAGCAATGGAAACATTTTGACTCGCCACCTCAGAAAAAAGGCACGTGTCCAGCCCTCAGCGGGCAAAGGCATGATGGCAGTGTTTTGGGATCAGCGCGGAGTAGTGATGATGGATTTCTTGGCGAAGAGTACCACAATTAACGGGGCATACTATGCATCACTTCTGAAGAAATTGCAAAATTCCATCAAAATCGAGAGGCGTGGCATGCTGACCAGAAGGGTTCGACTCCTGCAGGACAATGCTCCAGTTCACAACTCCCATGTTGCCCAGACAGAAGCTCGGTCCTGCGGCTATGAAATCCTTCCTCACCGTCAGTACTCTCCCGACCTGGCACCATCTGACTTCCATCTCTTTCCAACCATGAAGCCATTTTTAAAGGGAAAGCGATTCTCAGACGACGAAAGCCTCATTTCCAAAGTCAAGGCATGGCTACAGGCACAACCTGCTGAGTTATACAGCTGAGGCCTCCAAAACTGCATAAAGTGATTGGAGAAGTGTATCTCACTTGCAGGAGCCTATGTAGTGAAATATTTCTCTCTGTCCATTGGAAGTAGGTCAGGGGTAATCTTTAATGAACGCCCCTCGTATGTTCAATAAATGGATGACCACTCGAAACAGTTTCTACTCTACTACAAGTAAGTTACGCTACCAAAACTAAACAAACAATTGGCACACTTTGTCAGCAGAACTTTCCAGGATTAAGCCATACAAACTAAATATAAAATAGTGAACAAGCATATATTAATACAAGCAAAAAATCCGGAAACCGCATTAAAGCCAGATTTTTTTGTGTTAACAATTCACCTAATGATTAGGATAATATGCTTATTTTACTTGAGATGATGACTGCATTTAGATTTTTTTGTTACACATATGTGAAATTCACAATCCAGTTAACTGTATTTTCAAGATAATGACATTGACCTGATTTCATATATTATATCAACTGACGGGCTTTCACCCAAGCCATCTACATACCAAAAATGAATTGCCCTGCATTTACAGTTCTTAACTTATAAGCAATGTTAAACTCCGTTTAAGGCGACCAAGTTTTCAAAAAAGTAACCTTGACCTTGACCTGATTTCACGTATAACAAAAAATTTAAGTTTAATTAAAGACGACAAAGTTTTCAAAACAGTGACCTTGCCCCCGATTTCATGTTTCCTTGTATCAACTTAAAGACCCAAGCTATCTACATACCAAATATAAACTGTCTAGCATATGTAGTTCAGAAGTTATAACAACATTTAATTGACAGTCAAGTTTTCAAAATAATGACCTTGATCTGATTTCAGGTATCTTTTTGTCATCTGCAAGGGCCTTACCGAAGCTATCTGAATATCAAACGTGAATTGCCTAGCGTTCGTGGAGCATAAGTTATAGCAAAATGTTAAAGTTTGTTAAAACGGCATTAAGAATGATGGCCAAAATGTCAAAATAGGGACCTTGACCTAATTTCAAATATCTTTATATCAAATGAAAGGCTTTTACAAAAGCCACCTGTATATCAAAGATAAATTGCTTAGCATTTGTAGTTCAGAAGTTATAGCAATATTAAAGTTTGTTAAAAACGGCAAAGTTTTCGAAATAGTGACTTTGACCTTAACCGATTTCATGTATCCTTGTATCAAGTGAAAGGCATTCACCCAAGCTATCTGCATACCAAATATGAGTTTGGTGAAGGTGGCGTTTGTGTGTGGCTTTTCCTGCTTGAATTTACTACTTTTTCATTTATCTTGCTTAAGTAATTCAGAAGTTACAAGTAATGTTAAAGTATTGTTCTTCAAACGCCCGCCCAGCCCCCGCAAAGTATTGTTCTCCAAACGCCCGCCCAGCCCCCGCCCGGTTTTCGCCAAACTATAAGCTGAGATTTTTCTCGAAAAATCCGGTTAATAACTAAACATAGAATAAAAGTACTTTAAAGACATTACCCAGGTCCATTCAATGATTCCCCCCCCCCCCATTGTTCTCAATAGGCGTGAAAGTAACAGTAAAAGCATGATACAAGTGTGCAAAATATGGCAAGCCGTCTCATTCTGTCTAGAGAGGCCCTGACATACAATTAGTCAAGGGGAACACACTCAAAAGACCATTGTTGGTCAGAACACAACAGAAGTTCAACCCTTAAGAAGCCTACCACTAACAAACAAAGGGCCATATGCAAACAGGTTGGATCCAGATGATACGTCAAGTAACCCGGCATCTTATCTGGATCCAAGCTATTTGACAGACAACGTTTTCACAAATCTTTACAAACTATGAAGCACTTTCACATTTGAAGCAGACAAGCAATTTAGCAGATGAATATTTTATAAGGATTAAATACATTAAAAAACCTGAGCGCTTATGTAAGAGATAAAACTCTGGACATTTGGCCTGCAGTAGAATCCATTTAACCTGCAGTGGAGGAGAGCTATAATATGTTCAAAGCATCTCTCGGTAAAGAATTGCTGAAATATGATTTCTCGTTAGTGTGGGTCAAGTACTTTCAGTGAAAAAAAAGACAGATTACATAGGGCAATACTTCCAAAAGAGATGTCCCACAGAGTTATTATCCTTGGGCACAGCTGCCTTTTCTCCCAACAAGGAATACAGAATATGTAAATACTGCTCAGAAAGTTATAATTTAACCCCTGCACCCTGCACTTGATCTCAATGAGACATATTTGTATGTGGAGTGTCGTGAATGTAGGTTGAGCACTTTAGAAGCAATTCACAGGCCGAACGGACAAAGCGGGACCTATATGCTCCTTCTTATAGTTTCAGGGAGCATAATAAAAAATAAAAACATATACTGCATTAGTGACAATCTAATCATTTCCAAATCATCAAATGTAAGAGACGGGCCTCACATGGAACGCTCCAGTGGTTCTTGACAGGCAGACTGCTATAGCTCTTACCATGTGCCGCATGCTTTTTCACAGGTTAGCTGTAAAGACCCAAGCCGGCCAAGGGAATGTCTTTAAGGCTTTCGTCGAATAACCAAACAAAATACAGCACAGACCAAAGATCACGCCTGTAGAACAATACACAGAACAGAATAACTATATACATTATTGAACAGGATAACACTACACATTACTGGACAAAATAAATATACAGTACATACAAAAAAAATACAAGCAAAATACAGAAAATTTATTTCGCAGTACTAATCAAATAAGCGAACAGCAAACATGCTCCCTTCAGCGGGACTGTGTAAGACACTGAACAGAGAGGCGCCAGTACCACTAAGCAGAATATGAAAAATAACGAAATTCCGTACCAGAACTAACCAATACATATACTTTCGCAATAAGCAGAAATTACTGAACAAGTAACGTCAGTGGAACCAAACAAAATACTATGCAAGCCTATGTCGGAATAACTTCACACGAAACTATAATTACGCAAACAGATTTACCTCATTCCGTCATTGGGCTGCGAAAGCAGCCCAAACTTATACGGCTTTGAATTTTGACCATGCGTTTCTGCGGTCCTGTGTTTCTATAAAAGCCAATCTTTTTAATAAATATGGTTTACTGAGAGACAAGTTTTTATTTATATATATTCATTTATTTTATTTATTTTCATTCATATATTTTTCTCAGCATATTTTTGTCGGGGTTATTTCTTTCTTTTCTGCCATGATCCAGTTTCAGTGAAAATGCTAGTGAATTAGGTATAACTGATTAAAATCACAATCCCAAGCATACCTGTCAGCGTGGTTTAAGGGTTATAACGATTGACTAGGAAACGTGAGGTCGTGGGTTCGATCCTCGGTGGAAGCTGAATTATTTGTTTTCTCTCATATTTTCTTAGCACCCTTAGTATACGTGCTTTTGGTTTAAAACCATTTTGTACATAAAAATATAAGTCCTTTGTTTGCATTTTGGCTTTGTAAAGTTATTTAGCTGAGACCTTTTACTCGTGGTTTGTTGGCCGTTTTGCATATTTCACCATTGTGCATGAATTTGCTTCAATTTAAATGTATAATAGTTTGTATGCCTTGGGAACATCACTTAATGTGATAATGGTTTCTACGTCAGTGTGTTTCAGCAAATGAATAACATTGATCTGTGACGTAATGTGTATTAATGGTGTCAAACACAGGTATTATGCATCATGGCTCATTAAAACATTCCCCCGTTTCTGCTACATGTATTAATTCATACATAACAGTCATGTTTTCCCAATATTGCTCCCTCTTTTTCTTCTATCCTGCTTAAATACATGTTACGCAGCCATTTTACGCTTGCGTAAAACCTTGCTTGTATGCTATTGTACAGCATCTTTGAACAAATATACGGAAAAGGGGCATTTACTAGAAAACAGATTTTTTTAAGAATTGTGTAGTTTTGTAACCATTGTGATAAATAAAGCATAAATTGCTCCGTAGGAGCAAATTCTGTACATGTATTTAGCACAATGGTTTCAAAAAGTGACTTTTACAGAGGCATCAAAAGGCTTACGACCGCATAAATGAACAAAATGCAGGATATGACTAAAAACTTAAATCGACTCACGCAACTAAACCAGTACTGAACAGCCTTGTGCCAACAGAACTTACACTGTTAAAGCATGTATATCTAACAAACACTCAACGATAATCAAGTGCCAAATGAACTAAAGAAAAGAAAACATATATACTTATAAATTAATTTATTTCGAGAATAAGCATCAGCAACAGAACAAAATCTGCGCTCATTATTTTTTTTTAAATTATATATAATTTATTTATAACATAGTGCCTCTTGCGATCAACGTATTTCTTTAAAGTTTAAAATAGCGTTAACTCTTTCGGTGCCAACTTTTGTCGTCTGCAAACTTTGTCAGTTTTCATTTGCTCTTTATTTTTTGTAAAAAAGAAACAGCAACAAACAGTTTGGATCCAGATGAAACGCCGAGTGACTCATCTGGATCCAAACTGTTTGCAAAGGTAATGACAGAGATTCGGCAGTGAACGGGTTAAATAAACATAAAAATAACATGAGGTATTATTTACATTTAACAGGCTACGCTAAAGTTCGAGACACACCTTGTAAACACTTTACTTGCTCCAGATGAGACGACTAGTACCTTGTTGGTTAATTTGAGTTAAAATTATTTGACACGAATACTTGAATTTTGCGAAAGGGAGAATACAGTAAAATCCTCTAAACCGGAATTCTGGTAGAGAAGAATTTAAATATGTTTAGGCAGGTGGCTGCTTAATGCAGGGTGAAAGTCATGCACAAGGCTCCTAGAGGAGCTTTCTGTTTGACTTTCACCCTGCATTAAGCTGCCACCTGTCTCCAAAACCGCTATGTATACTAAATTTAACGCACTCTTTAAATGGGTTTTATTGGGCTTATAATTACACGAAGCTGAAAAATACTTTTGCCAAAACGTGAAAAGGTTTTTATGGTGTGAAGCATTGTCACGCGCAGGTCCCCATGCCTCCACGCGACTAAACCCAACAATGGTGCTTGCATTTTGATAGGCGTTGAAGTGTCCACTCAAGTTCATTGACAAGTTCAGTCCAAGTGGAAATCACCTCATATTGACATAAACACCGGTGACCCTATCTTATCACCCAGAGATAAGCTCACTTGTGTCAGCCCGAAGATGACAACTTTTGAATCAATTCTTCTTTGTCTTTACTAGTGTTCGACACAGCCGTCAAAAATGAAGATTGTCGGGCTTTCTGAAAAATATTACAAAAAGGATATTCTGATTTCGCCAATATTTGGCTATAGTTGCGTCGACGGAAAGTGGTCTCATAGCCACCACCACCAACATCATGTTCATCCATAGTGTTCGTATTTGTATTATACAGATGATGCTTTTGATAGTGGTTTTGTTAACTTTTGTTTTCTGTATGCCAGTGTCCCATGATCCCATACTCAACACGGGATTTGAACCGGGCGATAATGGGAACCTTTACCACCGAAGAAGCAACGGATATCTAAAGGCCCCTTTCGCCCTACAACGATCAAAAGAACATGGTTTGAACAAATGGAGCGTGGTGAGAAAAATGGAAAGTGACGCCAAATCGTACAAACATCGGACTAACAGGAATAAACGTTCTTTTTACGAAACAAAAACGCGATTAACAGGGAAACTGACTAATGACCGCAATATTCAGACGGTTCAGCCAGAAACAGTCTATGGATACGGATTTAATATCTTCAACATGTTCAATCAGTCTATTCTAAAGACGATATTTTCCAAGGAAATGGGAAAACCAAGCAAACTACGACAATGTAAGAGAAATATTTCAAGTTTATCTCTTTCGCCGCAAATTTAATTTCGTATTTTGTTCGTCCAACTGTTTTGATACCGATGAGAGGCCGAGCTACTCGGCGTCTCCTCTGAATCCATTCGCTGATTGGGATTAAGTGTGAAGAGAATAACGAAGTTGAACACGTCGATATTGGTAACAAATATTATAATTATGATGATAATAAAGATGATTTTATCCAGTCACCAGACGTATCACGTCTGAGACGTAATAAAGGGGGTACAGATAAACATAGGTTTATTAGGTTAATTCCAGTAGTAGAAGGTTTATTTGGTTAGTAGACGTTTCTAAGGTGTAATGATTCTAAAGTCATGGAACTATTTTAATATCCTGTAAATATGCATAGTTATTTTGACGGAATAACAAGAATAATACGAATAAGAGAAAAGAGAAAAATACCATTTCTTGCTATTGGTGGATTTGAACCCACGCGGGATCATACAAAGGCGCATTTCAAATTTAACAGTGTTCGCATTTACCTATTGAGCCACAGAGGCTATGCCGAACTCGTTGCTAATTTATCGGTTTTATTATCTTAATCAACCACTGGGAAAACGCGTTTTAATAAGAATCAAGTCAGAGAGCAAATATTAATGGAAAAAAAGTTGATGTTTTCTTTTTACTCGCATGATAATTTGACCGAAAAGCTCTTAAAGGGATGAGACTTGTCATATACTTAATAGTCTGTTCTGCTCCATCGATTTATGAGTAGGCCTATCTAAAAATAGAAACTGAAACGACGGTAAACTGGTTTTGTTCAGAAAGCATACAGGAGAAAATAAACATGTCTATGTGTATCATCATAGTTTTAGTTAGTTAGTTTTATTCAAATGCTTCCATTGAGCTTTAAAGCCCAGGAGGACAAAATATATATGTAAACATCACTAACAGTATGACAGAAACATTATTAACAATGCAACAAAAACAATGTAACAAAACATCGCGGAGAAGGGTTTGCCGCTGTACGAAAGAACGTGATATACATGTAGTTAGATAAAAGATCGAAGTGCAATTTCTGGTCAGTTATCCCTATAGAACTACACTGATCTGACTCTGCATTGTTGTTATGAAATTAAATTTCTTAATCAGTAAGACTCAATTTATTAAAGCAAATGTGATAATGTGACATCAAAACAGTCTAACAAATGATGACAAACAGTTTGGATTCTGATCAGACTCCACGTTACGTGGCTTCCATTTCTGGACCTTATCTGTTTGCAAATGTTAAAGTTGTTGAACCTGGCACTGAAGTAGTTAACATGATGGTTAATATTGTTTTAGAGGAAGAAACAGCTACTATTGATACATAAACTGCAAAATCTTATCAAAACATATTTATAACACTGATGTCTTCCTGGGTCTGACATATCGAATTGTAGACAATTGATCAAGACATTCTAAAAAGAACAATACAATAACTACATAGTTAACGCTTTCACTGGTATTATGATATCATTTATAAGATAATTAACAGCAAGTGCAAGCTCTGGTCAATTACCCCTTTACAGCTATACTGATCTGACTCTTCACTACTGTTACGGACACAAAATGCTTCATCGACATTCTCCATTCAAATGATCTTATTTTTCAAATTCAACCACGTTTTCGCCTCTTGTAATTTAAGTATCGAAGCTATTGATTTACATCTAAATGGAAATGAAAAGGGGTCTCCGTTGATCGAAACATATTAATTCATGGTAATCACGATTGTAATGTTTTATAATTCTATCAAAAAAGGTAAAACTTAATTGACTGGATAAGTCGAATCGTATGTTAGTGCCGTAGATGGGAGGCCTTTATCCGACTCGGAGAGAAAACAGTTGAGGCTCGGCAAGTCTCACCTCAACGTTTTCTCCCCTCGTCGGATAAAGGCGTCCCACCTACGGCACTAACCTATTATTCTCTATATAATGAATGTTGTTAAACTTGATAATGAGTAACAATATTGATAATGATATCGATAAATGATAATAGTAATGATTATTTTATTTATTAGTATTATCAACATAAATAATAATGAAACTCGATAAAAAACAACTAATCATCGATCTGAACAACTAATCATCGATCTGAACAATAACCAAAAACAACTAATCATCGACCTGAACAACTAATCCTCGACCTGAACAATAACCAAAAACATGTATTCTGCTCATATTTTCAAAAGTTTTGCGTCACCAAATAACTACAGAATTGGAATATATGTGACTAGAAACTAACTTAGTGTTTACAGCAAGGACAGTACACATTGATTGCTACGGAAACCAACGAAAACGCATCCGCCATTCAAATCTGACGTAAAAATCAAATTGTTTACTGAATGTACTTGAAGGTCATCTATTACACATCAGACGTTCTCTTTTGTGTGCATTGTTTTACTTTTACGTGTCAACCATTGTTGTGAAATATATTTAGTATCAATTGCATTCATTGTGATTCGGGTTCGATCGGAGTTTTCCGTCTTTTATAAGGTCGGCGTCTTTTAGCGATCACTTGACGAATTATAATGTAAAAAACAATGGGGTTTTGGATATTATATATATAGTGGCATTATAAACAAGGGAATCTTTGATCATGGCAGAAACCTTAGAATCAGAACTGCATTATGTTTTATATGCAAACAGAGCAACTAGAGCGTATCCGGACCAAACAGCTCCAATATGAGCTGTCTGATCAGGGTCTACTCTTTCTGCAAATGCGTCTATATCAGACAACGGGTATGGGAGTCATAGAGTTTACCGCTCTGTTAGAAACTGAACAGCAAATACTTTGCAACGTTATCGTAAGGTTAAAACACTCCCGATCCCGATCCAGGTCAATGGTTTTAGCAAAACCACAGATAATTGTAGACAAGCTCGGGTCAACCGTATTCCGGGCCATATGTTAGAGAGGGGTCTTATCTTCTCTGTTTATACAGATCTTAAATTCTAATCTTGAAAACCAGTGTTCAAATGCACATTTGACAACTGTTTGCATATCTAAGAACTAATTGTCATTGGTTGTTTTGATACCTGGAGACAAATTGAACTTCAGAAATTCTAATTTTGTTCTGCTATTATTTGAAGGGAATGAAAGTACCGTGTACAGATAATATGCACGCTGAATGTTAAATGTTATTGTATTACAGAGTTACAGATAAAAGGTGCGTACCAAAATACTAAAATTGTCATTTCTCCATCAAGCTCTATACTGTGGCCACTCTTTAGAATAGTCTCTTCGAGACGACTCTAACGAATGGACACAGTATAGAGTTTGGTGGGAAAATAAAGGAGTTATTCTTGAAGATGTTTAAATCTACGCATCTTAGTTGGACCTCTGTTGTATTCTTTACAAGGTATATTCATCCATGTACTGACTTAGTGTATAAATAATTTGCACGTGACCCTTTACTATTAATACTTAAATAAGAAACAAGAGAACCGCGCGCGGTTGCCAACGCTCGTCTGTTCTATTGTAGTCCTTGTGACAGTGAACATGTGAGTGAAGTTTCATAAGATGTCCATGAATAGTAAAGAAGTAATAGCCAACGTTGAAGTTTCCCTGCGACAATGGCGACTACAACGCGGACGTCGAAGTTAAAAAAACCTCGTATTTTATTATACGAAAAACAAATGGGCTAAAAATGGCCTCCTGACTATTAACCCATTCCCTCATAGGCTTTTTCTGGAATATATATATACTGATAAGGATCATTTACAAGAAAAATACATTTTTTAGAAATGTATAGTTTTGAAACCATTGCGATAAATAGAGCATTTGCCACATGGAGCAAATGCTATATTTATCACAAAGGTTTCAAAAAATAACTGTTATAGATAGGCCAAAAGGCGTCAATACGAGAGAATATGTTAATCAATTATATTGTAGTATTTACAAAGTGAAACCAACTGATTTATAGTTGAAGCATCATCATTTCTTACATTTGTACAAACACCTATAACCTAACGTATATAGGATGAAAACATTTTTGTATTTGAATAACAAACAAGATGTGTTTGTGAAACACTAATGACTTTGCCCCCCGATATGACCTTTGATATTGATGCACAATTGTACTGTGTCATTGGCCATGAGTTGCACATGCATGCCAAGTTTGAAGTATGTATGAGCAATGACGACGAAACTATCGCAAATGTTAAAGTTGGTGACAAACAGACAAACCAACCAACCAACCAACAGACAGAGCAAACAATATGCCCCAAACAATATCAGGGGGTGGGGACTAGTTATACCCTCTAGGGATAAATAATGAAAAAGTGAATTAATTGACATGCGCATCAACAATTGTTGACAGACTACAATCAGCCACATGTCTTATCGGTAACCTTTTGATTATCTTTTTTTATGCGTGATCTAGTGCTCTTAAATACATATTTAAACATTTCCCATCATATAGCCGACTCTTTGGCATCTTTGCAAACAGAAAAGACCCTAACCAGATGGCTCCTATATATCTGTTTGCTTATGGAATAATATATATTCAATTCTACAAGTCCTGTCAAACTTTCCTATGTCCGCATGCCATTATAAAAACTAGAATTATTTTTGATACAAAAACCGATGTCTCCTCCAGCGTGTGGACAAAATTTTCCAAAGTCCCATAACTCTGCAGAAAATCACAGAACCGGAAGAGGAATAAACTATGCACACCTAGTTATGGTGCTGATCAATCGTATGAAGTTTCATGAAAATCCAATAAAAGATTTTTGGGGAAACCCCGTGGACAAACTTTTCTATGTTAAAATTTCAAAGTCCCATAACTCTGCAGAAAATCATCAAACCGGGAAAAGGAATAAGATATGCACAACTAGGCGTGATGCTAATCAATTCTATGAAATTTAATGAATATCCAATTAAAGGTTTTGGAGACACCCTGCAAACAAAATTCCCAAGTCCCATAACTCTGCAGAAAATGGGAGGGAATAACTCCAATATTATTGAAGCCAGAGTTATGATACTTGTGCATAACACTACCTTCCACCATGCTCTTTCCATACATGAAATGTCATTCCAATAGCATCAGTAGAGCAGGAGTTATTGATTGCACAAAAATGTAACAAAGGGAAATAACTCCAAAAGTATTGAAGCTAGAGTTATGGCCCTTATACATGACACTTTCTCTCATCATGCTCTGTCAATGTATGAAGTTTCAATCAATTGGCATTAGCCATGTAGGAATTATCGTCTGGACAAGAAAAAGTGAATAATTGACCTTGAATTGTAAACATGACCTTGAATTTTGTCCTTGACCTTTAAAAGAATGTGCCTTAATCCTGCTGTCTGCACATCGCCTTGTTACGGAGAACATTTGTGCCACAGCATTTTGAAATCCTCCAAAGGGTTTAAGAGATATGGAGCGGGCACGAAGGGTATGGCTAAAAACATATTTGACCTTGAATTGTGACCTTGACCTTTGACCGACGTGCCTGAATCGAACGCTCTGCACATCGTCTTGTTGAGTCAAACATTTGTGCCAAAGCATTTTGAAATCCTTCTATGTTTGTGAGATATATGGAGCGGACACGAGTGTGACAGACAGACGGACGGACGGACGGGCGTTCTAACGGATTGAATGTATGTGGCTATTCTTTTGTTCAAAATAGCCACACAAACTGAAACAAAGCCACATAAAACCGATGAGAACAAAAGATAACACTGGGGATCAACTACGTGTTATCATCAAAAGTTTTGCTACGACAATTTATATGGGTATTTTAGACCAAATGTTTTCCTACGAAGCCAGTGTATATATTAGGAAATGTTTTCCTACGAAAACAAAGTTGCCTTCGTAGAAAAACAAATCTATTATAATACCTATATAAAATCTCGCAGCAAAACATTTGATAATAATACGTAGTTGGCCCCCAGTGTATAAGTCATTTTCAAAAGTGGTTGTTTTTCACAATTTTATTTAAGTACCTCCCTTGCATATAGAAATTTAAGAAATATTCAGGTCTTTAAGATTGCGAATATACAAGTTTATACAGCAGTGGTGGAATTGCATGTTGAAATAAGTTTAAATAGAAAAAAAACACAGAACAATATCGAATTGTCGATATCTCTTAGCAAAATAGATTGATCAAAAAGTACTTAAGTTCAAATCTGCGTCGTCTTTAAGCATTCATTTGACCTTTAGAAGCTCTCTGATCTGGGTCTACAATGTTTGCAAATAACAATCCAATGAGTTAAATTAGCATGATTAGCCTACTAAAATGTGTACAACTCTATCAAAACAATTAAAGCCTCTTGTGTAATAAATTAAACTACAATACAGCAGAGCTTGTATTAAGCGGCTATTAAAAAGAAGTCTAAATCTGGATTTCTAAATACGGCGGTAGCTTAATCAAGTAAAAAAGTGAAACAGAAACTTAATCCAGGACACACGTGTTACAGAAGTCTTTCTGTATCACCTTTACCCTGCATTAAGCAACCACCTGCTTTTTAAGACTACTATGTTCAATAAACAAATGACCACTTAAGAGTTAAGATAGGTTCTACTGTAAACTATTAGTTTCAACACTGTTAAGTGCAATGATACTATATTGAGCCGCTCTCTGGAAATGGAGATGTCATTGCATTACGAACAGTGTGGACACAGACCCGTCACACCGTCCCCATTGCCTCGCCTGGTCTGCACTATTTGTAACACTAGACCACTACTCTCAGAGAGCGGCTACACAGCTGTAACTGGATAACATTTTTGAATAGTTGTTGCTTTTTAGCTCACCTGAGCTAAAGGCTTAAGGTGAGCTATTGTGACCGTCCGTCCGTCTGTCCTTTCACTTTTATTTCAAATGACTTCCTTTCCTAAACCACTGGGGGTATTTAACAGAAATGTACCTTAGGGGGTCCTCTATCAAGTGTGTTCAAATCATGACCCCGGACCAAAAAGGCCCCACGCTAGGGCTTGTCAGGTTGTTTTTAAATCTTTAAAATCTTCTTCTCTGAAACCATAAACCCTAAAGCTTTGATATTTGGTATGTAGCATCATCTCTACCAAGTTTGTTCAAAGAATGAGCCCCGGGCCAAAAATGGGCCCGCCATTGGGGTTTCAGTTTAACATAGACTTATATTGGAAAGTCTTTAAAAAATCTTCTCTGAAACCACATAGCATATAGCTTAGATATTTGGTATGAAGCATCACCTAATACGTAGACCTATACCAAGTTTGTTAAAGTTATTACCCCAAGGCTAAAATGGCCTCATCCCGGATCTTATCAGTTTGTTTATTTTAAATCTTTTAAAATCTTCTGTGAAATCACAAGCCCTAGAGATTTAATATTTGGTATGTAGCATCATCTTATGGTCCTCTACCAAGTTTGTTCAAATTATGAGCCATTTGCTCCGCAACGGAGCTTATCAGTTTTACATAGACTTATATAGGAAAACCTTTAAAAATTCTTCTCTGAAACCACATACCCTAGAGCTTAGACAATTGGTATGAAGCATCACCTAATAGACCTCTACCAAGTTAGCTAGAAAATATGGTCCCTGGCTAAAAATGGATCCACCCGGGGCTATACTTTTAAATAGATTTATTCACATCTGAAACTACAGATTAAAGGTTACAGCACTGACTGCCAGTAGTGTCATCTGCTTAAGTATTGTCGTCATCTTGAATTTCTAAAATAACCAATTTTAGGCATTTTGACCTAAGTACATGTATGAGTCATGCAGGAAACACCGCTTACAAAACACAACCGCCGGAACAGCACCACGACGAAAACAGTAAATGGTCTTGAATGCATATAAAAGACACAAAACGAAACACAAAGACATAACAAAAAACAATAGCGGGAAGATGGAAGTACCGCCTTGGAACGGTCAGTGACAAATGTCACTGGGGGGGGGGGGGTAAACAGGGTTAAGGGCGCCCAACCTCGAACTTATTCCCTCACCCTAAAAAACAAACAGTGTAAATAAACGTACCCCCTCTCCGACTAATCTACAACAACCGCGATGGCAAATACAGTGGTAAAGTGTATGTAAACTGTAGAAAAGTATTAAAAGGTACGCAAAAAACGAGTACAAACATCCGACGTCCTCCTTCCGTTTCCGGATTTAAGAGGTCGCCTTCATAGAGTACTAAAGCTTTCTTATCGGCGTACATGCAAAGAGGACAGCGCGATTGCCAACTGTAAAAGGGTTGACAACCAGACATGCAGTATGTTGTAGAACCATAGGCCATAGGATCATATCCCTTTGTTTTAATGATTTTTAGCGTGTTTAGTGAACAAAGTGAGAAAATTGGTATGTTCAATAATTTTGTATAATAAGTTTGTAAATAACACCACCATAAAATTCAGGATGTGAAATACCGCGTCGCAGAAGCGCCTTAAGATTACATTTTTACTTGCCAATAAGTGAGATTTCGATAATAAAATTTAGAGAATGTTTTTCTTAGTTTATGATATCTATATCCTTGCTTAAGCAGCGTTTCAGTTAAAATGAGATTTCGACTGTTAAAATAGTCAACAGAAGAACAAACTCTAGCGAAACGAATAAGTTAGATATATAAACTCCGTAAGATGGGACACGGGGAACATCTCAATCAAGATGTGGGAAATTTACAATATTAAAATCCAAAATCGTCTCTTTTGTTATTAATTTTAGAAGAAATAATTCCATTTTAAGGTCTAGATCAAGAAAAGCCGCAAAAGTGTCGGAAGGGTTAGCTTTATTCAATTTGAGTTATTTTGGGTAAATTGTAGGAATCAAAACATCAAAGAAAGGGTTATCTAAGTTAAAAATATCATCAAAATATCGAGAAGTATCATTGCCACAAGTGGTAAGCACTTTGGATTTTGGTCAGAGTTATTTGGTATCAGATCTGAATGCAAACTGTGTGTCAATTTTAGTAAAGTTGTGCTCAGCAGTGAAAGGGTTAACACTTAGTTTTTGTCATCTGCTAGAAATGTTGTATGCTGAAAATTTAACATTGTCGATATATTACTGTAACTTAGGTGAGCGATATAGGGCAAATGGCCCTCTTGTTTTAAATAGTAATATACTTTTTCTCTACTTTCAGTCCGCAGAGATGCAATATCAGAGATTGATCTTGACCTTGATCGTGGGATATATAAAGAGTTTTCTACGGATGATCTGAATCTTCAAGCTTTGTACGAGAAAAGGGGCGGGGCGTGCATGCTGATACAGGGTTACAAGAAAAGCCCAGTGTACGTTATTAACACGTGTCCCTTTCTTTATCCTCACACAAGTGAACGAAATCTGTGCGAATACGTGTCGCCCGGTTCAAGGAATCGTCATCATGAAAATATTATTGAACTGACTAACACCCCTGTTCAAGGCCGCCATGGTTTTGTATATAGGAACATTTACTGTGCTAAGTGCCATAACGCTTATGGGATTCAGGCTTGGTCAACATCACTGCTTTGTGACGACATGCAACAGTTGAAGCTCTCTGATGGCCAACATGACGTGACGTTTATGAGCGAGTTTGTCGATAAAACCCAAAGCTGTCGAAGAGTGCTGACTCCTGTGACAACACATGGTCTCCACGAGTGCGAAATGTCTGAAATTACTGATGTACTGAGACACTGGCATGAAACAAGAATGGGAGACAATAGCAAGAACGAACATTCTCCATTTCCATTGTCTTTCACCCTTTTCATGAATTTTGGATTCGACGGAAAGACTCATATCTTGTTTAGCACGTCTCCAACCGACCAGCTTGGGTATATCTGCAATAATAACAATGAAATGTATGATCCCGTGAACAACAAATGCCGTGTAATGTCATGCAGAGACGGATATCAGCTTGTCGAGGGTTCGTGTCAAAAGACAGCAACATACGAGTATGACCCAACTCAAGACTTTGACTTCTCCCAAACAGAAGAACCTTTGCAGGTAGTACTGACTCTTAGAAATATTTCATATGATATGCTGTATATACTTTCATTACCTGGGATGGAAACGATGGTTGCCGACGCAATCGCCACTGAAGTGAACATAAGCATGGA
This sequence comes from Azorinus chamasolen, assembly GCA_963576725.1. Lineage (NCBI taxonomy): Eukaryota > Metazoa > Mollusca > Bivalvia > Cardiida > Solecurtidae > Azorinus > Azorinus chamasolen. The sequence goes on from OY755249.1 coordinate 16,926,110, forward strand.
CCGTATCCAAGATCTAAATGTAACAATACTAAATAGTACCGACGCTGCAAATGGAACTCTGAAAGATCAAATTGAAATACACAGAGTTTCCTCGCCTGAGCTCGCTAAAATGTTTCACACTTCTACGGCGCACAAATTAATTTCTAACGAAACATCACACAATGCTTCCAAATGGATGCATTCCATTAACGAAACAGACAAAGGTAATCCAGAGAACGGTGCCGATGACGATAACAGATCGCCTGAAGAATCAACTATAAATGAAAACCATAACGTAAATACGGCCACTAATAACGTTTCCAGCAAAAATGATACTAAATACATTGAACATGGCCATAAAGGTTTAGTAATTCCTAAAACAGTTTCACCACAGACGGGTCAAATTAAACATTCAATGCTGCCTCCTTATAAAGACAACACTTTCTGGCTATTAGACAGTAAGAACAACTATTCTGTGAGAATAGCCTTTATTCTGCAAGAAGCCCAGAAAAACACAACAATTACTGAAAGATCAGTGCAAGGTGTCGTCGCTAAAATGAATGATCTAATACGTAACAACTCATTCATGTTTACACTGAATGGTACGGACTTCCAAATTGAAAAACTAGAAAACGCACCACCTCCAACGTCTCTCGATAATTTCTGCAAACTGGGACGAAAGACAGTTTACGACCAGAATGAATTCACGTTCATCTCTTACGTCGACGAAGCTCACAACACCACCAAAACAATTATCTATATCAATCAAACTGACAAAATATATCACGTTGGAGAATATGACCTTACCGTCAGCATCGACGGTTTAATGACGAATCTGAGCACAACAGAGATGGATTCGTTTGTGATTGTGTGCGATTCACCAAAAATTCATAATGAATTCTGTCCTCAGATTTACCTTGAGAAGGATGAATATCAGATATTAGATAACTATTCAATCTATTTCGCAGACAAAGCATATAATTATAGTGAATATGAATATAACAGTACAGAGGACGAATCTGTAAGAATATGTGCTCCTGACTGGAGTGACGCACAGCGTCTTTACAGCGAAGAGAAATGGGCAATGGCATGTGGGGACAATATGATTACACTGGTAGTGGTAGAGGGGTATCTCACCTTCATACTTGGTTTGATATCCATAGTTTCAATGCTGACAGTGCTTATTTCATATAGCCTATTTGAGAGACTAAGGAACCTGCCAGGGGTAAATACAATGAACTTGACATTGGCTCTATTTCTTGGCGAACTGGTATTCATGCTTTCTGGCTGGATACAACCACGCGTGGCCTGGCTCTGTTCTGGCGTAGGAATACTGCTGCACTATTTATTCCTGGCATCTTTCTTTTGGATGAATATTATGTCATTTGATGTATATAGGACATTTGCAAAAAAATGTATACTTAGACGCATCCGCGACAAAAAGAAGAACGTTCCGCGGTACGCCTTGTACGCCTGGGGCTCGCCGCTGTTAATAGTAGCGGTATGTGTGTTCCTCGACTTTTCAAATGCTTTCGATGGGGTGGATATTGGATACGGAGGTAGTTCTTTTGAATCAAACTCAGGTCATCCCACTACAAAGTCAACAGCAAGCGAGGACGATGATTCTAGCGAGGACATAGTCTACAACATAGGCTGCTGGATTCAGAAACCTGTCGCTTCCATGTTGGCCTTCGGTGGTCCAATGATGCTGATACTTTTCAGCAATTTTGTTATGTTTACCCGCACAATCATCTGCATACGAGCGAGCACCAAATCGACTAGAATAAGCGTCCGTAGAGAATCATTAAATCACATGGCAGGGCGTGATGACGTCATGTTATATATTCGGATGTCCACGGTCATGGGATTCACGTGGATTTTTGGACTCGCCTCATCAGTTGTGAGTGCCTTTGCGGGGAGTCCATCAAAAATTACATGCATATTACTACATCTTCTTGGCATCCTGTTCATTATTTTAAACTGCTCACAAGGCATTTTTATCTTTTTTGCTTTTGTTTGCAATCGACGTGTGTTGGGTTTATACAAAAGACTCTTCAGGAAATTAAAGGAAAGTCGCAAACGACCATTATCGGTATCGACTAGCAGAGGAACTATATATTCTGTAAATACCACTAGTCAAACTACAGTATCTACTTGTGCGTAACCCTTAGCTGTCTACCACTAGTCAAACTACAGTATCCACTTGTGTATAACCCTTAGCTGGCTACCACTAGTCAAACTACAGTATTTACTACCTGTGCGTACCCTTAGCTGACTACCACTAGTCAAACTACGGTATCTAGTACCTGTGTGTACCCTTAGCTGGCTAACACTATTCAAACTACAGTATCTACTTGTGCGTAACCCTTAGCTGGCTGGACAAATGTTTCACCGACAGGAACTGTCTTTTGAGTTCTTACTCTTTTAACCCTTCCCTTCATACAAACGCTCTTTTCAGACCTTTGGAAAAGAATAGACCAAGATCAAACGGTTCTTGTACAAGTCGCCTGATCAGCGTCTGCTCTGTTTGCTTATGAAAAATATGATAAGTGTCTCTAGAGTTCCTACCAATGCCAAAACTTTATGCGTACATATGCTATTATAAAACTTCGGCCAATAATGCTCCATTTATCACAATGGTTTAAAAAAAACTCAGTTTGTCAGAGGCCCAAAAGGGCGTCGGTTGGCGAGAATGGGTTAAAATGATAATACTCATGTTGTTGAATATTCATTTAAGGAATAATGACATCATGAATATTTATTAGCTGAGTTTTTATAATAGCAGGATTGTTTGATATTGATGGAAATTGTAGAGTAAGACCTATTATAATTGTAGAGTAAGACCTATTATAATTGTAGAGTAAGACCTATTATAATTACATAGGCAACAGAGCTCCAGATAAGATGCGTAAATTAAAACATTTTCAAGAATAGCTCCATTATTTCTCCACCAAACCCTATGTTGTGACCACTCTTTAGAATTGTCTTGAAGAGACGATTCTAAAGAGTGGTCACAACATTGAACATAGGGTTTGGTGGAGAAATATCGATTTTAGTACCTGAGTACGTAGTTATCTGTTGCTCTCTAAGCAAACAGAGCAGACTCTGATCTGGGTCTACTATTTGCAAAGGTGTGTAAAGACATTTACACAAGGGAAACAGTTTAGGACTGTTATGAGACTACTAACCAAACTTAACCCTTTCCATGCAGTAAACAATTGTACTGACATTCAGTGTAGACCAAGATCAGACAGCTCCTAACCCTTTACTCCATAAATACGCCTTTCTAAGCCTTTGCAAACAGAGTAGACCCAGATCAGATGGCTCATATAGAGGCCATCTGATCAGGATCTGCTCTGATTATTTGTTATATATTATAGATAGGATTTTATAGTTTCTGCCATGGCAAACAGTTCCAGTGTCCATAATAGTTGCTTTCTTCATATGTAACTGTAAATTCAGTAAATTAATGATAAACTAGAATGCCCACAGGCAACATGTCGAGCCTTTCCATTCACCATTAGTACATGCAAAAGTTAAACAGAACATATCCTTATCAGGTAGTTCTTATAGGAATGCCTGATCTGTGCCTACTTTGCAAAAGCATGTAAAGGCATGGATATCAAGTAAATGGTAATTATAGGCATACATTGTGTTTGTGTAATCTGACTTTTGACCTCCAAGTGTTACCTTGATCTTTCAGCTACTGACCTGGTTTTGTGCGTGACACGCCATACCTTCTTGAGAAACATTCATGCCTAGTCATTTCACAATCCATCAAAGGAGTTCTGAGTTAGAGCCCGGTCATGTTTTGACCTCTAAGTGTCAGCATGACCTTTCAGCTACTGACCTGGGTTTTGTACGCGATAGGCCGTTACTTCTAGAGGAACATTTATGGCTAGTCATTTCACAATCCATCCATGGAGTTCTGAGCTAGAGCCCATACAAGCAGAAAAATACATGTTTTTGACTTCAAAGTATGACCTTGACCTTTCAGCTAGCCTACTGACCTGGTGCGTGACACGCCATACCTTCTAGAGAAACATTTATGCCTAGTCATTTCACAATCCATCCATGGAGTTCTGAGTTAGAGCCCGGGCAAGCAAATAAATCATGTTTTGACCTCTAAGTGTGAGCATGACCTTTCAGCTACTGACCTGGTTTTTGTACGCGACAGGCGGTTACTTCTAGAGGAACATTTATGGCTAGTCATTTCACAATCCATCCATGGAGTTCTGAGCTAGAGCCCATACAAGCAGAAAAATACATGTTTTTGACTTCAAAGTATGACCTTGACCTTTCAGCTACTGACCTGTTTTTTTCGCGCGAAACGTCGTATCTTCTAGAGAAACATCTATTCCTTGTCATTTAACAATCCATCCATGGAATTCTGAGTTAGAGCCCGGACAAGCAAATAATACAAATGACCTCTGAACTCTAGGTCAGACATTGACCTTTCAGCTACTGACCTGTTTTTTCGTGCGACACGCCATACCTTCTAGAGGAACATTTATGCCTTGTCATTTCACAATTCATCCAAGGAGTTTTTAGTTAGAGTTCGGACAAGACCGCACGCACGGACGCACGCACGCACTAACATACACCCATCATGCGAAGACATTGTGTCGACTATGTCGAGCTAACCGCAAGCGGGCTTGACATCAATCATGATTAAAAATATTTTGTTCAAAGTACCATTGTAAAGATTCTGTTTATTAATTCATGTGTCATTATTTCGTACATGAATATTCATGTGTCATTATTTCTTACATGAATAGTCATTGAGTAAAGGGTTTAGACTACTCTTCATGTGGAAAATGGTCACAACATATGTTCGATTTCTTATTCATTTTCAAAATGTGTTTAATGCTTCAACTTTCATTTCAATGTGACACATGTTGTTTAATGCTTCAACTTTCATTTCAATGAGACACACGTTGTTTAATGCTTCAACTTTCATTTCAATGAGACACACGTTGTTTAATGCTTCAACTTTCATTTCAATGAGACACACGTTGTTTAATGCTTCAACTTTCATTTCAATGAGACACACGTTGTTTAATGCTTCAACTTTCATTTCAATGAGACACACGTTGCTTAATGCTTCAACTTTCATTTCAATGAGACACACGTTCCTTTTAATGTCAAAGAATTAATACATCCTAAACCAGGGCAAAAGATAAAAAAGGGAATGTATCCTCATGTCTGATATTCAAATACTACAAACCCTCATGTCTGATATTCAAATACTACTAACCCTCATGTCTGATATTCAAATACTACAAACCCTCATGTCTGATATTCAAATACTACTAACCCTCATGTCTGATATTCAAATACTACAAACCCTCATGTCTGATATTCAAATACTACAAACCCCCCATGTCTGATATTCAAATACAACAAACCCTCATGTCTGATATTCAAATACTACTAACCCTCATGTCTGATATTCAAATACTACAAACCCTCATGTCTGATATTCAAATACTACTAACCCTCATGTCTGATATTCAAATACTACAAACCCTCATGTCTGATATTCAAATACTACTAACCCTCATGACTGATATTCAAATACTACAAACCCTCATGTCTGATATTCAAATACTACAAACCCTCATGTTTGATATTCAAATACTACAAACTCTCATTTCTCATATTCAAATACTACAAACCCTCATTTCTCCACCAAACCCAGGTTGTGACCACTCTTTACAATTGTCTCAAAGATACAATTCTAAAGAGTGGTCACAGCATGGGGTTTGCGGGAGAAATAAAGAAGACATTCATAACAAAATATAGTTTTTATGCAGTTTACCTTTTCCTCTGCTGAACCATTTAATAATTAATACAGTAAAAACTGTCCTAAACGACCATTCTTTTATAACATAGGTGTCTTAAAAAGCAAGTGCTTGCTTAATGCAGGGCAAAGGTAATGCAACAAGCCCCTATAGGAGCTGTCTGCCTTACATTTGACCTGCATTAAGCTACCACCTGTTTAACAGACCCATATTAGACCTATTTTTGATGATCACTTACGACAGATTCTACTGTAATCAATAGCCCGACTATTATAATAGGTCATGACCAATAGAACCGGCTTAGTCTGCAGTTCATCTGAATCAATAGCCCAACTATTATAATAGGTCATGACCATTAGAACCGGCTTAGTCTGCAGCTCATCTGAATCCAAAATGTTCTAAATGGTTATCTTGTGTGTAGATAACTTTTTACCCCATTAATATTCATGTAAGAAATAATGACATCACAATTATTAATTAGATTAAATGTTACAAAAGCACTTAACCACATTTTATGGCCATGGCAGAAACGGTAGAACCATATCTATACAATATCAAAGGCAAATAGAGCAGACCCTAATCAGGGTATTCTCTATTTGCAAAGGCATAGAAAGACGTATTTATTGAGTAAAGAGTTATAGGAATATAAAATTGTTTTCTATCAATCAAATGGTTTAGGAAACCAAATACTACAATGTCTCATCCTTACCACAATGAGCATTTATGCACTGGTCCATCTCTTTTCAATATTTTTAACCCAATTATTCAAGGGAACCGTTGGCTGATACAAAAACTGTGGGATCAGACCACTCCTACAAAAGCTGTCTGATCTGGATCTACTCCATTTGCAAAGGTATGAAATGACCTTACTATAAGGGAAAGAGTTAACCCTTCCCCTCATATAAACGTCTTTTCACACATCTGCAAACAGAGTAGACCCAGATCAGAAGGCTCCTATAGGCACTGTCTGATCAGTGTCTGTTCTCTTTGCTTTTGTCATGATATAGATCTGATTCCACAGTTTCTGTCAAAGCAAAACAATTCTTTGAAAAGTTTACATTATAACACATCAACTAGTAAATATGTCATTATTTCTTACATGAATATTGAACAGGGATAGGATTAAATGAACTTAACCATAGTTGCTATGTTTTTGTTGTCATTTTTTATAACTACATGTATCTAGTTATTATGCTAATTGTGATACTACAATCACGTATGTTGTTTTTTTCTTTCTTTGTAAAGTTTCTGAATAAAATGTGTTGTATCAAACAGCTTGTCTTCATTACTTTCTCAGTAAAGGTATTTAACTCGTTTTAACACTCTACTTCCTATAAGACTTTTAACGCCTTTGCAAACAGAGTTGACCCAGATCAGACAGCTACTAGATACAACAATTGTAGACCCAGATCAGACAGTTCACATAGGAGATGTTCGATGAGGGCCTGTTCTCTTAGCTCTTGAAACTAGAAATGTGTCCATATGACACTGATGCCCCTTCTTCAGATTTTTTGTCACAGAAAGTAAGGGCCATAATCATCACACAATTGATATATGCTCATGAACATGTCTGTAAAGTATGCAACGACTGAAGCAATTTACTGAAGTCAGTTTTGCAAATAAGGGATCGCAACTCCTAAATGACTAAAGCAATATACATGGCTATCGAACCTGACCAAGATATAATCACCATAAACATGGGTGTAAAGTTTGGTGTGGATTGGACAAATACTTTGCAAGAAAGAGTCTGGACAAGATATTTTAGTCATTTTTGCAAATAAAGGGCCGCAACTCCTAAACGACTGAAGCGATTTACATGACTATCGAACCTGACCAAGATATAATGGCCACAAACGTGTGTAAAGTTAAGTGTGGATTGGACAAATACTTTCCAAGAAAGAGCCCAGACAAATTCTTTTAGATGTGCGTACGGACGTACAGACGACGTATGGACGGACGGAAAATAGCAACCCTTATGATCCCACATTGTGGGGGGGGGGGGGGCATTAAAATACAAAGCTGATTCTACAGTTACTGCAAACAGAATAGACCCTGATCAGACAGTTCCTATATGAAACACATTGAAGTAAATGATCAAACAAGGAAACATTTAATTCATAACCAGATGTCCACGGCCAACATGTAGAACCCACAGGCCATTCACCAATAGTACATGCAAACTCGAGTTCAAGCAAGCAAAACAGTACATGTTTTGATCTTAAAGATCTTGACCCCCAGGTGTGACATTGACCTTTAAGCTACTCTTGCACAGATCATCTATATCTAGAAGACCATTTCTGCCATGTTCTTTTGAAATCTTTCCATGCAACTCTGAGAAAGAGCCTGGGCAAACCAAGAAAGAATACATGTTTTGAATTTTGACCTTCATGTGTAACTTGACCTTTCAGCTACTGACCTAGTTTTTGTGCGCGACATGCCATACCTTCTAGAGAAACATTTATGCCTAGTCATTTCACAATCCATCCATGGAGTTCTGAGTCAAGGCCCACAATACATGTATTTGACCTTTGACCTCTAAGCATGATCTTAACCTTTCAGCTACTGACCTGGTGTTTGTGTGTGACACGCCGTACCTTCTAGAGAAACATTTATGCCTAGTCATTTCTCAATCCATCCATGGAGTTCTGAGTAAAGAGTCCGGACAAGCAAAATAATACATGCTTTTTATCTTTAACCTCTAAGTATGACCTTGGCCTTTCAACTACTCACCAAGTTCTTGCACACGCCACGCCATACCTTCTAGAGGAACAGTTATGCCTAGTCATTTCACAATTCATTCATGGAGTTCTGAGTTAGAGCCCGGACAAGACCGGATGGATGGACAGATGGAAGGGCGCACTAACATACACCCACCACGCGAGGACATTGTGACAACTATGCCGAGCTGACCACAAGCAAGCTCGACAAAAAACTACCGTGCTTAAAGTAAATATTTGATAAGTGACAGAAAAACAAGAGATGTTTGTAAAACATGTATACCCCCCCAGACCCCCTGACCTTTGATCTAGTGACCTCAACTATAGAGGTCATCAAGTGGTCATGACTAATCAACACTGCAACTTTGAAGATCCTAAGCAAAACCACTGATCATTTATTGATCTGAAAACATTTCACAAGTTAAGGTCATGGTGACCTTGACTTTTGACCTAGTGACCTTAACAACTGTAGGGGTCATCTGGTGGTCACGACCAACCACCACGCAAGTTTGAAGATCCAAAGCCAAACCCTTGAGCAGTTATTGATTGGAAACCATTTCACAAGTTAAGGTCATGGTGACCTTGACCTTTGACCTAGTGACCTCAAAAACAATAGGGGTCATCTAGCTGTCATGACCAACCACCAAAGCAAGTTTGAAGATCCTAAACCAAACCCTTGAGAAGTTATTGATAAAAAACTATTTAACCAGTTAAGGTCATGGTGACCTTGACCTTTGACCTAGTGACCTCAAAAACAACAGGGGTCATCTAGTTGTAATGACCAACCACCTAAGCCAGTTTGAAGAGCCTAAGCCAAACCCTTAAGAAGTTATTGATCAAAAACCATTTCGCCAGTTAAGGTCATGGTGACCTTGACCTTTGACCTAGTGACCTCAGAAACAATAGGGATCATCTAGTGGTCATGACCAACCACCACAGCAAGTTTGAAGATCCCAAGCCAAACCCTTGAGCAGTTATTGATCGGAAACTATTTCACCAGTTAAGGTCATTGTGACCTTGACCTTTGACCTTTGACCTAGTGACCTCAAAAACAACAGGGGTTATCTAGTTGTCATGACCAACCACCGCAGTAAGTTTGAAGATTCTATGCCAAGTCGTTTATTAGTTATCATTCGGAAACCATCGATCTACCGACCGACAGACAGACCGACCGACATGTGCAAAGCAATATACCCCCATTTTTTTCAAAAGGGGGGTATAAAAATCCACAAAGGAAATACGCACCTAAAAGTAAAACCAGAAATCAAAATACAGATCTTGATCAGATGGACAATAAGGTTATATTTTTACAAAGTAAGGGCCATAACTCTGGTGTTCCAGGGTAATTGCTACTTGCAAGACCGCATTTCTTTATGTATCAAACATTTACATAAAGCTTCACTGAAAAAGTCCAAAATGTTTCTGAGATAATAATTACGGACGGACAAAAAGGGCAAGTTTTTCGTAAACAAAGGACCATAGCTCTCGTGTTCCAAGATCAGAATCAACTAGAAATATCAATAAAGGTGATGGAACACCCCCGCTCAGCTGCCTTGATCACAAATCAAACCAGGTTTTTCTGCTGTTTGACCTAGTGACCTAGTTTTTGACCCCACATGGCCCATTTTCAAACTCGTCTGAGATTTTATCTAAACAATCATTCTGATAGTTTCATGAAGATTCAGAAAAAATGTGACCTCTAGAGTGTTCTCAATGTTTTTCTATTTGACCTAGTAACCTAGTTGTTGACCCCACATGACCTACTTTCTAACTTGTCTGAGATTTTATTAATCATAAACCATTTTAAGTTTCATGAAGATTAGGCTTAAACTGCGACCTATAGAGTGTTTACAAGGTTTTCCTACTATTTGACCAAGTGACCCCACATGACCCACTTTCAAACTGATCAGAGAATTTATCAAGACAATCATTCTGATCAAATTTCATGTAGATTGGACACAAATTGTGACCAAGAGTGTTCATTGTGCCAGGTTGTGCCACAGACAGACAGACAGATGGACGGACGTACCAACAGACAGACCAACCGACCGACTAACACACCTGTAAGTCCTATATACCTCCTCTCAATCTTAAGCATGGCTGCATGTCCTTATACTACTTAACATTTACATTACAGTTTTGTAAAATAAGAGGGCCATCGCTCACCTGGTTACTATAGACTTATGCATACACTGTATTTCTATGTAAAAATAAGTCAGTTTCAGATTTGGGCCAATATGAAACCAAGGGCCATAATTTTAGGCCTGGAGGTTAAAATTTGAACAATCTTCATAAAGGAACATTAGGTGATGCTTCATATAAATTTCAAAGGTCTGGGCCTTACAATTTCACAGGAGGTTTTTAAAGGTTTTCCTATGAAAAACTGATAAGCCCGGGGCGGGCCATTTTGGTCCAGGGTCATAATTTGAACAACCTTGGTAGAAAACCATTGGATGATACTACATACCAAATTTCAAAGGTTTAGGCCTTACAGTTTCGGAGAAGAAGATTTTTAATGACTTACCTATAAAAAACTGATAAGCCATGGGGCGGGGCCACTTTTGGCCCAGGGGTCACAATTTGAACAATCTTTGTAGAGGACCATTGAACGATGCTACATACAAACTATCAAAGGTCTAGGCCTTACGGTTTCAGAGAAGAAGATTTTTAAAGATTTAAAAAACAACAACTGATAAGCCCCGAGGCGGGCCATTTTTGGCCCGGGGTCATGATTTGAACAAACTTGGTAGAGGTCTATTAGGTGATGCTTCATACCAAATATCTAAGCTCTAGGGTATGTGGTTTCAGAGAAGAAGATTTTTAAAGGTTTTCCTATATAAGTCTATGTAAAATTGATAAACCCCGGGGCAGGGCCATTTTTCGCCCGGGGTCACAACCTTGGTAGAGGACCATTAGATGATGATTCATACCAAATATCTAAGCTCTAGGATTTGTAGTTTCAGAGAAGAAGATTTTTAAAGATTTTTACAAAACAACTGATAAGCCACAGGGCGGGTCATTTTGGCCCGGGGGTCATGATTTGAATAAACTCGATAGAGGACCATCCAAGGTACATTTCTGTGAAATTTAGTTGAAATCCTCTCAGTGGTTTAGGAGGAGAAGCCATTTGAAAATATTGTTGACCTAACTTAAGGGACAATATTTGAACGCTATTGATAGTGGATCATGAGCAGTGGTTCTGTAGAACAAGGTTTTCAAAGATTTAGAATATTGATTTTATCAAGACAATCATTCTGACCAATGAAGCTTGGGCTAAAAATGTGTCCTCTAGAGTGATTTTTCTAAGATTTGACCTAGTGACCTATTTTTTATTCAACCCCACCCATGATCAAACTCATCCTTGATATCACCAAGACAAACATTCTGGGCAAGTTTGAGGAAGATTGGGCTAAAAATGTGGCAGCTGGAGTGTAAACAAGATTTTTCTAAGATATGACACAGTGGCCTACTTTTTGACCCCATGTAACCCACTTTCAAACTCATCCAAGATTTTATAAGGACAATCATTCTGACCAATTTTCATGAAGATTTGTATGACCAATTTTCATGAAGATTTGACTAAAAATGTGACCTCTAGAGTGTTCACAAGGTTTTCCTACTATTTGACCTAGTGGCCTAGTTTATAACACAGCATGCCCAATTTTCTACCATGGCCTAGATTTTTATCAAGACTGTCATTATGACCAAGTTTCATGAAGATTAGACATAAAATGTGACCACTAGATTGTTCACAAGGTTTTTCTACCGTTTAATCTAGTGACCTATTTTTTTACCCCACGTGGCCCACTTTCAAAATCTTCCAAATTTTAACAAAACAATCATTCTGATAAAGATTCAGGAAAAATCGGCAAAAAATGTGACTGCTAGAGTGTTCACAAGGTTTTCCTACTATTTGACCTGGTGACCTAGTTTTTAACCCCACATGACCCACTTTCAATCTCTTCCCAGATTTTATCAAGACAATAATTATGACAAAGTTTCATGATGATTGGAAATAAATGTGACCACTAGAGTGTTCACAAGGTTTTTCTACTGTTAGACCTAGTGACCTAGTTTTTGACTCCATGTGACCCACTTTCAAACTTGTCAGAGATTTTATAACAAGAGCACCGCAAGACGGGGCAATATACGCCCAAAGGCTATTCTATAAAATTATGTTGAAAAATAAAGGAGGAGTTAGTTGCACAAGAAATTGCTACCCGAAACTATCAAAGGGCAATAACTCTAGAATGAAAAATGATATGAGAGTTATCTCACTGATATGCACAACTACACATCAATATCTATCATTCCTGAAAGTTTGAAGAAATTATGTTGAAAAATAAAGGAGGAGTTAGTTGCACAAGAAATTGCTACCCGAAACTATCAAAGGGCAATAACTCCAGAATGAAAAATGATATGAGAGTTATCTCACTGATATGCACAACTACACATAAGTATCTATCATTCCTGAAAGTTTGAAGAAATTATGTTGAAAAATAAAGGAGGAGTTAGTTGCACAAGAAATTGCTACCCCAAACTATCAAAGGGCAATAACTCCAGAATGAAAAATGATATGAGAGTTATCTCACTGATATGCACAACTACACATCAGTATCTATCATTCCTGAAAGTTTGAAGAAATTATGTTGAAAAATAAAGGAGGAGTTAGTTGCACAAGAAATTGCTACCCCAAACTATCAAAGGGCAATAACTCCAGAATGAAAAATGATATGAGAGTTATCTCACTGATATGCACAACTACACATCAATATCTAAAATTCCTGAAAGTTTGAAGAAATTATGTTGAAAAATAAAGGAGGAGTTAGTTGCACAAGAAATTGCTACCCGAAACTATCAAAGGGCAATAACTCCAGAATGAAAAATGATATGAGAGTTATCTCACTGATATGCACAACTACACATCAGTATCTATCATTCCTGAAAGTTTGAAGAAATTATGTTGAAAAATAAAGGAGGAGTTAGTTGCACAAGAAATTGCTACCCCAAACTATCAAAGGGCAATAACTCCAGAATGAAAAATGATATGAGAGTTATCTCACTGATATGCACAACTACACATCAGTATCTATCATTCCTGAAAGTTTGAAGAAATTATGTTGAAAAATAAAGGAGGAGTTAGTTGCACAAGAAATTGCTAACGGACGGACGGACGGACAGACGGACATACTAACAAATGGGTAGTTGTGTGACTTTTTCCTTTGATCTTTTCTTGTGTGACTAGTCCCACAAGAAAAACTATTTTTGGCTCTAACTTTGGAAAAGAATGATCTGGAAGCTAACCCTAACCCTAACCCTATGTCCCACAACTGGCCAGGTTAATGTCACAAGAAATGGCCAGGTTAATGTCACAAGAGATGGCCAGGTTAATGATTTTACTTGTGGGACTAGTTAGAAAAAGTCACACAACTACCCTTTGGTGAGTGCGGACAGACGGACGGACGGACGACATGCGCCATACCATAATACGTCCCTTCGGGCGTATAAAAACAATCATTCTGATAAAGGGTCATGAAGATTCTGCCACAAATGTGACCTCTGGAGTGTTCACAAGGTTTTTCAATTATTTGACCTAGTGACCTAGTTTTTGACCGCACATGACCCACTTTCAATCTCGTATGAGATTTTATTAGGTCAATCATTCTGACTAAGTTTCATGAAGATTGGGCTAAAAATGTGACTTCAAGAGTGTTCTCAAGGTTTTCCTACTATTTGACCTAGTGACCTAGTTATTAATCCTACGTAACCCACTTTCGAACTCGTCCGAGATTTTATCAAAACAATCATTCTGATAAAGTATCATGAAGATTCGGCCACATATGTGACCTCTAGATTGTTCACAAGGTTTTTCTACTATTTGACCTAGTGACCTAGTTCTTGACCGCACATGACCCACTTTCAAACTCGACTGAGATATTTTTTAGGATAATCACTCTGACCAAGATTCAAGAAAGTTTGGCTAAAAATGTGACCTCTAGAGTTTTCACAAGGTTTTTCTACTATTTGACCTAGTGACCTAGTTTTTTACCCCAAGTAACCCACTTTCGAACTCGTCCGAGATTTTATCAAGACAGTCATTCTGACCAAGTTTCATGAAGATTGGACTTACATAGTGACCACTAGAGTGTTCACAAGCAAATTGTTGACGACGCACGAATCACACCGCACAACGGACATTCAAGTCTCCCAAAAGCTCACCCTGAGCTTTGCTCAGGTGAGCTAAAAATGTGTCCATGGCACACGAATGCCCCTGCCAGGTTTTTTCTAAATTGCAGTAAAATTGATTGACTTAAGGTTTGCATGTTTGCCTTGTGCAGATATATTTCAATCAATTAATATGATCTCTATTCAAAAATTAAGTTTTTCCAAACTCTCAAATAAACAAGATGTGTTTGTGAAACACTATGCCCCGGCTAATTTGACCTTTGACCCTAAAAGATGACCTTGACATGTCACCCATTCAAACTGCAGCTTCATGAGATACACATGCATACCAAATATCAAGTCTCTATCTTTACTGGTTCAAAAGTTATGGCTAATGTTAAAGTTGGTGATTTGACCTATATATATTTGACCTCTGACCTTGAATGATGACCTTGACCTGTTACTCCTCAAAATGTGCGGCTTCATGAGATACATATGCATGCCAAATATCAATTCTCTATATGTACTGGCTCAAAAGTTATGACCAATGTTAAAGTTGGTGACAAACAAACAGACAGAGCAAAAACAATTGCCCCCCAGATCTGATCCGGGGGCATAAAAAGGTTGGCTTGAAATAATGGGGTTACAAAATTTTGTTTTATTCTTCTGTTAATGACCTGAAAATAAAACAAGTCTTAAAAGGAATACGTGTTTTTCTAAATCTAAAATATTTTAAGTTCCGTCAAGCAGGAAGTGAACATGTGATGACTATGACGACGCAAGACAGATAGTGATCCTTAAATGTTGACTCCGCTAAAAGCAGGCGACACTATATGATATACTATAAGCTAATATTTAGATCATTCTGTATATAATACAATTACAAATTACTAATTATATAACCATAAACATGAAGATTGTTAAACAATCACCAAAATCACCATAATTCAATGTCAGCAAACAGCAAGTAGGTGAACGACAGACCTGATTTATTATGCTTCAAACCTAATATCAAACCATTCCAACATATACTAGAGGGCCAAGATGGCCCTTAATCGCTCACCTGATTACCATAGATTTAAGATTATAGTCGGGTAGCCCCTGGGTGGGACCAATATTGACATAAGGGACAATATTTGAACAATGTCGATAGTGGATCATGAGCAGTGGTTCTGGAGAACAAGATTTTCAAAGATTTAGAATGTTGAGTTTATCAATACAATCATTCTGACCAATGAAGATTCGGCTAAAAATGTGCCCTCTAGAGTGATTTTTCTACTTTTTGATCCCACCCCACCCATGATCAAACACATCCTTGATCTCAGCAAGAAAAACATTCTGAGCAAGTTTGAGGAAGATTGGGCTAAAAATGGGGCCGCTGGAGTGCAAACAAGATTTTTGTAAGATATTACCCAGTGACCTACTTTTTGACCCCACGTAACCCACTTTCAAAATCATCGAAGATTTTATCAGGACAATCATTCTGCCCAATTTTCATGAAGATGTGGCTAAAATTGTGACCTCTAGAGTGTTCACAAGGTTTTCCTACTATTTGACCTAGTAACCTAGTTTTTAAGCCCACGTGACCCACTTCCGATCTTGTCCGAGATTCTATCAAAACAATCATTCTGATAAAGTTTCATGAAGATTTGGCCTCAAATGTGATCACTAGAGTGTTCACAAGGTTTTTCTACTATTTGACCTAGTGACCTAGTTTTTGATTGCACATGACCAACTTTCAAACTCTTCCGAGATTTTGTTAGGACAATTATTCTGACCAAGTTTCATTAAGATTGGGCTAAAAATGTGACCTCTAGAGTGTTCACAAGGTTTTCCTACTATTTGACCTAGTGACCTAGTTTTTAACCCCACTTGACCCACTTTCAACTCGTCCGAGATTTTGTCAAAACAATCATTCTGATCGAGTTTCATGAAGATTGGATTAAAATTGTGACCACTAGAGTGTTCACAAGCGAATTGTTGACGACGGATGACAGACGACGGACGACACACGACGGACACCGGACATTCAAGTCTCACAAAAGCTCACCCTGAGCTTTGCTCAGATGAGCTAAAAAGCCAAGAAATCTTTGACGAAAATTTTTGTTATTAAAACAATCATCAAAATTCAATCAAAGTGTAGGCAAACAAGGAGTAGATGAAGCAGACGAATGACAGACCTGAAAAGGGGAGACCCAATACAACTCATTATGATTATGCTTTAGACCAAATATCAAATCATCTAAGCTTACACAAACCAAGAAATCTTTGACGAAAATTTTTGCCATTAAACAATCACCAAAATTCAATCAAAGTGTAGGCAAACAGGAAGCAGATGAACGACAGGGGAGACCTGAAAAGGGGAGACAGTACAACTCACTATGATTATGCTTTAGACCAAATATCCAATCATTCCAGCACAAGCCAATAAATCTTTGACGAAATATTTTGTCATTAAACAATCATCAAAATTCAATCAAAGCGTCGGCAAATTGGAAGTAGATGAACAACAGACCTGAAAAGGGGAGACACAGTACAACTCACTATGATTATGCATCAGACCAAATATCAAATCATTACAGCACATTATACAAGCCATGAAATCTTTGACAAAACTTTACAGGACCCACATATGTACGGACATACAGCCATACAGTAAGACAAGGGTAAAACTTAATGCCCCCATCACCTTTAATAAAAACAGTTTCTGAGATGGCTTCGGACAGACAATAGTGTTACATTTTTTACAAGGGCTAGAGTTCTGGTGTTCCAAGGTCAATATCAATGATACTTACAGCGCCTCATGTCCTTATGCTATTGAATATTTATGCAAAGTTTCTTTATTTAATAACAGTTTCTGAGAAATGGATCTAGACAGGCAAAACCTTCACATTTCTGGCAAACAAAGGGCTATAACTCTGGAGTTCCAAGGTCGATATTAATGATATTTGCAGGGCTGCATGTCCTCATGATATGTAACATTTACACAAAATTTCATAGAAATAAACCAAACGAGTTCTGAGAAATAGCTAGGGACATTCAAAAATGTTAATTTTTTGGCAAACAAAGGACCATAACTCTGGTGTTCCATAGTCAATATCAGTGATACTTTCTGGCCCCCATTCCTCTATGGTATTGAACATTTACCCAAAGTTTCAAAGAACAAGAGGGCCATGAGGCCCTGAAGCGCTCACCTGAGATAACCCCAGGGGCAGTGCCATTTTTTACCAAGAAGTCATCATTTGTACAACCTTGGTAGAGAACCACAAGGCAAAGCAGTATGCCATTAATTAAAGGTTTAAGCCTAATGGTTTCAGAGAAAAATAATATTTCATATTTTTCCATGAAAAACTGATAAGCCCTAGGTCGGGGCCATTTTCGGTCCAGGGTCATAATTTGAACAATCTTTCTAGAGAACCATTAGACCATGCTACATGCCAAATTTAAAAGGTCTAGGCCTTACAGTTTCAGAGAAGATTTTTAAAGATTTTCTAATGAAAAACTGATAAGCCCTTGGGCGGGGCCATTTTTCGCCCAGGGGTCATAATTTGAACAACTTTTGTAAAGGACCATTAGATCATGCTACATACCAAATATCAAAGGTCTAGGCCTCACAGTTTCAGAGAAGAAGATTTTTAAAGATTTTCCTATGAAAAACTGATAAGCCCTTGGGCGGGGCCATTTTTGGTCCGGGGGTCATAATTTGAACAACTTTTGTAGAGGACCATTAGATCATGCTACATACCAAATATCAAAGGTCTAGTCCATATAGTTTCAGAGAAGAATATTTTTAAAGATTTTCCTATGAAAAAGTGATAAGCCCTTGGGCGGGGCCATTTTTCGCCCTGGGGTCATAATTTGAACAACTTTTGTAAAGCACCATTAGATCATGCTACATACCAAATATCAAAGGTCTAGGCCTTACAGTTTCACAGAAGAAGATTTTTAAAGATTTTCCTATGAAAAACTGATAAGCCCTTGGGCGGGGCAATTTTTGGCCCGGGGGTCATAATTTGAACAATTTTTGTAGAGGACCATTAGATCATGCTACATACCAAATATCAAAGGTCTAGGCCTTACAGTGTCAGAGAAGAAGATTTTTAAAGATTTTCCTATGAAAAAACGATAAGCCCTTGGGCGGGGCCATTTTTCGCCCAGGGGTCATAATTTGAACAAATTTTGTAAAGGACCATTATATCATGCTACATACCAAATATCAAAGGTCTAGGCCTTACAGTTTCAGAGAAGAAGAATTTAAAGATTTTCCTATGAAAAACTGATAAGCCCTTGGGCGGGGCCATTTTTGGTCCGGGGGTCATAATTTGAACCACTTTTGTAGAGGACCATTAGATCATGCTACATACCAAATATCAAAGGTCTAGGCCATACAGTTTCAGAGAAGAAGATTTTTAACTTCAAATTCCATATTACCATATATGGAAACAAGAGGGCCATGAGGCCCTGAAGCGCTCACCTGAGATAACTCCGGGGGGGGGGGGGGGGGGGGGGGGGGGGGGTTCATTAATGGTCTAAGCCTTATGGTTTCAGAGAAAAGTAATATTTCATATTTTTCCAATAAAAAACTGATAAGCCCTGAGGCAGGGCCAAGTTTCGCCCAGTGGTCAGGGTCGTAAGTTAAACATTCTTGGCAGAGGACCACAAGCCACAGCTACTTATTTATAGAGGACCATTAGATCATGTTAGTCATACCAAATATCAATGGTCTAGGCCTTACAGTTTCAGTAGATTTTTAAAGATTTTCCAATGAAAAACTGATAAGCCCTTGGGCGGGGCATTTTTGGCCCGGGGGTCATAATTTGAACAATACTTGTAGAGGACCATAAGATCATGCTACATATACCAAATATCAAAGGTCTAGGCCTTACAGTTTCAGAAGATTTTTAAAGATTTTCCTATAGAAAACTGATAAGCCCTTGGGCGGGCCATTTTTGGCCCGGGGGTCATAATTTGAACAACAATTGTAGAGGACCATAAGATCATGCTACATATTAAATATCAAAGGTCTAGGCCTTACAGCTTCAGAGAAGAAGATTTTTAAAGATTTTCCTATGAGAAACTGATAAGCCCTTGGGCGGGGCCATTTTTGGCCCTGGGGTCATAATTTGAACAATATTTATAGAGGACCATAAGATCATGCTACATGCCAAATATCAAAGGTCTAGGCTTTACAGTTTGAGAACAGAAGATTTTTAAAGATTTTCCTATGAAAAACTGATAAGCCCTTGGGCGGGGCCATTTGAGGCCCGGGGGTCATAATTTGAACCACTTTTGTTGAGGACTATAAGATCATGCTACATACCAAACATCAAAGGTGTAGGCCTTACAGTTTGAGAACAGAAGATTTTTAAAGATTTTCCTATGAAAAACTGATAAGCCCTTGGGCGGGGCCATTTTTGGCCCGGGGGTCATAATTTGAACAATATTTGTAGAGGACCATAAGATCATGCTACATACCAAATATCAAAGGTCTAGGCCTTACAGTTTCAGAGAAGAAGATTTTTAAAGATTTTCCTATGAAAAACTGATAAGCCCTTGGGCGGGGCCATTTTTGGCCCGGGGGCCATAATTTGAACAATCTTTGTAGAGGACCATAAGATCATGCTACATACCAAATATCAAAGGTCTAGGCTTTATAGTTTCAGAGAAGAAGATTTTTAAAGATTTTCCTATGCAAATTCCATATTACCATATACGGAAAAAATGACCACGCCCTCTGGCGGCCATGTTTTTTGCCGGATCAAAATTCTTTTAACAACTTTTGAAGTCTATCAACTGAGAAACATTTTGGTGAAAACTATATTCAAATCGGACAAGTCATTCTGGAGAAGAAGATTTTTCTAGATATTGTGTACGGTTGCCATGGCAACAAGACCGATGGCCCCACCCACTATCTTTTAACAACTTTTGAAGCACCCACCAACAGTATGTATCTGACCAAGTTTGGTTACAATTGGGCAGTCGGTTTCAAAGAAGAAGTCGTTTGAAATTGTTGACGGACAGACGGACGACGGACGCCGGACACAGGGGTATCACAAAAGCTCACCTTGAGCACTTTGTGCTCTGGTGAGCTAAAAATGACCACGCCCTCTGGCGGCCATGTTTTTTGCCGGATCAAAATTCTTTTAACAACTTTTAAAGTCTATCAACTGAGAAACATTTTGGTGAAAACTATATTCAAATCGGACAAGTAATTCTGGAGAAGAAGATTTTTCTAGATTTTGTGTACAGTTGCCATGGCAACAAGACCGATGGCCCCACCCACTATCTTTTAACAACTTTTGAAGCACCCACCCACAGTATGTATCTGACCAAGTTTGGTTACAATTGGGCAGTCAGTTTCAGAGAAGAAGTCATTTGAAATTGTTGACGGACAGACGGACGGACGCCGGACACAGGGGTATCACAATAGCTCACCTTGAGCACTTTGTGCTCTGGTGAGCTAAAAACTCTAAACTGTTCCTAAGATATGTATTTGCACTGACTCTTTTTTTCTCAAGCTCTGTTACCAATCTCGTTGTCCCCAAGTAAATGCTTTAAAGTGAAAACAAAACAGCGTACTCCAGTTCAGAAATAACCAGTCACATAACTGTCTTTTATTTCGTTTATATTGTTCTACATGTACATTGACATTATTTCTGAAAATGTTTCAAAACCACTGTGTAAAAGGGTTGCAAAAAGAAGCTGCAAGTATATTCCAGATAAACTTTGGAAACAGTTCCAATCCACTTGAGATGAGAAGTAAGTCAGGTATATCATTAAGATTTAAACTGTTTTATACCTTGACTGTGCTTATGAAAAGAACTGAAGAAGATAAATGCTTTTAAAAAATTAATTTAGAAAAAATTAAAGCAGAATTTTTTTTTCTCAAATTCTTTCAAAACTTTGAAAAATGTTTTAAAATATCTTATCATATTTCTCAACCCTTTACTCCATCAATATATCTTTCTACACCTTTGTAAACAGAGAAGACCCTAATCAGATGGAGCCAACTGATCAGGGTCTACTCTATTTGCTTAAGAACAAACTACAGTTTCACGCCATGACTTAATATTCCTGTGGTCATATGCCAGTGTCAAAATCAATTCAATTAATCTTCGTGATGTCATAATTCTTACATGAATATTCATGAGTAAATGGTAAAATATGAGTCCGACCTCATGCTGTAAAAATTCAATTTGCTTTACCCTTTCCCTGTTGAATATTCATGTAAGAAATAATGAAATCATGAATATTTAATAGGTGAATTTTTATAATGGCCTATGTACACAGGATTTACAGAAACTGTAGATTCAGATCCATTAAAATTTCATAAGCTAACAGAGCAGACCCTCATCAGACTTCTCCTAGAGGCGCCGTCTGATGTGTGACTCTGTTTGCAAAGGTGTGAAAAAGCACTTATACCTTTCCTTCATATAAGCGTATTTTTACACATTTGCAAACAGAGTATACCCAGATCAGAAAGCTCCTACAGGAGCCATCTGATCATGGTCTGCACTGTTTGCTAGTGGCATTCCAAAGGCATGTTTCTTTACCATCTAAAATGGCTACAATCTTCCACCTTCCATAATTCATTATAACTGTTTTTTCCATGAATATACAGTGGATATTGAAATTTGGAATAAACCCAGAACAGGGAAAGCGTTGTATAATGGAAAGAGTTAAACTTCCAATCTGTTGCTATATTTACCTGCTTCAGTTTCATTCAAATTTCTGAGAAACTTTTGACAGAGTATCAAACAGCTTGGGTACTGATAAGAGGCCAAGTTAGTTTGCATCTCATCTGGATCCAAGTTCTCATCTGGATCCAAGTTCTTTGCAAATGCCAGTAAGATGGGTTAAATGTCAAGGTCATCATCAGGGTCTTCTTCATCAAAATCGTCTGCTTCATCAGGCTGATAGAAGATCTTGCCTTCTCCAACAGACTTATTCAGTGTTTCATCTTGTCTGAAATTGGACAACTTACTACTTAATCATGACTGAGACATTTTATAGAAACTCAAACAACCCTTTACTCCATAAATACGCCTTTGCATACAAATTAGACCCAGATCAGACAGTTCCAGTAAGAGCTGTTTGATCTGGGTATGCTCTGTTTGCTTATGATATTGACATGATTCTACAAAGTCTGCCATGGCTAAAAATTCCTGTGTCCATGTGCTATTAGGACAATTAATCTAATTAATATTCATGATGTCATTATTTCTTACACGAATATGCAAGGAATAAAGGGATAACTAACTAACAGTCTTTTTATTCTACTGGCAAATTTGTGATAGCCTCTGCAACAGTTTAGATCCAGATGAGATGCCGAGTAACTCTGTCTCTCATCAGGATCAACACTGCTGGTAACTCTGATCATATTTCTGACAATGATCTACCTGTAGCATTAACTCTTTGCCGGCAAGCGGCGAAACCGTGATTACCTATGCAAACAGTTTGGATCCAAATGAGACACCACACAACGCGGCATCTCATCAGGATCCAAACTGTTTGAAGCTTTGACCGTATTTTTGCACAGAAATGACAGAAATTTTATTTCAAGAATTGAAGCAGATGACAACTGTTGAAGACGAAAAACTACTTAGCTTGCAAAGACAACAGACAATAAGCGCAGACGGCAAATGCACAGAGTGCTATATGTGAGCTGTTTGCATGTCAGCAAGAATTTGGTGTACCTATGCAAACAGAGCAGAATCTGGTCTTATCTTCGTCCATTCTGTTTTCAAAGGCGTTAAAAGGTGTATTTATGGAGGAAAGGGTTATGATAATCATTAAAGCTAAATTCTTATCAAGGATAATTTTTCTTCCATTTTCTAAATGTATTTACAAAGCATCCTCTGTTTTATTTCTTATAAAGTCTAATCAGAGCTGTTGATAAGATCAGAGCTACAGATAAAGTAATTACCTAGTTATAGTTTACTTTCAGTCCGAATGACCGCTCAGTCGACTGTACATTTTAAAGGTGCGCACCAAACTACTAACATCATTATTTCTCCACCAAACTTTATACTGTGACCAATCTTTAGAATCGTCTCTCTGAGACAATTCTACATAGTGGTCACAGTACAGGGTTAGGTAGAAAAATGTAGAAGTTATTCTTGAAAATGTTGAAATCTATGCACCTTATCTGAACCTCTGTAAGATGTATACTGATCTAACAAAATCTCTTATTTTTCAGCTAAACCAGAAATGTGAAATTCTAATGAGTAGCAGCAAGATAGGGTTTGGCAGAGAAATACTAGAAGTAAGATAGGGTTTGGCAGAGAAATACTAGCAGTAAGATAGGGTTTGGCAGAGAAATACTAGCAGTAAGATAGGGTTTGGCAGAGAAATACTAGCAGTAAGATAGGGTTTGGCAGAGAAATACTAGCAGTAAGATATGGTTTGGCAGAGAAATACTAGCAGCAAGATAGGGTTTGGCAGAGAAATACTAGCAGTAAGATAGGGTTTGGCAGAGAAATGTCAGCAGTAAGATAGGGTTTGGCAGAGAAATACTAGCAGTAAGATAGGGTTTAAATACTAGCAGTAAGATAGGGTTTGGCAGAGAAATACTAGCAGCAAGATAGGGTTTGGCAGAGAAATACTAGCAGCAAGATAGGGTTTGGCAGAGAAATATTAGTAGCAAGATAGGGTTTGGCAGAGAAATATTAGCAGCAAGATAGGGTTTGGCAGAGAAATACTAGCAGTAAGATATGGTTTGGCAGTGAAATATTAGTAGCAAGATAGAGTTTGGCAGAGCAATATAAAGCAGAATGATATGGTTTGGCAGAGAAATACTAGCAGCAAGATAGGGTTTGGCAGAGAAATACTAGCAGTAAGATAGGGTTTGGCAGTGAAATATTAGTAGCAAGATAGGGTTTGGCAGAGCAATATAAGCAGCAATATATGGTTTGGCAGAGAAATACTAGCAGCAAGATAGGGTTTGGCAGAGAAATACTAGCAGCAAGATAGGGTTTGGCAGTGAAATATTAGTGGCAAGATAGGGTTTGGCAGAGCAATATAAGCAGTAAGATATGGTTTGGCAGAGAAATACTAGCAGCAAGGTAGGGTTTGGCAGATATACTAGCAGTAAGATAGGGTTTGGCAGTGAAATATTAGTAGCAAGATAGGGTTTGCCAGAGGAATATAAGCAGCAATATATGGTTTGGCAGAGAAATACTAGCAGCAAGATAGGGTTTGGCAGAGAAATACTAGCAGTAAGATAGGGCTTGGCAGTGAAATATTAGCAGTAAGAAAGGGTTTGGCAGAGAAATACTAGCAGTAAGATAGGGTTTGGCAGAGAAATACTAGCAGCAAGATAGGGTTTGGCAGAGAAATACTAGCAGTATTAGCAGCAATATAGAGTTTGGCAGAGAAATATTAGCAGCAAGATAGGGTTTGGCAGAGAAATATTAGCAGTAAGAAAGGGTTTGGCAGAGAAATACTAGCAGCAAGATAGGGTTTGGCAGAGAAATACTAGCAGCAAGATAGGGTTTGGCAGAGAAATACTAGCAGCAAGATAGGGTTTGGCAGAGAAATACTAGCAGTAAGAAAGGGTTTGGCAGAGAAATATTAGCAGTAAGATAGGGTTTGGCAGAGAAATGTCAGCAGTAAGATAGGGTTTGGCAGAGAAATGTTAGCAGTAAGATAGGGTTTGGCAGAGAAATACTAGCAGTAAGATAGGGTTTGGCAGAGAAATATCGAAATTATCTAACTTAGATTCTACTGTTTTGACCCAACTTTGAGTAGATTTAATGCCTTACTTGTCTTTGTCATATGTATACGGCAACTTTATCTGACTGCGAGCCTCCTTCTCTTTGTCTGTGAGTGACAGATTAAACGTTAGATTTGCTGTAGGATCTGGCTGCAAAAATTAAACAAGAAACATGTAAATTCCAAGAAACGTGATATTTCCATTTCTTAATAATGACATTAACTGTGTCCCTAACAGTCCCTAAATTGTTTTACTTTCCAATTACTTTATCAAGAAGTTTCATCATAATTCATGAATAAATAAATTTCATGCATGAACAGATTATTAAACATGAGCTGTCACAGGACAGCGCGCTCGACAATTCTCAGAATTGTTAGTGTGAAAATGCTTGATAGTGGCCTAATATGGTGTCCAATGATACTAGAAGCAAGTAATCAAAGTGTCAGTAAAATATCTTTAAGATGTAGGATCTCTTTGAAATCTTTAATTAAAAGAAAAAACCTAAGTTAAAAAGGGCAATAATTTCTGTTAAAATGCTTGACAGAGTAATGTTCTCTTGCCTACAGATGAAGGTTGTGATGATGAACCAATGTTCCAAGTTTCAAAGCTTTATCTCAAAGGGTTATGTAAATAAGTGGAAATAACAAAAACCTTAACCGAAATTTTAAGTTAAAAAGGGCTTGACAGAGTTATGTACTCTTGCCTACAGAAAAAGCTTGTGGTGGTGAACAAGTGTTCCA
This sequence comes from Azorinus chamasolen, assembly GCA_963576725.1. Taxonomy (NCBI): domain Eukaryota; kingdom Metazoa; phylum Mollusca; class Bivalvia; order Cardiida; family Solecurtidae; genus Azorinus; species Azorinus chamasolen. The sequence continues at coordinate 16,952,229 of OY755249.1, forward strand.
AGCTTTATTCCAAAGGTTAAAGGCAAAAAGTGGACTTTAACAAAAACCTTAACCAAGGTGTGACGAGGACGCGGACGGGGACGCCAACGCCGGGGCGAGTAGGATAGCTCCACTATTCTGCGAATAGTCGAGCTAACAAAGTCCAATTGTGCGACCAAGTTTCCAGGCTTTATCTCAAAGGGTTGTAAATAGGCATACTTTAACAAAAAACTTTTACCAAAAATTCTAAATTAAAACGGGCCATAATGATTTACTCTTGTCCACAGATGAAGCTTCTGATGGTTAACAAGTGTTCCAAGTTTAAAAGCTTTATCTCAAAGGGTTATGTAGATAAATGGACTTTAACAAAAACCTTAACCAAAAATTCTTAAGTTAAAAAGGGTCATAGTTATGTCAAAATGCTGGATAGAGTTATATTCTTTTGCCTACAGGTAAAGGTTGTGATGGTGAGCGAGTGTTCCAAGTTTCAAAGCTTTATCTCAAATGGTTATGTAAATAAGTGGACTTTAACCAAAACCTTAAACAAAATTTCCAAGTTAAAAAGGGTCATAGTTATGTCAAAATGTTGGACAGAGTTATGTACTCTTGTCTAAAGGTGAAGCTTGTGATGGTGAACAAGTGTTCAAAGTTTCAAAGCTTTAACAAAAACCTTAACCAAAAATTCTAAGTTAAAAAGGGGCATAATTCTGTCAAAATGCTTGACAGAGTTAGGTACTCTTGTTTATAGATAAAAAGCTTGTGATGGTGAACAAGTGTTTCACGTTTCAAAGCTTTATCGCAAAGAGTTATGTAAATAAGCGGACTTACAAAAATGTGTTCCACATAAATTGAGGTGAACATTTTTGCTTTAAATAGCGCAAATGCTAAACGCAAATTCTAAGTCCAATTGTGTGACCTTGACCTTGGATATACGTACAGGTAAACACCCATGCTACTGTAGCATTTCTAGATAAACATTGTGGTGAAATATGAGAAGGATCCACCAAGCAGAAATTGAGTTAGAGATGTTACAGACAGACAGATTAACATTTTTGCTAAACGCAAATTCTAAGTCCAATTGTGTGACCTTGACCTTGGATATACGTACTGGGACTGGGCATGCTACTGTAGCATGTCTAGATAAAATTGTAGTGAAATTTGGGAAGGATCCATCAAGCGGAACTTGAGTTAGAGATGTTACAGATGGACAGACAGAGAGCGTCATTCCATAATACGGACGTATAAAAATGATTGGATGCATTTTAATGAAGTTTGTTGGAGACTGGATGAGGACTTTTTTTTATTTAGAGTGCAGACAAAGCTAAAACTAGAAAATTGTGTCTGTGAGACACAGTGATGCCCCCGTGGTGGTGCTTGCCTAGCTGCACGTCATTTGACCTTGACCTTGGGCTTGCAAGCAGCATGGGCTGGGTGCACAATAAAAATATGGATGGTGGTTTATGTGTGTATGCAATTCCATGCCAATAGCTATAGTGGTTAGTGAGATATAAGACAATGAATAAACTGTGACAACCAACTGCACGTACCAACTGCACGTAAAAGCGTGACGGACAGACAGACAGACGGACGGACGGACAGGTGCAAAACATAATGCCCCCTGCCTATTGTCAACGGGGGCATAAAAAACTCAGTTTTCAACAATTCAAGGACCTGTTCAAAAATTTCTAGTTATTCAACTTGGCCTAGATATTATAACCATAAACATTTTCATAAGGTTTGGTGATGATTAGATGAGAACTTTATGACTTAGGGAATGGACGAGGCTAAAAATGCCAATTTTGTATAATTCAAGGGCCACAACTCTAAAGTGCCTTGTTCAATCTTGATCGTTATTGCTCTTGGCCTAGATATTATAGCCATAAACATTTTTGTAATGTTTGGTGAAGATCGGACGAGACTTTTTTTCACTTAGCAAACCAGGCTAAAAAGGTCAAATTTGGATAAATCAAGGGCCATATCTCTGAATTTCCTGAAACAATCTTGCTGGATATTGAACTTGACCTAGGTAATAGAGCCATAAACATTTTTATAAGGTTTGGTGAAGATTGGATGAGACGTTTTTGACTTAAAGAGCGGACAAGGCTAAAAAAGCCAAATTTGGATAAATCAAGGGCCATAACTCTAAAGTTCCTGAAACAATCTTGGTGGATATTGAACTCGGCCTAGATATTATAGCCATAAACATTTTTAGAAGGTTTGGTGAAGGTTGGATGAGACGTTTTTGACTTAAGAGAGCTGACAAGGCTAAAATGGCCAAAATTGGATAAATCATGGGCCATAACTCTGACTTTCCTTGGACAATCTTGCTGTATATCGAACTTGGCCTAGATATTATAGCCATAAACATTTTTGTAAGGTTTGGTGAAGATTGGACGAGACGTTTTAGAATTAGAGAGCGGACAAGATATTGTGACAGACGGACAGACAGACGAAAAGGAGTAAATCAATATGTCTCCCACACCACTATGTGGTGGGGGACATAATTCTTGGTTTAGACATGGGGAGGGTACTGATCTTTTCGAAGAAAGGATTATTTCATACCAAGCTGGAATTAACACTTTCGTTCATACAAACGCTTTTTCATGCCTTTGCAAACAAAGTAGACCCAGATCAAACAGCTCCTATAGGAGCCGTCTGATCAGGCTCTGTTCTGTTTGCTTCATATAAAATGAGTGGCCAATTCAGAGACGTTCTACTGAATTGTTTACCTGGGCTGTTCCCATAGTAGCACTGGAGGTATGAAGAGACTTCACTTCTGTGACATCTTGAACTGCGTATTGTTCATCAAGATTGAAATTTTCCGCCTAAAACAAGATGAGCAAAATCATGAGAATAGGGTCTCATCATTACAAACAGTGTAGATCCAGATGAGTACACACTAGAAATACTGAACCACACTAGGATTACCAGTCAAATCTGCCTCAATCAAACATTCAAGGAAGTCCTAATTCTTTACGGCTGGTGGGAGCTGTTGGATCAGGCTCGGCTCTGTTTGATTTTGGATAATATAGATCTGATTCTAGAGCCTCTACCAGGGCCAACATTTCCAAGGTTAACAAGTCCTTACAAATAATCACCTAATCAATAATGTCATTATTTCTTAATGACTATTCATCACGTCAAAGGTTAATAAACATTCTATTATATTAACTTATCTGCTTTCTTACTATTTTCACTACTTTCCCAGACACTCTCTTGTGCAAGGTGTGTCCTTCCATGAAGAATTGAGGTAAAGCTGGAGGTTTGACCTTGATGACTGTGGTTGCCATGTGTGACATCAAAGTTAGGCTGTGGTTGTCATGGAGATCACCATGGAGAAGATAAACCACCTGCTCAACTTCGGCAGCTACAGTAGATTAAATGAATATAAATGAATATATAAATAAAACCAAACAACAGCAGTGCATGCAGATGTCAATGCAGATAGCAGAAGCATCTACCTATAGTATACCATTTCTAGCAAACAGAGCAGACCCTGATCAGTACTCGAGCCATTTGATCTGGGTCTACTGTGTTTGCAAATGCATGAAAAGGCTTTTATATGAAGGAAAGGGTTAAACTTGACAAAACCAGCAGACTCTGATTAAATGCTGGGTATCTGGGTCTAAAAAGTTAGCAGTGCTGTTTACTTGTTACTCCATCAATACCCTTTTCAACGCATTTGCAAACAGAGTAGACCCAGATCAGACAGCTCCTATAGGAGCCATCTAATCAGGGTCTGCGCTGTCTACTTAAGTAATAATATAGACATGATTCTACAGTTTCTGCCATGGCCAAAACTTCCTGTGTTCAAATGTGATTATAAAAAATAATAACAATATTCACCATGCCATTATTCTTTCATTAATATTCATGGAGTAAAGGGTTAATAAAGCTCCTTACAACAAATCTCATAATTGTAACTATCAGAGCTACAGATAAATGTGCATAACCAAATATTAAAATCGTCATTTCTCCACCAAACCCTTTACTGTGACCACTCTTTAGAATTATCTTAAACAGATAATTCTAAAGAATGTTCACAGTATTGGGTTTGGTTGAGAAATAAAGGAGTTTTTCTTGAAACTGTTTTAATTTAGGCATCTTATCTAGACCTCTGTGGCCTCATCTTATCTAGACCTCTGTGGCCTCATCTTATCTAGACCTCTGTGGCCTCTCATCTTATCTAGACCTCTGTGGCCTCTCATCTTATCTAGACCTCTGTGGCCTCTCTTTCAGATGTTTTAATTTAGGCATCTTATCTAGACCTCTGTGGCCTCTCTTTCAGATGCTTATCAAATTGTTTTTCTGAACTAAAAGGGTTAACCCTTTCCCTGCTCTGTGTTTAGGCCAAATTTCAATACCTACTGAATATTCATTAACACAATAGCTTTAACCCTTTCCCTCATATAAATGCGTTTTCACACATTTGCAAACAAAGTAGACCCAGATCAGATGGCTCCTAGAGGAGCCGTCTGATCAGGGTCTGCTCTGTTTGCTTATGGAATCATATAGATCTTATTTTAAAGTTTTCTGCCAAAGTATAAAATCCTGTGTACATATTCCATTATTAAAATATGGCTTATTACTAGTCATGATGTCATTATTTCTTACATGAATACTGAACAGGGAAAGGGTTTAAGAACAAGAGGGTCATGTGGCCCTGAAGCGCTCACCTGAGATAACCCCCGGCTCTCGGCTTTACATTTTCAGAGAAGAAGATTTTCCTATGAAAAACTGATAAGCCCTTGTGTGGAGCCATATTCGACCCAGGAGTTATGATTTGAACAATCTTTGTAGAGGACTATTAGATAATGCTACATACCAAATATCAAAGGTCAAGGCCTTACAGTTTCAGAGAAGAAGATTATTAAAGAATTTCCTATGAAAAACTGATAAGCCCTTTTGGTTCAGGGTCATAATTTGAACCATTATTGTAGAGGACCATTAGATCATGCTACATACCAAATATAAAAGGTCTTAGCCTTACAGTTTCAGAGAAGAAGATTTTTAAAGATTTTCCTATGAAAAACTGATAAGCCCTTGGGCGGGGCCATTTTTTATCTGGGGGTCATAATTTGAACAATATCTGTAGAGGACCATTAGATCATACTACATGCCAAATATCAAAGGTCTAGGCCTCACAGTTTCAGAGAAAAAGATTTTAAAGATTTTCCTATGAAAAACTGATAAGCCCTTGGGCGGGGCCATTTTTTATCTGGGGTCATAATTTGAACAATATCTGTAGAGGACCATTAGATCATACTACATGCCAAATATCAAAGGTCTGGGCCTCACAGTTTCAGAGAAGAAGATTTTAAAGATTTTCCTATGAAAAACTGATAAGTCCTTGGGCGGAGCTATTTTTGGTCCGGAGGTTGTAATGTGAACAATAATTTGTTCCCCCTAGCCACTGATGCTTTTGACAAAATTTGGTTAAAATCAGCGTAGCGGTTTCAGAGGAGATGTCGTTTGAAAATGTGGACGGATCGCTGTCACAAAAGCTCAATAGCTAACAAGAAATGTCGATACGACATCAAACCGGGTTTTCCTTCACTATTAACTGGTGATTTCTAAATTCAAAGGGGCATAACTCCCAGAACAAGAAATGTGTCACAGTACGTGACAAATGCCCCCAAAGCAAAGCACTGACAATATGGGTTTTGTAAGCAGGCCTGCAATATGCAACTGCAAAATGAAAGTAAAGATTGCATAGTAAGACCACAATTTGAAATCAAGTTACCCTAAATGACAATGTTTTTTTTATATTTGAGGTCAAAGGTGAAGGTCATGGCCACATGACCTACAAAAAGTATACAACATTCCACCATCCGAAGACGAACTCATACACCATATTTAGTGGTCCTAGCTGATTCAGTGTAGGGATGACAAGCTTTTTTGTAAATGAAGTCAAAGGTCAAGGTCATGGTCACACTGACCTATAAATAGTATGCGACACTCTGCCATCCCAAGATATACACACAAACCATATTTGGTGATCCTAGCTGATGTAGTGTAGGAGATATGCTCCGGACAAGCCTTTTTTAAAATGAGGTCAAAGGTCAAGGTCATGGTCACATTGACCTATAACTAGTATGTGATCCCAAGACGAACTCACACACCACATTTGGTGATCCTAGCTGATTCAGTGTAGGAGGCAAGCTCAAGACAATTTATTTTGTAAATGAAGCCCATGGTCAAGGTCACATTGACCTATAAATAGTATGTGACACTCTGCCATCCTAAGATGTACTCACACCCATATTTGGTGATCATAGTTGAAGTAATGTAGGAGATATTTTCCGGACAAGCTTTTTTTGTAAATGAGGTCAAAGGTCAAGGTCACCTTGACCTATAAAACGTATGCGACACTCCGCCATCCCAAGATGTACTCACACACCATATTTGGTGATCCTAGCTGAAGTAGTGTAGGAGATATGCTGCGGACAAGCTTTTTTTGTAACTGAGGTCAACGGTCAAGGTCAAATTGACCTAAAAATAGTATGCGACATCCGCCATTCCACGATGAACTCGCACACCATATTTGGTGTTCCTAGCCAATTCCGTATAGGAGGTATTCTCCGGACAGGTGGGGTTTTTAGTAAATAAAGCCAAAGGTCAAGGTCATATTGACCTATAAATAGTACCCGACACTCCGTCATCCCAAGATGAACTCACACACCATATTTGGTATCCTAGCTGATTCCGTATAGGAGGTATGCTCCGGACAAGTTTTTCTTGTAAATGAAGCTCAAGTTCAAGGTCAAGGTCACATTGACCTATAAACAGTATGCGACACTCCGCCATCCCAAGATGTACTCACACACCATATTTGATGATCCTAGCTGAAGTAGTGTAGGAGTTATGCTCCGGACAAGTTTTTCTTGTAAATGAAGCCCAAGGTCAAGGTCACATTGACCTATAAATAGTCTGCGACACTCCGCCATCCCAAGATGTACTTACACACCCTATTTGGTGATCCTAGCCAAAGTAGTGTAGGAGATATGCTTCGGACAAGCAAAATCTTTTAATCCGGTTAAAAATATACATGATTCTGAGCTTTGACCTCTAAGTATGACCTTGACCTTTCAGCTATTGACACGTTTTTTTCACGTGACACGCCGTACCTTCTACAGGAACATTTATGCCAAGTGATTTCATAATCCATCCATGGAGTTCTGAGTTACAGCCCTGACAAGACCGGACAGATGCACGGACGGACATGACACATTTCTAAGTTCAAAGGGGCATAACTCCATAACTCCCGCCCGCCGTACATCATCATTTCAATAACCGGAGTTTTCCGTGGAAAACCCGGTAAAAATGGAAGGTGGAACACTGTAGACTATTTAGAAAGCAAGGAAACAGATCTATCGAATTCTATTAGCAAACAGGGCAGACCCTGATCAGACGGCTCCTCTAGGAGCCGTCTGATCTGGGTCTACTCTGTTTGAAAACGCGTGAAAACACATTTATATGAGGGAAAGGGTTAATCTTAAACTTGCATACCCTGATCAAATGCGGGGTGTCTGGGTCTTAACTGTTTGATGTGCACTAAAAACTCCTTACGACATTTCTCATATGTATAACTTTACCATTAACTTTGGCCTCAGTCAGCCCTGATACAGTCTGACACGTGTATGGCGCTGCCCTCTGTAACAACATAGGAGTGAGGCTGTCTATCACTATGGCAACACTGTGGCTAGCCTTACCATGGCAACTATTTAAATACTTCACCAAATCTGTGCCAACATTTAAGTTTTCAGGATTTTCCCAGCCTAGAACATCTTTTGATCCATCATGAAGAACTATCCTGGAAGGAATAAACACAGGAATCTACAAGGGGTTAATCCTTTCCCTGTTCAGTATTCATGTAATAATGACAACATGAATATTTATAAACTCAATTCTTATAATGTTAACTTTTCAGGGGATTTGTTTTGCTTTGACAAGAACCGTAGAATCAGATCTATATCATGTCAAAAAGCAAATAGAGCAGACCCTGATCAAACGGCTCCTTTAGAATCTATCTGATCTGGGTCTACTCTGTTTGCAAATGTGTGAAAAGGCATTTATATTACGGTAAGGGTTAACCCTTTACCTACTAAATATTCATGTAAGAAATAATGACTTAATGTATATTGATTAACAGGATCTTTCATAATCACAGATGAACAAGAGAAGTTTTGACCACAATACAAACTGCAGAGTTAAATCTATATTATTCCTATAGGAGTTGGCTGATATGAGTCTACCCGGTACTCTGTTTGTTTGTTGTTTGTTTGAACTGGGGTTTACATATCATGTCATCCAGCTAATTACAGATGGAGGAAGACACCTGAGGTTTTCCTTGGATAATCATATTGCATTGTCTTGTGCACAGAAGACCACAACCTATCGCAAGATGACACAGATGACCCCACCAATATGATTATGCAGCTATGGTATGGCTTAAGGCAAGGGCAGACAGATGGATAGACAGACAGAAGGACAGACTGATGAACGGACAACAGAGCAAGTAACACAAGTATGACAGGTGGACCGATAGACAGAGAATATGGACATACCTCCTTCTTTTCACCCTTTACTCTATGAATATTCATGTAAGAAATAATGGCATAATGAATATTAATTAGATTCATTGTTATAATAGGACATTGACACAGGAATTTTTTACCATGTCAGAAACTGTAGAATTATATCTATATCATATCATAATCAATCGCAGCAGACCCTGATCAGATAGTTCCTACAAGAGCCCTCTGATCTGGGTCTACTCTGTTTGCAAAGGCATATTTATGGAGTCAAGTGTTAAGTGTGGGCTTCCAAAACTGTCCAAGACTAATTAGTAATTACTTGTCAATTTGACAAACTTTACATTAATCCTTTCCTCCATAAATACGCCTTTCTACGCCTCTGTAAAAATCACCTATTGAAACCATTGTTATAAATAGAGCATTTGCTCCTATAGGAGCAAATGCTCTATGTATCACAATGATTTCAAATTTCAATATTCTAAAAATTTCCTTTTCTCTAGTTAATGCTCCTTTTCTGTAGATTTATTCAAAGTGCTTGGATCTAAAAATAGTCTATGAGGGAATGTGTTAAACAGTTTAGACCCTGATCAAGCAGTTTCAGCTGGTTCTCCACTATTAGCCTATCCTGTTACATGTATGTTATATTTAAGGTAAGAACCTTAATCAGATGCTGTTTTAACACATCCTCTGGTCTGTGTCTGCAGTGTTTGCCAGTATCCAAATATTCCTTATCTCATGACGAGGCTTCCACTATTATTGTTTAGCTCTTTTGCTGCTACCATCTGCTGTCACAATACCATTAGAAGATCTGTTGTGACCACTACAGAGTGGTCATAACATGGGGTTTGGTGGAAAAATAAAGGAGCTATGTTCAACCCTTACCCTCATGTAAACACTTTTTCACGCATTAGCAAACAGAGTAGACTCAGGGTCTGATCAGGGTCTGCTGTGTTTGCTTATGAAATTATAATAGATTTGACATTATATTTTTTTCCAATACCAAAAACTCCTGAGTACTCATGCCATATAGTAAAAATTCTGCTAATAAATATTCATGACGTAATTTTTTCTTACATGAATATTGAACAGGAAAAGGGTTTACTGGTATCAGTAAATCACTTCTTAACCCTTTATTCCATGAATATTTATGAAAGAAAAAAAAATCAAGCATTGCAAGGCAGTACATAGTCCCCCATCGGAACCCCCAAACAAATTTATGAGATTTCTTTTCATTCTGCTTAACAGTCATTGTCTGGACAAAAAAAAAAAAAAGAAGAAAAGGGGAAATAACTCCAACAACTGTGATCGCCGAGTAATGGACCTTGCTCACATCAGTTCCACTCATTGTACTCTTTGTACAAATGAGTTTTGTTTCAAAAGCCATAGTAGGTAAAGTTATAGGCAAGACAAGAAGATATAAAAAGGGGGAATAACTGCAAAAATACTGAAGCTAGAGTTATGGAACATGTGCATGGAACTTTCTCTCATCATGCTTTTTTCATATATGAAGTTTCAATTCAGCTGAATAAGAACAAGAGTGATTGACTGGACAAGTTGATATGGTACAGAGGAATATCTCCAAACATACTGATGCTAGACACAACACTTGTCTCATCATGCTTCTTCTATATATGAAGTTTCAATTTAATTAAATCAGTAGCATAGCAGTTATTGGCGGGACAAGAAACTATGGAAAAGGGCAACAACTAAAATATTGATGCTTGAGTTATGGCCCTTATGCATGACATTTTTTCTCATCATGCCTGTTCAATATGTGAAGTTTTAAATCAATTGAATCAGTAGAGAAACAGTTGTTGTCCGGACAAGAAAATATGACAAGAGGGCCATGATGGCCCTTAATCGCTCACCTGTTCGTAACAGATTAATGATTTCAATGACAGATTGCATAATTTGAAAAATCTTGGTAGAAAACCATCAGATGATGCTACATACTAAATACAAGAGGGCCATTGGCCCTATATCGCTCACCTGAGTTACAGTAATACATGTATATTGACATGTTAATTTTTCAGTGGAAAACAATCTAGCAGATGAAATAAGCTTAGTGCACTGCTTTCACCCTTTCACTGCTGAATAAACTTGAACTGGATTCAGAACTAATACCAAGTGAATGGTTGACCAAGATCTAAACTGTTTACAACTTGTGCCATTTTTGCCTTAGCTCAAAATGCCTAAAACTGGTCTTTGAGAAATTCAAATGACTTTTATAAAGCTATGCAATTAATGCAATTATACCTTGACCCAGGTATATAGGCAAATAAAGTGCTAGGCAGTACATAATGCCAGTTTTTGTGTGAAATGACCAATAAGAATATCTTTAAAAATCGTTTAACCCTTTCCCTCATATAAAGCTGTTTTCATGCATTAGCAAACAGAGTAGACTCAGATCAGACGACTCCTACGGAAGCTGTCTGATCTGGGTCTTCTCTGTTACTTTTGACACAATATAGATCGGATTCTACAGTTTTTGTCAAAGCAAAAACTTCTCTTCAGAGAAATAATGTGTTTTACACATTAAAAATAAGAGTAGACTAGATCAGAAGGCTGCTATAGAAGCTGTCTGATCAGGGTCTGCTCTGTTTACATTTGACAAGATATAGATTTGATTTTACAGTTTTTTTCAAAGCTAAAACTTCTATTTATGGCAATAACAATTTTTTAAGCATTAGCAAACAAGAGTAGTCCCAGATCAATTTTTGTCAAAGCAAATAGGTTAAGGGTTAATAGGTGTTTAGAAATAATTCTAGATCTAGGTGTGAATATCTCATGATAATTCAATTAAACGGGTCATTAGTATTTTTAACAATTGAAATTGAGAAGAGTTACGTCTATTGTTATAATTAAGTTATATTTACTCAGTTATTTCATTAATATCATACAAAATTCAGACATTTTAGGACTTTTTAATGTGTTGTCATCAAATTTTATATAAAAATGTTATATTTAAGATGCTTTTTTGGGCAGCAGTAGTAATTTTAACACCTATCATTGTTAGGGGGGCAAATGCATTATCATGTTTTCTTAAGAATTACCATGACTTATATCAGTTGGGCCATTGCATAATCATGTTTTCACAGTTTTCTTAAACATTACCATGACTTACATCAGTTGGGTTTGGACCCAGATCAAAAGTCTAGATGGTGATCATTTTCCTTGATTGGCTGAATTGTTACTTTCCAATATCTCTCACATCTAATTTGAGAGACATTGGAAGACACCATGTAACATCTAGCTATCACTAACACTACACACTGGGGTTAATAGGTCAAAATGCCTTTAATGTTTCGTCTGCAACAAAAAGTTATTGTCATCTGCTTCAATTCTTAAATTAAACTTACTTTCTTTTTATTGCAAAAATATGGTTAAGATGACAAACAGTTTGGATCCTGATGAGACGCTGCAGTATGCGGCCTCTCATCTGGATCCAAACTGTTTGCATAGGTAATCACAGTTTCACCACTAGCATGCAAAGAGTTAAGAGTCATGCATTGACCTGGAGAGATTTTACTGCCGAGCGCTGTAACCTTTGAACTGAAGGATCTGGAGTTGTTCATTTAACCCTTAATTTCCCTCATATAAACTTGTTTTCATGCATCTGCAAACAGAGTAGACCCAGATAAGGTGGCTCCTGTAGGATCAGTGTCTGTTATTTGCTAATGGAATTTGACAGATCTGTTTCTATGCCTTCTAAAACAGCTACACTGATTCACCTTCAACATTTTATCATAAATAGATATAAATAGAATGACACTGGAACTCCAATGCAGTTATCTCCCTTTGTCCCTTATGGCTATGCTGATGGGACAAGGGAAATAACTGTGAGGAAATTACCTTTTAAGTGTTACAGATTCAGATGTTAAGTAGCATAAAACCCCAGGGTGAGACCATTTTTGGCCCAGGGGTCATTATTTGAACACACCTGATAGTGGTATATTAGGTGATGCTTCATACCAAATATCTTAGCTCTAGATTATGTGGTTTCAGACAAAAAGATTTTTAAAGGTTTCCCTATATAAGTCTATGTAAAAACTACAAGCCCAAGGGCAGGGCCATTTTTGGCCCGGGGGTCATCATTTTAACAAACTTGGTAAAGGACCATTAGATGATGCTATATACCAAATATCAAAGCTCTAGAAATTGTGGTTTCAGAGAAGAAGATTTTTAAAGATTTAAAAAAAAAACCTGTAAAAGTAGTGGGGCGGGGCCATTTTTTGCCCGGGGGTCATGATTTTAACAAAACTGATAGAGGACACCCTAAGGTACATTTCTGTGAAATTTGGTTGAAATCCTCCCAGTGGTTTAGGAGAAGAAGTCATTTGAAATAAAAGTGAACGGACAGACGGACGGACATACTAACAAATGGGTAGTTGTGTGACTTTTTCCTTTGATCTTTTCTTGTGTGACTAGTCCCACAAGTAAAACTATTTTTGGCTCTAACTTTGGAATAGAATGATCTGGAAGCTAACCCTTACCCTAACCCTATGTCCCACAACTGGCCAGGTTAATGTCACAAGAAATGGCCAGGTTAATGTCACAAGAGATGGCCAGGTTAATGATTTTACTTGTGCGACTAGTTAGAAAAAGTCACACAACTACCCTTTGGTGAGTGCGGACAGACGGACAGACGGACAGACGGACAGACGGACAGACGGACAGACGGACGACGGACGACAGGCGGTCACAATAGCTCACCTTGAGCCTTTGGCTCAGGTGAGCTAATAAAGAGTCTAGACCTTAAAGATTTTCCTATGAAAAACTGTTAAGCCCCAGGGCGGGGTCAATTTTGATCCGGGGTTCATAATTTGAAAATCTTGGTAGAGGACTATTAGATAATGCAGCATACCAAATATCTAAGGTCTATGCCTTACAAGTTCAGAGAAGACTTTTAAAGATTTTTAAGAGAAGATTTTTAAAAACTTTCCTATAAAAAACTGATATGCCCCTGGGCGGGGAAGTTTTCAACCCAGGGGACATAATTTGAACAATCTTGGTAGAAAACTATTAGATAGCGCTACATACCAAATATTAAGGTCTCTGCCTTACAGTTTTGGAGTAGAAGATTCTTAAAGCTTTTCATATGAGAAACTGATAAGCCCCAGGGCGGGGCCATTTTTGACCCAGGGGTAATAATTTGAATAATCTTGGTAGAAAACCATTAGATGATGCTACATACCAAATATCAAGGGCCTAGACCTTACAGTTCTGGAGGAGAAGATTTTTAAAGATTTTCCTATGAAAAACTGATAAGCCCTCCAGGGCAGGGCCATTTTTGGTCCGGGGGTCATATTTTGATTAATCTTAGTAGAGGACGATTAAATAATGCTACATATCAAATATCAAAGGTCTATACCTTATAATTTTAGAGAAGAATATATTTAAAGATTTTCCTATGAAAAACTGATAAGCCCCGGGGCGGGGCCATATTTGGCCCAGGGGTCATAATTTGAACAATCTTAGTAGAGGACCATTAGATCATGCTACATACCAAATATCAAAGGTCTATGCCTTACAGTTTCAGAGAAGATGATTTCTTCAAGATTTTCCTATGAAAAACTGATAAGCCCTGGGGCGGGGCCATTTTTGTCCTGGGGGTCATAATTTGAACAATCTTAGTAGAGGACCATTAGATGATGCTACATACCAAATACCAAAGGTCTATTCCTTACATTTTCAGAGAAGAAGATTTTTAAAGATTTTCCTATGAAAAACTGATAAGCCCCGGGGTGGGGCCATTTTTGGCCCAGGGGTCATAATTTGAACAATCTTGGTAGAGGACCATTAGATGATGCTACATACCAAATATCAAAGGTCTATGCCTTACAGTTTCAGAGAAGAAGATTTTTAAAGATTTTCCTATGAAAAACTGATAAGCCCTGGGGTGGGGCCATTTTTGTCCTGGGGGTCATAATTTGAACAATCTTAGTAGAGGACCATTAGATGATGCTACATACCAAATACCAAAGGTCTATGCCTTACATTTTCAGAGAAGAAGATTTTTAAAGATTTTCCTATGAAAAACTGATAAGCCACGGGGCGGGGCCATTTTTGGCCCAGGGGGCATAATTTGAACAATCTTAGTAGAGGACCATTAGATCATGCTACATACCAAATATCAAAGGTCTATGCCTTACAGTTTCAGAGAAGAAGATTTTTAAAGATTTTCCTATGAAAAACTGATAAGCCCCGGGGCAGGGCCATTTTTGGCCCAGGGGTCATAATTTGAACAATCTTAGTAGAGGACCATTAGATGATGCTACATACCAAATACCAAAGGTCTATGCCTGACAGTTTCAGAGAAGAAGATTTTTAAAGATTTTCCTATGAAAAACTGATAAGCCCCGGGGCGGGGCAATTTTTGGCCCAGGGGTCATAATTTGAACAATCTTAGTAGAGGACCATTAGATCATGCTACATACCAAATATCAAAGGTCTATGCCTTACAGTTTCAGAGAAGAAGATTTTTAAAGATTTTCCTATGAAAAACTGATAAGCCCTGGGGCGGGACCATTTTTGGCCCGGGGGACATAATTTGAACAATCTTTGTAGAGGACCATTACATCATACTACATACCAAATATCAAAGCTCTTGGCTTTGTAGTTCCAGAGAAGAAGATGTTTAAGTAAATTGTTGACACCCGCACGTACGCACGACGCACAACGCACATACGCACGACGCACGAAGACGGACGCCGGACATAGGATCATCCCAATAGCTCACCTTGGCACTTTGTGCCAGGTGAGCTAAAAAAGGGGAATTACACCCAAAATATTGATGCTAGAGTTATTGCCCTTGTGCATGACACTTCTTCTCATCATGCTTGTTTTATATGTGAAGTTATAATGAATTTGGCCTCCCTTGTAAGAGATATGGCCTGGACACAAAGTGTGACAGACGGACAGAGCGTGAAAATATGACAAGAGGGCCATGATGGCCCTGTATCGCTCACCTGGTTTATTATGTTTTCTATATCAAAGCTCTGAAAAACAATGTGTGAACAAAGGGGAATAACTCAATAGGTATTGCATGCAGAGTGATAGACCTTAGTTACATCAACGGTCTTCAATAAGAGGAAGACACATGTGAAATTTGAAAGCTGTATAATGATTAATTTAGAAATGGCAGCCAAAAAAAGAAAGTGTGAACAAAGGGGAATAACTACAAAAGTATTGCATGCAGAGTGATGGACCTTAGTTAGATCAATGGTCCTCAATGAGAGGAAGACACATGTGAAATTGGAAAGCTCTATAATGACTAGAATTGTTTTTGATACAAAAACTGATGTCCAGCGTGTGGACAAAATTTTCCAAAGTCCCATAACTCTGCAGAAAATCGTCGAACGGGTAAAGGAATAAACTATGCACAACTAGGCATGATGCTTATCAATCCTATTAAGTTTCATGAAAATCCGATAAAAGACTTTAGGGGAAACCCCGCAGACAAAATTTTCCATGTAAAAAGTCCCACAACTCTGCAGAAAATCATCAAACCGAAACAGGAATAAGATATGCACAACTAGGCATGATGCTAATCAATCTTATGAAATTTAATGAATATCCAATTAAAGGTTTTGGAGAAACCCAGCGGACAAAATTTCCTTGTAAAAATTTAATTTCCTATAACTATAACTATAAAATGGGAGGCAATGACTCCAATATTATTGAAGCTAGAGTTATGATCATACTTGTGCATAACACTTCTTTCCATCGTGCTCTTTCCATACATGAAATGTCATTCCAATAGCAACAGTAGAACAGGAGTTATTGATTGCACAAAAAAAAATGTAAGAAAGGGCAATAACTCCAAAAGTATTGAAGCCAGAGTTAGGGCCCTTATACATGACACTTCCTCTCATCATGCTCTGTCAATGTATGAAGTTTCAATCAAATGGCATTAGCCATGTAGTAGTTATCGTCCTGACAAGAAAGTGTGATTATTTGACCTTGAATTTTGACCATTACCTTGAATTGTGACCTTGACCTTTGACCCAAGTGCCTGAATCCTGCTGCTCTGCACATCAGCTTGTTAAGAAAAACATTTGTGCCACAGCATTTTGGAATCCTTCCAAGGATTATACAGATATGAAAATATCAGACATGAAAATTAAGGTGGAAACATTTGACCTTGAATTGTGACCTTGACCTTTTAAGAATGTGCCTGAATCCTGCTGTCTGCACATCACACTGTTATGGAGAACATTTGTGCAACAGCATTTTGCGGACACGAAGGGTGTGGCTAAAAACATTTGACCTTGAATTGTGATCTTGACCTTTGACCAACGTGCCTGAATCGAACGCTCTGCACATCGTCTTGTTGTGATGAATATTTGTGCCAAAACATTTTGAAATCCTTCCATATTTGTGAGAGATATGGAGCTGACATGAGTGTGACAGATGGACGGACAGATGGACAAGTGGACCAAAAATAATAGGTCTCCCCATTATAAATGGGGGAGACATAATTAGAAATGACAGCCAAAAATTTTGACAGACAGACAGATGGACAGACAGACAGACAGACGGACGGACGGATGGACAGACGGCAGAAAAGTGATCCCTAAGTGACACACTGCCTCTTGTCAGGTGACACAAAAACTGTAGAATCAGATCTATAGAGTTTCCGTAGACCCTGATTAGATGGCTCCTACAGGAGCAGACTGATCTAGGTATAATCTGTTTGCAAAGGCATAAAAAAGTGTTTGCAGCAAGGAAAGGGTTAAATTCTTGATAATTGCCCTTAACACGGTACCTGTTTTTCAGATGCTGAGGTATAAATTCATCAACATAGCTGGGGTCTTTGTCAAAGCCAATAAAATGGACCTTCTCCAGTCTGAAATTTATGAATAAACAATGAGAACATATCATATGTTAAGCCTGTTTGTGGGCATCAGTGTTAAACTATAGCGCCCATTCAGTTTGAAAGGCTTAACCCATCCCCCCCCCCCCCCCCCCCATATTGATGCCATTTGACACCTTTTTTGAAAGTCACTTTTTAAAACCATTGTGATAAAGAGAACATTTGCTCCTTTGGAGCTCCTTTGGAGCAAATGCTCTATTTATCAATTGTTTCAAAACTACACAATTCTGCAATTTATCTTTTTGCTAGTAAATGCTCCTTTCTGGTAAATTTATTCAAAGAGGTCGTGTCTTAAAATAGCCTATGAGGTAATGTGTTAACCCTTTGCTCCATGAATGACTAAGCAAGATATAATGGCATCATGAATATTAATAAGATGAATATTTCTACGCCTTAATATTCATGATGTCATTACTTCTAAATTCATGGAGTCAAGGGTTAAACAAACTGAGCCAATTCAGTCTGAAACTCTTTTTTGCTTCAGAATTAACTTGAGTATTAAGAATGACAAACTGTGCAAACCCTGGTCAGAGGGCTCTCATCTGGGTCTACACTGTTTTTACAAAAGTCAGTAAACTTATATCGCGCATTCAAATGATTAACCCTTTCCCTCATATAAACCTGTTTTCACACATTTGCAAACAGAGTAGACCAAGGTCAGATGGCTTCTATAGGAGCCGTCTGATCAGGGTGTGCTCTGTTTGCATAATAAATTATAATAGGCCAGACACTACAATTTCTAGAAATACCAGAACAATCCTGTCTACAAATGCCATTATAAAACTTCAGCTAACAAATATTCATGATATCATTATTTCTTACATGAATACAGAACAAGGAAATGAATAATCGATTCTGAATGGTAAATATCAAACTTAATTTCTAAAATAATTGCAAAGATGAAAGAAAATTCATCTAAACTATTTACCTGCTAACAAAATTACAGACATTCAAGGTTGGTTTGCTGGTATTTAACAATGATTTTAGTAAAACTGCTGATAGCTGTAACAATAGATAACATTCCATATGGGGGTTTTTTTCTCAAAAAGTTTAAGTGCTAATATTCTCACTTTTTATATTTCTTTAACCCTTTACCTGATGGAGATGCCTTTTGACTCATTTGCAAACAGAGTAGGCCCAGCTAATGTATATCCATACATTCCTTATTTCTTGCATGAATATAAGTGCCTTTTCAAAACTTTTCTAAGTGAGTAGAGCCAGATTAGATGACTCGTGTATGAGTCATCTGACCAGGTCTGCACTGTTTGCTTATGAAAGAATATAGATTGATTCTCCATTTTCTGCCTGAGCCAATATGTCCTGTGTAAAATATAATTAACATTTATGATGTCATTATTTCTTGACTATTCATCAAGTAAAGGGTTAACCTATGTTACTTTACCTTTGACACAGATGACAGATTATGCTTATAAGAACTGGTCTCCCACTTTGAAGCACAGAGTCTGAAAGTATAAAATAGTACAAAGTACATTACAACTTGCTTGCAACTTCTTACTGAACAAGTGTTCCAAGTTTCAAAGCTTTATCTCAAAGAATTATGTAAATCAATGGACTTACAACATAAATTGAGGTCAACATATTTGCTTAACACAAATGCTTAACACAAATTCTAAGTCCAATCTTGCGACCTTGACCTTAGATATACATACCAGGCCACACCCATGCTACTGTGGCATGTCCAGACAAGAGAATCAATAGAACCGATGGATGCCCAAATAATTGCTAGTTCCAAATGGGATTTTTTTTATTTTATATATATATATATTTCTAATATGCCTGTTTAAAAATATCATAATACAATACAGTAAAATGGCGATAATCCGAAGACTGTCTGGAACTGAAGACTGTCTGGAACTGAAGACTGTCTGGAACTGAAGACTGTCTGGAACTGAGAAATGTCTCAGGTTACAGCTACCCTCAGATTATCCATGAAATCATATTTTGTGGATTCATATGCGTAACGTGTCAAATCTATCGAATAGTGTACACACATACATGTGCTTTTTGTCAAAAGAATGTCTCCGATGTGTTTGCGTGTTTTTAGACTCGTTCAACCAGACGCTTGAATCCATTTTTTTAGAGTATTTCAGACGAACAAAGCTGAG
Organism: Azorinus chamasolen; assembly: GCA_963576725.1. NCBI lineage: Eukaryota > Metazoa > Mollusca > Bivalvia > Cardiida > Solecurtidae > Azorinus > Azorinus chamasolen. The sequence continues at coordinate 16,971,746 of OY755249.1, forward strand.
TGTTCCAATTATTAAGTAATTTATCAACACGCCCTGATTTTTTTCACCGCGAAACAACATGGGAGTGAAACTAAATGAAATGTTGATGAATGGAAAATAAAATTCATTAGTATAAGGATATAAGTTACGACTTTTCTATGACGTCTAATTGATTGAAACAAATTTTGGGTTTATTGTGAATGGTCCGCTGTACAGTGAAACTTCGGTCGCAGCTGCGAATGGTGTTTACCATTATTAGTTATTAATAAGGAAAGATTCGATGCATTATGATACTGGTTAAACTCAAATTACCGCCTATTATATTTGAGGAGAGGAAAACATTGCTGTTTTCTGTACATTTTGTTTTCCAGATTATTAAAGCTTTGCTTGGCAAAAAAAAAAAAAAAAAAAAAAAAAAAATTACCGCCTACTTACGTGTATACTGTTGGAGCCGGTGTTATTTGCACTCAGTTGCAAAACAAACACAGCGCCGCCTCTAATTGCTTGGGGGCACTTGTTATCGCAATACATCAGTTAATGAGGTGCGATAAATTGACTTTGCGATGTATGCTCTGATTAGGCAGGTACTTTAATGAAGCAATTGATTGAAGGGAGCAGGACGCATGCTCGAAAAATCGGATTATCGAGACACAGATTACACTGTACATGGTTCTATTAAAATAATAAATTTCCTGTCCTGACCATACAAATTCCCTCGGATTAGACCATATACTTGGAAAATGGCTCCTCGGATTATTGCTGTTTTACTGTATTACAAAGGAAAACTAGAGGTTTTTGTCACAAAAACGGATGTCTCCCCTCTAATAAAAACAATATGTAAAGGGAAATCACTAAAAATGTTATGGACTTGATGAATGATACTTCCCCTCATTATGCGCTTTCCACACCACATTTTTCAAGAAGAAGATGATAACAGCTAATAACTCCAAAAAATATTGATACCAGAGTTATGGCCCTTGTGCATGACACTTACTTTCATCATGCCCTTTCCATAAATAAAATGTCATTCCAATAGCATCAGTCAAACAGGAGTTATTGATTGGCCAAAAAATGTAACAAAAGGCAATAACTATTATTAATAATTAATAATTATTGAAGCCAGAGTTATGGCCCTTGTTCATGACACTTTCTCTCATCATGCTCTTTCCATGTATGAAGTTTCAATACGATGGCAAGAGCCATGTAGGAGTTATCGTCCGGACAAGAAAGCGTTAAATAAATGTACAATGGGCAATAACTCTAAATTTATTGAAGCCCGAGTTAAGGATCTTATGCATGACACTTTCTCTTATTATGATCATTCCATGTATGAAGTTTCACTCCAATGGCATGTGCCATATAGGAGTTATCGTCCTGACAAAAATATTTGATTTTTTTTACAAAGGGCAATAACTCCAATATTAGTGAAGCCAGAGTTATGGACATTGTGCATGACACTTCCTCTCGTCATGATCTTTCCATATATTATGAAATTTCAATCCAATGGCATGAGCCATATAGGAGTTATCGTCGGAACAAAAAAGTGTGAATGTTTTTACAAGGGGCAATTAACTCCTATACATTGTATTAGTGAAGCCAGAGTTATGGACCTTGTGCATGACACTTCCTCTCATTATGCTCTTTCCATATCTGAAGTTTCAATCCAATGGCATGAGCCATATAGGAGTTATTGTCGGAACAAAAAAGTGTGATTTTTTTTACAAGAGGCAATAACTACTATATTAGTGAAGTCAGAGTTATGGACCTTGTGCATGACACTTCCTCTCGTCATGATCTTTCCATATATGAAGTTTCAATCCAATGGCATGAGCTATATAGGAGTTATCGTCTGGACAAAAAAGTGTGTATTTTTTTACAAGGGGCAATAACTTCTATATTAGTGAAGACAGAGTTATGGACCTTGTGCATGACACTTCCTCTCATTATGCTCTTTCCATATATGAAGTTTCAATCCAATGGCATGAGCCATATAGGAGTTATCATCCAGACAAAAAAGTGTGATTTTTTTTTACAAGGGGCAATAACTCCTATATAAGTGAAGCCAGTGTTATGGACCTTGTGCATGACACTTCCTCTCATTATGCTCTTTCCATATATGAAGTTTCAATCAACTGGCATCAGGCATATTGAAGTTATCGTCCGGACAAAAAGTGTGACGGACAGACGGATGGACAGACAGACAGACAACTCTCACGAAAACAATATGTCTCCCCCATATAAATATGGGGGGAGACATAACAAGAGTGCCAAAATGTCACAAAATACGCCGTCAAATGTCTTCAATTGAAAGGCCATTGCTTCATATCAGGTGGCAATAGTTCACGGAAATTAATAATTTTTTTACGTTTAATCTATATATTAAGTCCCTAAACGAAAAATATGTTACGGTAAACTGATCAATTTTAAGGAAAAGTGACCTACTAAAAGTGGATATACAGAACTAAAGTTATTGTCTGGAAACGGAAAAATTCTACTGAAAAACAATCAATTTTTTGGAAAAGTGAGCTTGACCTTGGTCAGGCAAAGACCATATTCAAAAGGGTTCCTGCCCTCATTGATATCAATGCACATTTGAAGTTTCATGAAGATTCAACATACAAACGAAAATTCTACAGAAAAACAATCTATTTTTAGAAAAAAAAGACCTTGACCTTGGTCAGGCAAAGCCCATATTCAATAGGGTTCCTGCCCTCACTGATATCAATGCACATGTGGAGTTTAATGAAGATTGGGCATACAGAACTTAAGTTATCGTCCGGAAACGGAAAAATACTACTGAAAAACAATCTATTTTTAGGAAAGGTGACCTTAACCTTAGTCTAGTAAAGCCCATATTCAACAGGGTTCCTTCCCTTACTGATGTCAATGCATATGTAAAGCTTCAGGAAGATCTGACATACAGAACTAAAGTTATCGTCTGGAAACGGGAAAATTCTACAGAAAAACAATATATTTTTAGAACAATATGACCGTGACCTTGGTCAGGAAAAGCCCATATTCAATTGGGTTCCTGCCCTCATGATACCAATGCATATGTGAAGTTTCATGAAGATCAGGCAAACAGAACTAAAGTTATAGTCCAGAAATGGGAAATTCTACAGAAAAACAATCTATTTTTAGAAAACAAATGACCTTGACCTAGGTCGGGCAAAGCCCATATTTAATAAGGTTCCTGCCCTCACTGATATCAATGCACATGTGGAGTTTCATGAAGATCGGGCATACAGAACTTAAGTTATCTTCCGGAAACGGAAAAATACTACTGAAAAACAATCTATTTTTAGAAAAAGTGAGCTTGACCTTGGTTGGGCGAAGCCCATATTCAATAGGGTTCTTGCCCTCATTGATTTCAATGCACATGTGAAGTTTTATAAAGATCGGACATACAGAACTAAATTTATCATCCGGAAATGGGAAAATTCTACAATTATTTTTTTTTATAGAAAACAAATGACCTTGACACTGGTCGGGCAAAGCCCATATTCAATAGGGTTCCTGCCCTCACTGATATCAATGCACATGTGGAGTTTAATGAAGATCGAGCATACAGAACTAAAGTTATCGTCCGGAAACGGAAAAATACTACTGAAAAACAATCTATTTTTAGAAAGTGACCTTGAACTTGGTCTGGTAAAGCCCATAATCAATAGGGTTACTGCCCTTATTGATATCAATGCACATGTAAAGTTTCATGAAGATCGGACATACAGAACTAAAGTTATTGTCCGGAAACGAATTAAGACGGCCGCCCGCCTGCCCGCAGAAGGGTTTCACATAATACGTCTCGAATGAAGACGGCCGTATAAAAATATGTATGGCAAAGGGCAGGAAAAAAATTAAGTATGAAAAATAACAAAGGGCAATAACTCCTAAATTATGCAAAAGAGCACTGCACTTCTCCTCATCGAATTCTATCTACCTATATATAAGTTTCATGTTGATACCTATTATAGTTTTTGTGTTATGCTCCAGACAAATTTTAAGTATGGAAAATAACAAAGGGCAATAACTGCTAAATTATGCAAAAGAGTGTGATAATTCTTGTGCACTGCACTTCTTCTCATAGAGATCTATTTACCTATCAAGTTTCATGTTGATACCTATGGAGGATGATCAACGCCAAAAATGCATCATGCTTTGTGGCATTTCAATTTGCTTCATGTTAAATGCATTATGCTAAATGATTATTGCATGTCACGAAGTGCTTTCTTGTTTCTTTGAAGTTTCATCCTCAATCCACATTCAACCTTCTCTAAACTTATTTATTGATTATTATAAACGTCAAATGATGTGTTTCATTGTTTAAACTTCTTTGAAGCATATTCTTTGTGCTATTTGCTTAGCGCTTGGTGCTTGGTGCATTGTTCCAACTTCACTATGTTCGACCCTGGCCTTTGTCGTACTTGTTATATGTGCTTTACTGTATATTTATAATGACGCCATAGCTCAAAGTCCAAGATTATAATCCTTACTGCCTCAGGTACCCTAGCACTACCATATACTCATAACAGTACTCTTGCAGCCAATTAAGAGGCACGGACTAAAATGCTGAAGTGATTTGCCGAATACATAGGTACAGAAGGAAAACGATGAAGATATAGAAAAAGAAAAATTTCGAAAAACGCTGAAGAAAAAGAAGGGTTACTGAGCCATTACATTAAAGTGTTGGGGGGGGGGGGGGGGGGGTGTTATTCACTTATGTCAACACCTGTACGGTAAAACAGAAGATTATGAATGGAAATTTGTCACTTATGTAGTTATTGTTATTTGTTTAAAGAAGTTTGAGTATACATGTACATTAAAATGTTATATTTGATAAACAACCATATTGCATTAAACTAATTAGATTTAAACTCATAGCATCACAAAAGACTATGGTGGTGGTGGAAATGTATGTGGAGGGGGGGGGGGGGTGTATCATAAACATGATGTTGCTTTTGGAGCATATATATTTTAATATAAATATGATGCTACAGTTTCCGACATGGCTATCATGATTGTGTCATAATAAAAAGTTAATCTAATTAATTAACGAGGTCTTTATTTATTTCATGAATATTCATGGAGTAAAGGGTTAAGAAAAAATGTTGAAGTTTTTCAATGATGGCAAACTTGTCAAAATAGTGACCTTTACCTTCACCTAGTTTCAAATATCTTTATACCAACTGAAAGGCCTTTACTAAAGCCATTTGTATACCAGGGATGAACTACCTAACATTTGTAGTTCAGAAGTTATAGCAATGTTAAAGTTTGTTCAAAACAGCAAAGTTTTTACAATAGTGACCTTGACCTTAACCTGATTTCACGTATCCTTGTATCAAGTGAAAGGCCTTCGCCAAAGCTATCTGCATACGTAATATGATTGGTCTAGCTTAAGTAATCAAGAAGTTATAAGCAATGTTAAAGTTTTGTTAACAACAGCAAAGTTTTAGAAATAGTGACCTTGACCTTGGCCCCAGCTATCTGTATACCAAAGATGAAAAGCCTAGCATTTGTAGTTCAGAAATTATAGCAATGTTAAAGTTTGTTAAAAACGGCAAAGTTTTGGAAATAGTGACCTTGACCTGATTTCATGTGTCCTTGTATCAAGTGAAAGGCCTTCACCCAAGCTATCTGCATACCAAATAAGAATGGTCTAACTTAAGTAATTCAGAAGTTATAAGCAATGTTAAAGTTTTGTTCAAAGTTTTGGAAATAGTGACCTTGACCTTGACCTGATTTCATATATCCTTGCTGGAGAAATCGCCTAATGACGAAATCGCCTACAATAAGATATACATGTATAGTAAACCAATTGGAGATTTCGCCTAGACAGCAATTATATAGTGATTGTATTTCGCACCTATGGTACAGGTATGGATAACATGACAGAACTATAAAGAAAGTTTGTAACAAGATTAAATTGTCCTGTCATGTTGCAGCTCAAGATGCAGCCCCTGATCACCACCTGGAATTTGACAGCCCATTATTACAGGGGTTGATAATTACATACCGAATATTTGCAGAAAGTGCAAATGTCATATGTACGAAACAGTTATAATATGAGTCTTACTTCTTGTTAGATGATCTGGAACCAATAAATATTTGAATACAACTTGTTCAATGCGTATGACATTCTTACTTTCTGCATGACTATTGGTAGTATAATTACCGCTCCTTATATATAATTATCGTCTGTCAAATTCTATGTAGTGATCAAGGGCTACACTGATCGATCAATCTTGGTCATCTTGATCTGGAAAACAATACCACAGAACAATTTAAAATTGTTACAAACTTACTTTATAGTTCTGTCATGTTATTCATACCTGTACCATAGGTGCGAAATACAATCACTATATAATTGCTTTCTAGGCAATATCTCCAATTGGTTTACTATACATTGTATATCTAATTGTAGGCGATTTCATCACTAGGCGATTTCTCCGTAAACCACAACATATAGTTATACCCTGGACAAAAGGGTCAAAGTGATGATGTCAACATACAGCATATGCTGAAAACTGTAAAAGTCTTGAAAGGTAAAATACAAATGGAACATGCAAATACATGTCCAATGTCATCATGAGGAGCATAAAACGTAAACTAAATTGAAAATTCATTCAGCACAATAAGCAAGACATAATGAATACAGAAATAAGTAGCTTAACATAGAATGATCGAGTGTGTAGAGATCTTACTTGAGAGACAGTGCCTTAGTTCACATTACATTTAAAGTTGTATATTCCAATTGCTCGTCAACACAACTCCTTCAATACAGCACATGCGCACCCTCCCCCCCCCCCCCCCCCCCCACACACACACACACATACACATGTGTATACAGGGTTGTCCTAGTCTCATCAACGAGCTGTAAGACAGCATGCTAATTTTGTGATGGTTGCCGTCACAGTCTCATGGCAATAAGTAAAATACGGGGTGGAAATCGATAATTTTCTAATTTACAATCTGGTCATACTGGACCTAATTTTCAATGTAAATCTGCACTTTAGTGGCAATTACTTCATTCAAAGAACAACTGACCTCAGATACGCTCATAAATCCACACTGCAACCCACACTGTTGTTGTCATGCGATGCGAGTGTATACACACAAGTGCAATATAGCAGTTACTGTAAGCGCTATGAGGAAACGGATTAAGTGGATTAAAAGCAACCACAAAATAACTCTTCGGAAGTTCTCTTGTCAGGTACATACATTTTATACATGTTTATACTACTGCATGTCTTTATTTAAGAATTATGTCTTATTTTGGAAGAAAAGCCAACCCCACAGGAATCATCAGGTGTGTCCTAACCTAAATCAGTGTACTCTGCCGGGATATAGTTAAAACCGAAAGTAGCTCGATATCAGCATTTAGAGTACACAAATGTGAATTAGAGTTGTCCCTGACCCCTTTTTCTATTGAAATGTCCCTTAAATTTTACAAATGAACCTCAAAATTATGAGAGTCTGTATCTGTATCTATGCATTGTAGAATCCTATATAGGCAATGCGCGTGTGTCACACGCATTTTACGTCTAAATCACGCTCACACTCGCATTTCCAAAATTCTTGAAAAAATATACTGAACTAAAAAAGAAACCTGATGCTACATAAATTTAATTAACTTTTTAATTAAAACACTATATGCATTTATTTGGTTACCAGTGTATCGGGTTATCATCACACAAAACGTGTGTACAATTTGTACTGTGTGCTATCTTTTAAACTCGGTCAAAACCACATTATCTTGTTTTGCACGTGAACCTTGTGCAGCCCGAATCCGGTCAGATAGCAGGCCGACAAAAGTCTCACAAGTTAGCTAAGCTACACCGACATCACAAACACAACAAAAAATCAAGACTGAAATAATGCCTAGGCTTTCAGAAGCAGAGAGAAATAGAGCAATTGGGATGCTGCAAGGTGGAGTATCTCCGATCAACGTCAGCCGGTCATTAAATTGCAGTAGAAATACAATATTTTGAACTGGCAAGACGTTTCAGGCAGACTGGTACTGTGCATGATCGTCCCAGGTCAGGTAGACCAAGAGCAACTAGCCAATCATGCTATTGTATTACGTCACTTACGTAACAGGTTTACACCCGCAACTCAGACAGCACATCACTTTAACGTCCACCCGCGGACTGTCCACAACAGATTGCGTGAACAGAATCGCCCTATCACAGCCCGACGTCCATATACTGGAAGTGTAATGACGTTACGCCACCGCCGTGAACGGATGCAATGGGCGCGTAGGCAGCGTCACTGGTGTCACTGGAACTCTGTCCCTTTTTTCGGACGAGTCGAGGTTCAATCTGAGTTTTGCCGACGGTCGGCAACGCGTTTACCGCCGTCGAGGTGAAAGATTAGCCCAATGTTGTGTCAGGGAGCATGATAGGTTCGGCGGTGGAGGCGTGATGGTATGGGGCGGCATTATGGGCGGGCGGAAGACAAAACTCGTTGTCATTCATGGAAACATGAATGCCCAACGGTACATCAATGCAGTTTTAGTTTCGGAAGCCATTCCATTCCTTCAAAGACATGCTTCTGCTACACTGGAACAGGACAACGCCCGTCCACATGTAGCGAGGGTCACAAGGGCTCGGTTGGCCGCTGCTAACGTCAACGTTATGCAGTGGCCAGCCATGCCTCCCGACATGAATCCCATCGAACATATATGGGATGAGTTAGGGAGACGTGTTTGCCGCAATTACAACATTAACAACATTGGCCAATGGTCGAACGCCCTCACAGCAGAATGGAACAGCATGCCTAATCATGTGATCCAGCGCTACATCAACTCGATGAGGAGGCGTATATTGGCACTCATACGGGCAAGGGGTGGTCACAATCAATATTAACGGCAACATGGAAACGACAAACTGCACAGAAACCTGACTTACGGGGCATCCAGTGACCATGTTAAACACATACACATTTTGAAATTTTCGTTTTACACCCCTACCATATAAACTGGCGTCTAAATCATACGTTACATATGCAAGGAAGCTAAAAATTCACATACATGCTCAAAACACATCCAATTTAAGTTTATTACTTCAAAATAAATAACACGCCCACCAATCTATTTAGGGTATGATTATTTTCAATGAAAACAGAGTAGACCCTGATCAGACAGTTCCAACAGAAACTGTCTTATCTGGGACTACCCTGTTTGCCAAGGTATCAAAAGTCGTCAGTGTGTGAGAAGTGATCAAAATAAAATAAAGCTTTGTCAGTTATATCAGTATTTTATGCGTCTCATTTTATTATTTTCTTAATAATAAAAGATAGGAAAGTCAGTGCTGGATTATATAATTTCCCCCTCTGAAGCCTCCAAAAAGCTGTCAGGAAGAGGCTTTTCACGTCTTTAAAATGGCAATATATTTCAGGAGCTTCCGGGGGTAACTTCCCATTTCGTCTACTTCCCATTTCGTCTACTATTTTGGCATTTGTTCCCATTTCATCTACTCCTAATTTTACATCCTTTCCCATTTCGTCTACTGCTTATATTTTTCATGTCTACTGCCTATATTTTTATGTCTTTGATCAATATTATACCATCTTCACATCAGGCAAAATTCATGCATTTTAGGACTTTTTAGTATCAAGTTATGTTTTTTGGGGGGTTTATCTTGACCCAAACTAATGATCTGGATCAAAACCCAAAACAGTTTTCTGTAGGAGTTTTAATATTAACTTAGAAATTTAATGCAAGCAAAAATGCAATTTTAAAAAAACAACAACAAGAAACCACTTCAGCCAATCAAGGAAAATGATCATCATCTAGACTTTTGATCTGAGTCCAAACCCAACTGATGTAAGTCATGGTTATGCTTAAGAAAACTGTGAAAACATGATTATGCAATGGCCCAACTGATATAAGTCATGGTAATTCTTAAGAAAACATGATTATGCATTTGCACCCCCCCCCCCACCCCACCCACCCACCCTAACAAGATACATTGTAGGTGTCAAAAATACTACTGTGGATGTGGATTAAGTCTGCTGCCCAAAAAAGCATCTTAAATATATATTTTTTTTTATATAAAAATTGATGACAACACATTAAAAAGTCCTAAAATGTCTGAATCTTGTATGATATTAATAAAATAACTGAGTAAATATAACTTAATTATAACAGTAGACGAAATGGGAACAGGGTAAAATTTTAGAGTTGACGAAATGGGAATGAATTACAGTAGACGGAATGGGAAGTAGACGAAATGGGAATAAACCCTTTCGGAGGCCTTTGGCCCCCTGGCCAGAGCTTTGCCCTGGACCCACCAGGGGGCCCTGATGGCCCCCAGCTTTTCTAGTCTCACTCTTAACATGTTCTGACCGTTGACAGCTATGGATGATCTCGTAGGGCTGTCTTGAAAGTCTCAACTCCAGAGAGTCTGTTCTTTACTTTAAAGAGGGATGGGTCATGGGGAGGTTGTCAGACGTTTCGCTACCCATACCATTTCGCTACAGTCATTTCGCTACCCACCGAGAAGTCATTTCGCTACCCTGATCATTTCGCTACCTGTACGTTTCGCTACCTATCGAATTTAAAAGGAAAACCAATATTGTTGCGGGGGTGGTTAGTGATTTGAGACTCGAATTTATTAACATATAATAAATATCTATATTCAGATACCAAAACGAATTATAGGAATATTGGAAAATAAAGTGTTATGTCAGAGGATGAATGATGTGTCTTAATTTTAGAAATACAGACCCCGTATAAATAATGACTACATCGATTATACCGATGTATTGTTTGTCAAATAAACAATAATTAATTACAAACACGTACTTTTAATGACACCGTTGTTTGGCCATTGTTTAGCAGGTCCACGTGACATTATTTTCCACTCCGAGATCACAGGTACCGCCTATAAGCCGATTAGATATGTGTATCGGTATGTGACACTGATTGAATTAACCTGGACACGTGCTACATTCATTTTTTGCTTATTGCAGTTTTGCTCTTGTTCCATTGATATATAATATGACACTTGCATTACGATCAAATGAAAATACAATTTACTTTTTAAAACTTTCCCACATACAAATAGGTTTTAACTCATTTACCAACAGAGAAGATCCAGATCAGACGGCTCATATGTAGGATCAGCGTCTGCTCTGTTTGCTGATATAATAAGTTCTGATTCTTTTCTATTTGAAATGGCTACAATGTTTCGTCCATTTCATTATATCGATTTTGTCAAAATGTGAATGTTTCATTCGGATCCAAACTGTTTGCCTATGCTGCTACGCTCGGTATTTCAAATTGGTAAAGGTATCTTTTTCATCTGTTAAACTGTTCTCGTCCAAATCAATTCAATCTGTGAATAATTATAATTAATTGGGTCACAGGGTAGCGAAATGACTTCCCGTAAGGGTGCGAAATGACTGTAGCGAAATGGTCAGGGTAGCGAAATGGTCAAGGTAGCGAAACGCTGTGTAGCGAAACGTCCGTAAACCCATGGGGACCATCAAACTGGTCTTTTTGAAGGGGCCAAGGGAAAACCCTGTGTATATGTCTTTGGTATAATAGGTGTCGGCCCGGTGAGATTTTGCTTCCGGGTCGTTGTATCCTTGCAAATAGTTCTTTGAAAAAATGAATATGCTTGATTTGACATGTCTGTTGGTTCCTGTGAGGAGATTAGGCTGTATTTTTGGTTGAAAATGAATTATTTCTGATCTTGACAAGACATTGACAGTGTTTATTTCTTTCCATTTCAGTACTTTTTCCCCATTCGGATGAATATTAAAGAGGTAGTGCTTGGGTCGGCCATGTTGTTTTGGTAGTGTGTTTTTGGACAGTGTTTTTATTCAACAGAGGATAGCGGAAAAAGTAGACGGTGATTGTATAATCAAACTATGCTTAAACAAAGGGGAAATGTTCATATATGAGCACAGTATGCATCATTAGACTCAAATCTTGTTGTGGTCTAGGCTGCAAAGAAATTCTACTCATTTGTTAAACACAGAAAGTCCGACAATCATGGTGTTGCTCCTTTATCATATGAGGGTATCACTTACACAAAGCCAATCGATAAAGCCTGGGTATTAAATAGCCAATTTCAGTCCGTCTTCTCTAAACCAAAGCCCTGCAGTCTGAAGCAATTGTGTCAATTAAAACTATCTGGAAACGCTAGTCACTCCGATAAACCTTATATGCCAGATGTATCAATTACTCAGAATGGTGTCCAGAAACTACTAGATAACCTTAGTCCACACAAAGCATCCGGGCCTGACCAAATCTCACCTAGGATATTAAAAGAGCTTAGCTCTGAAATTGCCCCCTTTCTTACAAAGATTTTCAACTCTTCTCTGCAAACAGGTATCATTCCTAACGACTGGAAAACAGCTGTTGTTACCCCGGCATACAAAAAAGGTCCAAAGTGTAAGCCTAGTAATTACAGGCCTATATCACTAACCTGTATATCATCCAAACTAATGGAGCATGTCCTTGTGTCAAACACCATGACTTTCCTCGACTCTGAAAATATTCTCACTCCCTTCCAACATGGATTTAGATCAAAACATAGCTGCGAATCTCAGCTTCTTTCTTTCACCCAAGAAATTTATGACAATCTTCACTCCGGTAAGCAATCTGATCTCATAATCATGGATTTCAGCAAAGCCTTCGACAAAGTAGACCACAATCTTCTCATTTATAAGCTCAGTCAACTTGGTATAAATTCACATGTTATCTCCTGGATTCATTCATTTCTTAAGAACAGATCTCAAACAGTTGTTGTTGAAGGATCCCATTCAGACTCTGTTCCAGTCCTTTCTGGTGTTCCTCAAGGCTCAGTTATCGGACCGTGCTTGTTTCTGTGTTACATCAATGATCTGCCTGATTCTATTAAAAGTAGGGTTCGTCTGTTTGCCGACGATACTATAGTCTACTTAACAATCAACTCTGACACTGACTCACAGCTATTACAAGAAGATCTAGCTAGACTTGAAACTTGGGAGAGAACTTGGTCGATGGAATTTAATCCAGACAAGTGTGAAGTTATTAGGGTTTCGAAAAAGAAAAAGGTCACCAAATTCCCATACATTCTTCACAACCAGGAACTAAACGAAACAAAAAATGCAAAGTACCTGGGAGTCACACTAAGCAACGACTTTTCTTTCAACACACATATAGAAAAAATAGCATCAACGGCAAACAACACACTACGATTTATCAAAAGAAATGTTAGAACTAACAATAAATCCATCAAAGAAACTGCATATAAAACATATGTCCGTCCCCAGCTCGAATACTGCAGTACTGTATGGCACCCCTGGCAAAAGTCTCTCATATATGAAATTGAACGTGTACAAAGATCCGCAGCCCGATATGTTATGAATGACTCCTCTTATTATTCAAGCGTCACCTCTATGTTGAATTTTCTAAACTGGACTACTCTCGAAGAACGGAGAATGAAAGCGTCTGTCATTATGTTGTATAAGATAGCAAACGGCATTGTCATTGCAGATCATAAACACCTCACACCATCACGAAACTTCAACTACCTTCTGCCATTTTCCAGGACACAGTATCATGCCAATTCATTCTTCCCTCGCACTATTAGACTCTGGAACCAGTTGCCATATTCCATCAAGGCCAGTGACAGCTTAGAAAGCTTCACCTCGCGCCTCAGCACATACAGTCCATAATTATGCACATTTGTTTTTAACCTTTTTTAACCTTTTCAGTCTTCTTGTCATATTTTTAACTTGTAACAACTGTCCCCGACCTCCCTGTTATGATCAGCGATTGATCGTTGGGAGTATTTATGTAGAAGTAGAAGTAGCAGAGCACGAAAGTGAGCCATTTTTACATAGATTATATAGGGCGAAATCTGACCGGGCCGACACCATATATAGAAATTACATTCAAAATGGAATATATAAAATCAGGGCGAAATAACTTGGTCCGAAGCTTAACAAATGTTGTACCTTGAATGCAAATGCATTTTGACTTTTCTCTTCCGGTGGCAATATCACCAATCATTTTCTACAAATATTTCCCAACTTTCAATGTATGGCATACAATAGTTTCCAGTTTAAAAGTGGTTAAGTCTGGAAATATTCCGAGGTCCCATGAACTAGGAGGCTGACATATTTGTAGGTCCGCCGTTAAAAAAAAATGCGGAATAAAAATTAAAAAAATAAAAATAAATAAAGAGCGAATTTGACGAAGAATATTTTTTTTACTTCAAACATCAGCCTTTAAACTGAGATATTTTTATACATTGTTGTTTAGTAATAAATTTCAACCAATAAAAACATGGGTCAACATGATTTGTTTACAATATGGCGGATTCTTGTCGTCCCGTTAGTCGTCATGGTAGATACAACGCCACTGGTCCATCCAGCGTCCCTTACGGGGCCGACATAACATCATATGGAAACGTTGATTACACCCCTTCAAATGGTATACCCTTGCCAACCTTGAATTTCAAGCTTAACAGAAATTACTGACATTGAATGATTGCCGAAGTCCGTGTTCCTATTCAGGCATGTTAGTGATTTCTTGACCTCTGGAGATAACTTATTAAGGGTGAGGGATCATCAGAGATTAGACACAGTATTTCTATGTGGCAGGAAGTTTTCTTCTTATACAGTAAAACCTGTCTATCCGGGGTTTTAAAATAGGACAAAAGTTACGCAGAAAACTCGTAGGAGCGTTCTGCGTTACTTTAAACCTGCATTAAGTAACCACCTACTTTTACAGACCCCCACCTCTCCCAAAGTTTATTTATCATTTGGTTGCTTTATTCTTTAGACAGTATCTATTATATACATTACCTATTGAGCAGATAAATCAAGAGCAACTGTCTTATGTAAACATTCTTATATGCATGTACACAGTAATGACAGTATAGACCTGAAGTAATTCTAAGGGAGGAAAAGTTACTGGCCTCAGCCTGGATTTGAACCCCAGACCTCTGGACTACTAGTCCGACACTCTAACCATGTTGCTAAAGGGTTGACTCAACAGCAAGGCTGTTGGAGATGCCTTACATAGGCCGATCACTACACTCCCCTCCCTTTTAACCTTTAGCAGCCAGGCATATACCCATGCATGCCCCTAAGCCTTTACATGCGGAGGTTAACAAATCACGGATTTTCACGGAAATCACGGATCACGGAATACACTTTATAAACATAACAAAAGTCGGATTTTTTACGGAAATTATGACAAATCACGGATGATTTTTGTACTAACTTGTACAAATCACGGAAAAATACGGATAATTACGGATCAAATCACGGATCATTACGGATTACTTCACGGAACGTCACCCCGATGTTTCAACAATACGGAAATGGTGTTACGGTGCGTTGTAATATTAACACGGCGTGACATGACGTCGTTGTTAAGTGGGCGTCTTAGCAACGTAATAATGGCGGGAAATACACTTCGCGCTTATCGAAATAAAATGGAATTAAAATAAATGGACATTAACCATCCAGACAAGGAAGATCCTATTTCAAACAATAGGCAATCTCCGCTGTCAATTGGGGATGTGGATCACCTGTTTATCTACCATTCCTGCAATAAACAGGTTCCGTTCCGACCAAAAGGAGGCGAAGTATATGTCTACCGGCCCGACAATTTAGCGGAAATCAAAGACTGGGTTGCCGACGGACATACCAGCGTTGTTCCTTATCCATGAAAGGAAATTTCAAAGTCATCACCAAGTCCTTTTTCAGAGGTTAAGAGATGCCTGTAAGAGCAATTTGAAGAATGTCCCGCTTGCTACAGATATGGAAATAGCAATAGTCAATGCAGCAGAAGCTGAAACAACATTGAAAGTTGTGGGATGTTGGAGACATCTAAAAAAGGATGCGGAAAGGTACATTTATGCCTCTGGTGGACACAAGCAGGAAGCTCTCGAATTTGCAGATTCGATTTATTCAATTCTCAGAGCTGAAACTACCAAAGATCTTGACAGCTTAATAGAAGAAAGCCAGAAGTACTGGACCGAAAGGATGAAAAGTTACTTCGAGAAGAACATTTACCCAAAACTTGACAGGTTTGCATCTTGTTATATTTCTAAGTACACCAAAGTGGACAGATATTCTGGCGTCACAACAAACCAGAGCGAAGGGTTCAACTGGCTTATCAAAGACTTAAACAATTGGAAAGAGGGCCCAATAGATTCAGTAGTATTATCCTTCCACTTCCTACAACAGTTTTATCTTTCCGAAATAAAAAGGGGACGGGCAGGATTAGGAAACTACACATTAAGAGATGAATTCATAGGAATGAAAATTCCTTTAGAAGAAATCAATTATTGCACCTCGTCTGTCAGTAGCTTTACAAACATCGTGACTGCCATCAAAACAGGAGATTTTATGACAGGTAAGTCAGATGAATTAAAAGAATCTGGAGAAAAGACAGACCATACAAACATCGCTAAGGCTAAAGAAATTATTGAATCTGAAAGGATGGTCTTTGTTCCAAAACTTGGCTGCTTTGTTCTGATGGGTGCTTCAGAGAAAGTGTACACTGTTGAAATGTTCCCAACAGAAAAATGTTCTTGTCCGTTGCCAAACAGTGCTTGCTGCCATATATTGGCTGTCAAGCTTGCTTTACGAATGAACACAGACAGTAATCCAAAAAACATCAACTTAACATTACTGCGTAAAGCAGCCAGAGGTAAGAAAAAACCGGGACGTAAACAGCCCCGGAAAGGGGACGTTGAAATCACGGACGAAAACACGGACGAAATCACGGAACAACCCAAAGGCTTAGTCACGGACGAAAACACGGACGAAATCACGGAAAAACCAAAAGACAACGAAATCACGGACAAAATCACGGACAAAGCTAAAGGACCCGAAATCACGGACGATATCACGGATAATAACGACATCAGCATCGAAGTGACAGAATTGCCATTCTTTATTCAAATCTTAAACACCCATCCCAAAGACGGAGGTCTACATTGGATAACGGTAGCAAACTATAGTGATGGCAGATGTCCCTCCGTGAGAATGTATGACAGCGGTTACACCACGAGAGTTTCCACAAGTGTAGAACGCAGCATTGCAAACATTATCATGACCCCAGACGATACAATACATATTCGCATAATGAACAATGATGTCCAACCAAATTCAAACGATTGTGGATTATATGCAATTGCATTTGCTGTCTCTTTGGCTTACGGAAGCGATCCTGTAAATATTCAGTATGACAATGAAAAAATGCGTCCACACTTACTGAAATGCATAGAGGAAGCCTACATGACAGAATTCCCACAGTCTAAAGTAAACAGAACTTCCGACTATACACAGGCACACAGCTTTCCTGTACATTGTACATGCAGAATGCCTGACGAAGGATTCATGTTCCTATGTACTCTATGCCAATTATGGTTTAATCCTGCATGTCAAGAAATCAAACTGTCTGAACGCCAAATCCGAAAATCTAGAACAATAAAATGCTTACAGTGTAGAAATTAAATATTTTAAACTACCAGTCATTTCTTTTTATTACGGAAACCATGTCCGATCAATCACGGACATTTCACGGATGAACTCTTTATTTTCACGGACAAATCACGGAAATCATGCCTTCAGGCTCTTATGCAATGATCCGTGATTTCCGTGAAAATCCGTGATTTGTCAACGGCGTTTACATGCATCCCTGCATACAAACTGAATTATCCTCGTCACCAATGAAGTAATTCTAAGGGAGGAAAAGTTACTGGCCTCAGTCGGGATTAGAACCCCGGACCTCTGGACTACTAGTCTGACGCTCTAACCCTGTTGCTAAAGGGTTAACCCAACAGCAAGGCTGTTGGAGGTACCTTACATAGGCCAATCACTACACTCATGTGTTTTCATAAAATGAGGAATGTGCAGTACAAACCTGTCAAGACACACATATTGCACATGTGTCTCATGCATTTTATGTCTAAATCACTCTCTCATGCTTAGTTCAGTATCATCCATGCATTTTCTAAATTCTTGAAAAAAGATTTGAAATATGACCACTAAATCCATAAAGTTAAATTGCCTTCATAAATACCCAAATGTGCCGATTACGACCCATTATTTAGGCTGAATTGCTGTGATGTCACAGGAAAAGGATTTGTCACGTCTTTAAAATGGCAATATTTCAGGAGTGTCATTGATTCAGTTTAAAGTATATCCTAATCACCGTAAATATTCTGACAAACTCAGACAAATAGTGCATGCTGACCCAGCAGCTCCTGATCAGAGTCAACACTGTTTGCTAATATGTCAGTCTGATTTAAAGTTATCAAAATGATGCCAAATTTTTTCAGCTTCACAAATTAATGGGGTAAATAGGGCACTTTTCTGTGTGAGAAGGAGTGACTGTTTCCAGCATTATATCGCTTTTAGGTCACAGATATCAAAGATATATAAGCTGCTTTCTGAGAAAAGGGGTCTTAATGCATTGCTCATTTATATTTTATAGAAATGTACACAGTCAATCAGCCTGAGAGACCAGAGAGACCTAAGACTAGTCGTGGGAGACGAAGAAGGGCAGACATACCACCAAGACCATCATCTAGAAGAAGTCGTCCAAGGGAGACTGGCATTGATCCCGACCATGAAGGGTATGGGAGACCAGCCTCCAGAGTGGGCTTTTCTCCTGAATCTTCATACAGGTACTGCATGGTATAATACCAGAGGTCCTGATCATAAGATGCATAAATTAAAACATTTTCAAGAGTAACTTTTTTATTTCTCCACCAAACCCAATGTTGTGACCACTCTTAGAATCTTTTCGAAACGATTGTAAAGAGTGGTCACAACTAGGGTTTGGTGAAGGAATGGCGATTTTAGTATTTGAGTATGCACCTTTATCTGTTGCTCTGAATACAATACCGGTGATGATAAATGATAAAATATAAATATAGTTATGATATCAATCAATGGCATCTTTTGATCACAGCTGATCATGGATCTGTGCCTTGAATAGGTCTTAAGTTGTGTTGGAAAAATGCCTACTGTGGGAGTGCAGGCAGATACACGGGTAATAATCCCTTCCACAATGGCTGCATTTATGATAATATAACATAATATAGCATAGCATAACATAATACAATTTAGTATGATATAACAAAATATATAATATACATAACAGAATATGATGTTATTAACCCATTCCCGGATGTTGACACCTTTTAACGCCTCTGTAAAAATCACTTTTTGAAACCATTGTGATAACTAATAAATGGAGCATTTGCACCATAAGAGCAAATGCTGTATTTATCACAATGGTTTCAAAACTACACAATTCTAAAAAAATTCCTTTTCTGTAGTAAATGCTCCTATTCAAAGAGGTTGGATCTAAAAATAGCCTATGAGGGAATGGGTTAAAATATATATAATATATATGTAACAGACATTGTATGATGAGGAGGTGAATATCCCTGTTTATGAACCTTGCCAGTGTGATATTGACTGAGGCTGAAGGCCGAGGTCAGTTATTGAATATCATATTCACCATGACCATAGACAGGGTTATTCACTGATATCATCATACACTAACTGTTTTATCCACCAATTTGTATTAGAATCTCGCTATGGCATGATAATTAACAATCTAACACCCCAATATGAATGCAGTGCAAAGCTATGAAATTCCTTTGATATGCTGCTGTGTTAGAAATAAAACAAGTGCTCAGAGCAATGATGTAGTTTTTTTTAACAATATCACATGTTTTTTGTAAACATTGTTTTTTAAGGACTTATAAATGTATGTATGTGTGATAAAGATTAGATCAGTAGTATCACAGTATTTTTATAATATAATGATGTAATATACGTGTAACATACTATAATTTTAATAGATATAATTAATTAATTACATAAGACAATGACATACCATAGGTCAATACCAAGTTGTTATACAATTTTGTAACCATTTATTCCATAAATACGCCTTTCAACACCTATAGGAGCTATCTGATCAGGGTCTGCTCTGTTTGCTTATGATATAGATATGATTCTACAGTTTCTGCTATGGCTAAAATATCCTGTATCCATATGCTATTATAACAGTTAATCTAATTAAATTAATATTCATGATGCTATTAATTTCTTACAGGAATATTCATGAAGTTAAGTGTTAACATAGGAGCCGACTGATCTGGGTCTAATCTGTTTGCAAAAATGCTTATTTATGGAGTAAAGGGTTAATGATATATGAATTTGTGTAAAACTTCTGTGGTAATTGTTTCATACGGAAAATGAGCCGATTATAAGTTTAGTACATATTTGTGTCAGGCAATATCATCTACAGATGTGTCAGGCACTAACATCTACAGATGTGTCAGGCACTAACATCTACAGATGTGTCAGCCTGTCAGGCACTAGCATCTACAGATGTGTCTGGCACTAACCTCTACAGATGTGTTGGGCACTAACATCTACAGATGTGTCAGGCACTAACATCTACAGATGTGTCAGGCACTAACATCTACAGATCTTCATTGCTCTTACTCTTCTGCTTGGAACAACTTCAATTTTACTGGAATTGTGCACAAGTCATTGCTTGAAAATATATGTTTTAATCCTCTATCTGTACTCAATTTGAATCAAATGCATTAAGATTTAATTAAAAGCATAATCAGTCATTGCAATACTTTCTTGACAAAATATTTATAATGAAATAGTGAAGATGTAGCATTGCGGCCATTTTAGAAACTAAAGAAACAGATCAATCAAATCCCAATAGCAAACATAGCAGACCCTGATCAGATGGCTCCTCTAGGAGCTGTCTGATCTGGGTCTTCTCTGTTTACAAAATCCTTTGAAACACATTTATATGAGGGAAAGGGTTAAAGTGATTTAATCAAATGCATTAAGATTTAATTAAAAGCATGGTCGGTCATTGCAATACTTTCTTGCAACCTTATTTCTTTTCTTTGAGAATAGTAAGAAATTTTAGTTAAAATGTCCAAAGTTTGGACTCTCTAACTAACTTGCTTAAAATGCTGTGCTGTGTAAGAAAAGGTTTTTATTTTTTGTAATACACATGTTGGTTTTTGTATCACCTGCCAAGAGGCTGTGTGTCACTTAGGGATCACTTTTCCGTCGTCTGTCTGTCTGTCTGTCTGTCCGTCACACTTTCTTTTTTTGGCTGTCATTTCTAAACTTATCATTATAGAGCTAGCTTCAAATTTCACATGTGTCTTCCTCTCATTGAGGACCATTGATGTAACTAAGGTCCATCACTCTGCATGCAATACTTTTTGAGTTATTCCCCTTTGTTCTGATTTTCACACTCCAACATATTAACAGTTTTTGTGTCAGATGTGAGCAGGTGACATATGTGTTCCTCCGAACACTCTTGTTATTTTTTGTAATACACATGTAGGTTTTTATTTTTAGCTCACCAGAGCACAAAGTGCTCAGGGTGAGCTTTTGTGATCACCTGATGTCCGTCGTGCGTCGTCGTTCGTCGTCCGTCGTCAACAATTTGAACCTTTAAAAATCTTCTCCTCTGAATCTATAGGGTTCTCAGCGTTCATATTTGGCACATAGCATCATGTGTAGGTCCTCTACAAAAGTTATATAAATTATGCCCCTGGGGTCAAAATTGGCCCCGCCCCAGGGGTGCATTGTTTTCTATAGAAACACATAGTGAAATCTTTGAAAATCATCTCTTCTGAAACCAGAAAGTTTTCAACTTTCATATTTGGCACATAGCATCATGTTCAGGTCCTATACAAAAGTTATATAAATTATGCCCCTTGGGTCAAAATTGGCCCCACCCCAGAGGTGGCCAGTTTCTTAGAGCAGGCTGCTGTTTCAGCTAATTCAAACTGACCACTATTTACTGGGAGACTACTAGTACACACTCCAGATTTACACTCCAGAAAAATGCAGCTGCAATATTTTTCACTGTGCTCAATTAGCCTCACTGATGCCTAGGATCTCTTTGCTGTTTGATGTGTTGTAAACATCATGCAGGTTATTATGGAGGTCATTTGGTGTTTAGCATAATTTTCTCCAATCCCCTTTGCACTCTGAGCAATTACTGTCTGCAAATAATGTTATCTGCTGCAAAAGTTGTTTCCTTCCATATCTTTTAAAAAACAAATGTCATAGTGAAAGACAGTTTGGACCCTGATGAGATGCCAAGTTACTTTGTATCTCATCTGGATCCAGACTTGATCCAGACTGTTTGCAAAGGTTATTATAAATGAAAAAAAAAGAAAGCAAGGAGCTGGTGTAATATTAGCAGGCTAAAGGTATAGGACCTTTGAAGAGTGAGTGATCAGCCATAAGCATATTGACTAGGGATAATTGCAGATCACTTATGCATATGGATGGGTTTTCTTGGTTCACTAAACTTGTATATAACCAGGGCTAAATGCTAGCTAACCCAAACCTAAATCGCAAGCTCCTTTTGGCTAGGATTAAGTTTGCAACAAGCTTGCAGTTGCAAGCCAATTAAGGGAGACTGGCATATCTCTAGATAAACATTTACTGGTGTCTATTTTTAGCATACATTTAAAGGTAGGTTATCTCCCTTTTTGATAACAACTGGATTGCCTCCTTTGTTGTTAGTAGATCTGCAGTAATATTGCAGACCCAAACAAAGAAAATTGTTATAGTTAGATGTCGCCTGTTGCACATTAATTAGGACAATTAACCCTTTACTCCATAAATAGGCCTTTCTACACCTTGCAAACAGAGTAGACCCTGATTAGATGGCTTATGTTGTAGCCATCTGATCAATCTGCTGTTTGCTTATGATATGATATAGTGCAAATTGCATTATATATTTTCATTTTGTGTACTATATACTTATAATATGTTTACTAACCCTTTCCCTCATGTTAACACCTTTTCACACATTTGCAAACAGAGCAGACCCAGATCAGATGGCTCCTATAGCAGCTGTCTTATCAGGGTCCGCTCTGTTTGTCAGTGGAATTTTAAAGATGTTTCTTTACTTTCTAAAATGGCTACACCGTCCCACCTTCCATATTTCATTATAACTATTTTGTCCATGAATATTCAGTAGGTATTTAAATTTTGAATAAACATAGAACAGGGGAAGGGTTGAAAATAAATTAAGATATGAATAATAATAACTCATGAAGGTGTAATGAAAATATCTGAAATTTTGAATATAAGTACATGTATAGATTAATTTATTCTTTCTGAAATTCAACCAATTTGCCCAGGGAGAGGGTTTACATACTTTTGTACATGCCCTTCTTTAGATTGACATTGTTATATGTTTTCATTTTCTTAAAAAAATTTCATGTGAGGTCCTCTACAAAAGTTACATAAATTATGCCCCTTGGGTCAAAATTTGCCCACCCCAGGGCCGGGTAGTTTTCTATAGAAACACATAGTGAAAACTTTGAAAATCTTCTCCTCTGATTGTCTGGTGAGCGATGTCAGGGCCTTTCAGGCCCTCTTGTTTGTAATACACATGTAGGTTTATACACATGTAGGTTTAAAGTGATAGTTACTACTTGCAACATGTTTTAAAAATGCCTTAACTCTTTCGGTGCCAAATTTCAAATTGTCGTCTGCAATCAAATTTTGTTAAATCATATGGTAAAATAAAGAAATGAGATAAATAAATGCAAATTTCAAAGGAATATAGCACAGATGTGGAAATAGAGACTGAGACAATAAGTGAAGTCCCTGATCAGACGCCCCCTTGAAAAGGCGGCGTCTGATCTGGGACTGCACTATTTGTCGTGGTGCATTTTTGCGACTTCGGCAATAAAAGGGTTAAAATTACATAAATCATCTGTTTTTATGCTGAAAAGAAGTATATCGCAAGAAAACCAATCAAATTATTGCTAAAGAAGATGAAATTTAACCCTTTCCTCCATAAATACGCCTTTCTATGCCTGTGCAAACAGAGTAGACCCAGATCAGATGGCTCCTATAGGAGCTGTCTGATCAGGGTCTGCTCTGTTTGCTTATTGTATGATATAGATCTATTTCTACAGTTTCTGCCTGTCAGAGTCAAAATGTCCTGTGTTCATATGCCATTTTAAAAAAAAAGTTTAATTTATATTCATCATGTCGTAATTTATTCACATGAATATTCATGGATTAAAGGGTTAATGTGTTTGATGTTAAATACCCGATGTTATTTGGTAATGTATTAGAATTTATTTGGGTTGTGTTTTAGTTTCGTTAACTGATCGACAAAGGCTGATAATATGTTGTTGTAGAACAAAAATTATTAATATCGATAAAAACAGTCTATTTTGTATCACAGGGGCATTTTTCGATATAAGTTCAAATTGACCATCTTCATAATATTGGTTGAACATTACAAATACCAAGTTTTATGATGTTATTGAAAATATGTGTTTATTGTAGGGACTATCTTTAACACCGCATATCTTTGTATATATAACTAGGTATTCCCATGATGAGTTTTCAAGGCAGATATCCACAGAGAGGAAGGTAGTCAACTCTCCTTCAAGTTCGCCAGATAATGATATTTACAATGCAACTCAGTCCCACAACTTGTACAGTCAGCCCCAGCAAGACAACCTTGGGCAGAGCCCAGGAAGTGGGCAAGCAGAACGCCTAATCATTAGCCCAAGCAATCCACAAGAGGATATCTTCAGAAAAAGCCCACATGGTGTGAGGAATAGCCCACAGAGATATGGTCAGAGCCCACAGAGATCTGGTCAGAGCCCAAAGGGCTATAGACAGAGCCCTTCATATGATGCACAGTTTGTGCAGCCACCATCAAGGCCTTCCTCAAGAGACTTTATAAATGTTAGTCCTATACAACGAGAGGAAATGCAGATCAGGGATGAGGACTTGCACCATGACCATGGACAGTCTTATCATCCTGGAGGTGACCCGTATGCTCATGAAGGCCAAGCTTATGTGCAGGGATTTTCTGAAAGTCCACAGTTCCATAACAGTCCTTACAGAGATAGTCCACAAATTAGGAACAGCCCATATCAAGAGAGCCCACAGCTTAGAGATAGCCCATACAATTCTGGAACTAGTCCTTCAAACAGGTACTCGTATGGAAGTTCTCCACCAAGTTACACCAGGCCACCACCCTCACAGAGACCAAAGTCAGCTAGGCCCAAGACAGGACGAAAGAAAAGTGCACGGGCAAGACATAGGCATGAGGAGCAGGAGACATCACAGCCCCAGATGTGTAATCCTGAGTCAATATTACACACAGGTAAAATTGATATTTTTGGATTGACCATGTGCTTGTTTTTATTAACCCATTCCTTCATATAAATGCCTTTTCATGCATTTGCAAACAGAGTAGACCCAGATCAGACGGCTTCTATAGAAGCCGTCTGATCAGGGTCTGCTCTGTTTGCTTATGGAATAATATAGATTAATATAGATTAATTTACATGGTAAAAAACTCCTGTGTCCATGTGCCATTATTAAAACTCATCTAATTAATATTCATGATGTCATTATTTCTCACATGAATATTGAACTGGGAAAAGGTTAACCCTTTCAAAGGAGGACATTCATGCACTGTCCAAAGGTTTTTTGAGGAGTCCTCTGATCAGGATCTGTACTGTTTGTGGTTCAGAATCCTCTAGCAAGCTTAACCCATTCCCTCATATTGGCACCTTTGAAGCCTCTGTGAAAGTCACTTTTTGAACCCACTGCTCTATTTATCAAATGCTCTATTTATCAAAATGGTTCGCAACTACACAATTCTATACTTTTGATTTTCTCAAGTAGATGCTCCTTTTCGGTAGATTTATTTATGAGTTTGGGTCTAAAAATAGCCTATGAGGGAATGGGTTAAGCCTTTCATACTGAGTGGACTTAATAGTTAAACAGTGATGGGTTTTTCCACTCTAAAACTTTAGGTTTACAAAGGTAAAATCTCAGCTCTCTTTGTAATAGTTGTCTGCAAATTGTTGCATAAGAGCAAAAGCTCTATCACAATGGTTTCAATTAATGACTTTTACAGAGGCGTCGAAAAGCTTCACTATGGGGGAATGGGTTAATTTGATGATTCAAGGAAAATAAGTTTTGTCACTGTTTGTAAAGGTTATATAATCTAGCTGAAATGATTTTGCACTAAGCTTAAAATGTTGATAAGTGTCAAACATTGTAGACCTTGATCAGGAACTACATTTTCCATACAGCAGCTCATCAAAAACCTGAAGACAGATTTTCTTGAGACAAAATATATTCTTTTACTTCATAATCCCACCTTTTTTAACACATTTGAAAACACTGTAGACCCAGATGTGACAGTTCTTAGTAGAACTGTCTGGTCAGGATCTGCTCTGTTATATGTTACAGACACAAAGTCTTGCATGAACATTTATTAATCCTTTACTGCCTAAATACACCTTTTTATGCCTTTGCAAACAGAGTAGACTGAGATCAGATGGCTCCTCTAGGAGCTATCTGATCAGGATCTGCTCTGTTTGCTTAAGATATAAAAGATATGATTCTACAGTTTCTGCCATGGTAAAAAATTCCCGTTTTCATGTGCTATTATAAAATTTCTGTTAATAAATATTCATGATGTCATTTCTTACATGAATATACATGGAGTAAAGGCTTAAGTGAAGGGTTAAATATTTTTGTTTGTCTTTTGAAGGAGATCCTTATGGGAGGCCATCCTCTTCCCTGTCACGGTACAAGCCCCTCCCTGCAATTGGAACTACAACACCACGGGGAGTATCAAATATTGGTGACAGTGGATATGATCACATACAGAATAACATAACAGAGATTACGAGTAACACAGACAGACTTGTGCTTAGTGATCACACACAGTTCCATCCAGCAGATGACAATGAGGACCCTGTGTGCGCGGAAGATATACAGGGTGCTAATCCCCAGGTGTCAGGACCGCTAACTGATGCAGGGATACCAGGTGTTAACATGTTGACAAACTTTCCGCAGCATTTAACCAACGAGATTTACAGTCAGTCAGTGTTGAACTTCGAGCAGAACATGGCAGGGGAGGCGGATACTAGTGACCGTATTGATATTATGGACAAAGGTCAAGATCAAGTGGATCATGACTTGCAGCAGGGCTCCAGAATGCAAGAGCCATTGGATATTTTACATGAATTGCCAAATGAACCTTCTGAAGGAGAAGCAAGAATTTTGCTTGCTATAAAGTTACCGGATGGCAAAAGAATACAAAGATATTTTTATCCCAATGATCAGCTTAAATGTGTGGTGAACTTTGCAGAAAATACAAATTTGGAGAAATACAGAGACTATCACTTGGTGTGTATGGCACCTCGTACAACATTTGAAGATCTGTCGCTGTCTATTGAAGATGCTAGTCTGAAAGATAGAACTGTGCTATATCTTGAAGAAAAAGATCTGTAGGGAATAAAGATCTGCAGTTGTAAATAGAAAACCAGTTTCTTGTGTGCTATATAGGGCTTATACTTCAGTAAATACTGTGATACCATAGATAGAATTTATTCCATTTGAAAATCTAGAAAGAATATAAATGTTACAATAGTAATATGCATTTTAACCCTTTATTTCATGAATATTCATGTATAACCAGATGTATTTTATTTCATAAGCAAACAGAGCAGACCCCGATCAGACAGCTCCTACAGGAGCAGTCTAATCTGGGTCTACTCTATTTGCAAAGGTGTTAATAGGCATATCTGTGGAGTAAAGGGTCAACAGCAGAACTATGCATGTGCTTTTGACAGCTTTAAATCAATTTTTTATTAAGTAAGGTTCTAGTGCTATCTCTTTTTAAAGTCATATATTTATACATAGCTCAAATATTTTGACAGTCTCTAGACAATGCTCTTGTACTTTCACAGACCAGCACATATTTTGTGTAGATTCGTTAGTCATCTGCACTTTTAACCGTTTACTCCATGAATATTTATGAAAAAATTAATGCATGTATGTATATGAATTACCTTTATAATATTTATTTTAGCATAAGAACAAGAAAAGTTTTAATCCTAGCAGAAACTGTAGAAGTAGAATTTAGATCTATATTCTTCTATAAGCAAACAGAGCAGACCCTGATCAGACGGCTCCTATAGGAGCCATCTGATCTGCTTCTACTCTGTTTGCAGAGGCGTAGAAAGGCATATTCATGGAGTAAAGGTTTAAAAGGAAAGGGTTAAAACCCTTTCCTCCATAAATACGCCTTTCTATGCCTCTGTAAAAGTCACTTTTTGAAACCATTCTGATATATAGAGCATTTGCTCCATAGGAGCAAATGCTCTATTTATCACAATGGTTTTCAATACTACACAATTCTAATTTTTTTCCTTTTCTGTAGTAAATGCTCCTTTGGTAGATTTATTCAAAGAGGTTGGATCTAAAAATAGCCTATGAGGGAATGGATTTAAGATAATCTGTCTAATATTGAACGAATATTGTTTGGACCATTTTATGAATATTTATCTGAGGAACATATCATAAAATGCATTTTGACTTTTCTTGCTTTCTGAAGTCTTTTTAGCTCACCAGAGCACAAAGTGCTCAGGGTGAGCTTTTGTGATCGCCTGATGTCCATCGTGCGGTGTGCGTCGTGCCATGTCCGTCGTTCGTCGTCAATAATTTGAACCTTTAAAAATCTTCTCCTCTGAATCTACAGGGTCCTTAGCTTTCATCTTTGGCACATAACATCATGTTCAGGTCCTCTACAAAAGTTATATAAATTGGGGTGGCCAGTTTTCAATAGAAACATATAGTGAAAACTTTGAAAATCTTCTCCTCTGAAACTGGAAGGTTCTCAGCTTTCATATTTGGCACATATCATCATGTTCAGGTCCTCTACAAAAATTATATAAATTATGCCCCTGGGGTCACAATTGACTCTGCCCCAGGGGTGGCTAGTTTTCAATAGAAACATGTAGAGAAAACCTTGAAAATCTTCTCTGAAACTGGAAGGTTCTCAGCTTTCATATTTTGCACATAGCATTATGTTCAGGTCTTCTACAAAAGTTATATAAATTATGACCCTGGGGTCAAATTGGCCCTGTCCCAGTGCCGGCTAGATTTCTATAGAAACATATAGTGAAAACTTTGAAAATCTTCTCCTCTGATTATCTGGTGAGCGATATCGGCCATTCTGGCCCTCTTGGTTTTTTTGCCACTTAATTCTCTGTGAAATGGGTAAAATTAAGTTGTTGTTGAAGCTTGATTAAGCACCAAACATTATTAACCCTTTACTACATGAGTAATCCTTCAAGAAATGACATCATGAATATTAATTACCGTAGATTAACTGTTATAATGGCACACAGGAATCTTTATCCATGGCAGAAACAGAGCAGACCCTGATCAGACGGCTCCTACAGGAGCCGTCTGATCTGGCTCTACTCTGTTTGCAAAGGCATATAAAGGCATATTTATGGAGTAAAGGGTATATTTACCTGTTCAATTTCGTTTTTTCAAGACAGAATTTGAGTAAGAAATTTATCATTTCCTTATGCATGTTTTATAATTTTAATACAAGAATTAATTGATATTCATAATGGATGGATTCTTTGATGAATATTCATCAAGTAAAGGGTTTAACTATAGTGGAATTAAAACAATGTTTGCATGTGTCAGGTGAAAAGGGGCTTTCAAACATTTGCAAATAGTGTAAACCCCTGTCACAGAGTAAGTAGTAGGTATTAGGTAAAGGGGCTTTCTTCAATTACTATAATTGTGATTTCTTCACCAAACCCTGCTTTGTTACCATTTTTAGCTCACCTGGCACAAAGTGCCAAGGTGAGCTATTGGGATGATCCTATGTCCGGCGTCCGGCGTCGTGCGTATGTGCGTCGTGCATACGTGCGGGCGTCAATAATTTACTTAAACATCTTCTTCTCTGGAACTACAAAGCCTAGAGCTTTGATATTTGGTATGTAGTATGATGTAATGGTCCTCTACAAAGATTGTTCAAATTATGTCCCCCTGGCCAAAAATGGCCCCGCCCCAGGGCTTATCAGTTTTTCATAGGAAAATCTTTAAAAATCTTCTTCTCTAAAACTGTAAGGCATAGACCTTTGATATTTGGTATGTAGCATCATCTAATGGTCCTCTACTAAGATTGTTCAAATTATGACCCCTGGGTCAAAAATGGCTCCGCCCCGGGGCTTATCAGTTTTTCATAGGAAAATCTTTAAAAATCTTCTTCTCTGAAACTGTCAGGCATAGACCTTTGGTATTTGGTATGTAGCATCATCTAATGATCCTCTACTAAGATTGTTCAAATTATGACCCCTGGGCCAAAAATGGCCCCGCCCCAGGGCTTATCAGTTTTTCATAGGAAAATCTTTAAAAATCATCTTCTCTGAAACTGTAAGGCATAGACCTTTGATATTTGGTATGTAGCATCATCTAATGGTCCTCTACTAAGATTGTTCAAATTATGACCCCTGGGCCAAAAATGGCCCGCCCCGGGGCTTATCAGTTTTTCATAGGAAAATCTTTAAAAATCTTCTTCTCTAAAAATGTAAGGTATAGACCTTTGGTATTTGGTATGTAGCATCATCTAATGGTCCTCTACTAAGATTGTTCAAATTATGACCCCCAGGACAAAAATGGCCCCGCCCCAGGGCTTATCAGTTTTTCATAGGAAAATCTTTAAAAATCTTCTTCTCTGAAACTGTAAGGCATAGACCTTTGATATTTGGTATGTAGCATCATCTAATGGTCCTCTACTAAGATTGTTCAAATTATGACCCCTGGGCCCAAAATGGCCCCACCCCATGGCTTATCAGTTTTTCATAGGAAAATCTTTAAAAATCTTCTTCTCTGAAAATGTAAGGAATAGACCTTTGGTATTTGGTATGTAGCATCATGTAATGGTCCTCTACTAAGATTGTTCAAATTATGACCCCTGGGCCAAATATGGCCCCGCCCCGGGGCTTATCAGTTTTTCATAGGAAAATCTTTAAATATATTCTTCTCTAAAATTATAAGGTATAGACCTTTGATATTTGGTATGTAGCATTATTTAATCGTCCTCTACTAAGATTAATCAAAATATGACCCCCGGACCAAAAATGGCCCCGCCCCGGGGCTTATCAGTTTTTCATAGGAAAATCTTTAAAAATCTTCTCCTCCAGAACTGTAAGGTCTAGGCCCTTGATATTTGGTATGTAGCATCATCTAATGGTTTTCTACCAAGATTATTCAAATTATTACCCCTGGGTCTAAAATGGTCCCGCCCTTGGGCTTATCAGTTTTTCATATGAAAAGCTTTAAGAATCTTCTACTCCAAAACTGTAAGGCAGAGACCTTTAATATTTTGTATGTAGCGCTATCTAATAGTTTTCTACCAAGATTGTTCAAATTATGTCCCCTGGGTTGAAAATTTCCCCGCCCAGGGGCATATCAGTTTTTTATAGGAAAGTTTTTAAAAATCTTCTCTTAAAAATCTTTAAAAGTCTTCTCTGAACTTGTAAGGCATAGACCTTAGATATTTGGTATGTTGCATTATCTAATAGTCCTCTACCAAGATTTTCAAATTATGAACCCTGGATCAAAATTGACCCTGCCCTGGGGCTTAACAGTTTTTCATAGAAAAATCTTTAAGGTCTATACTCTTTATATTTAGTATGTAGCATCATCTGATGGTTTTCTACCAAGATTTTTCAAATTATGCAATCTGTCATTGAAATCATTAATCTGTTACGAACAGGTGAGCGATTAAGGGCCATCATGGCCCTCTTGTTTAGAATAGTCTCGATTCCTAAAAAAGGGTTATAATGCAAGTTTGATGGAGAAATACAGTAGCCATTCTTGAAATAAATACGCCTTTGTAAACAGAGTAGACCCAGATAGAAGACTCCTCTAGGAGCTGTCTGGTTAGGGTCTGCTCTATTTGCTTATGACCTACTTTTGACCTGCATTAAGCTGTTGCCTCGAGAAAGTTTCCAAGTTAGGAAGTGAACAACTCGAACCTCACGTTATCTCTAAGTAATGTGTATGGTCTCTTGAAGTTTGAGATAGCAAGGTTCCACTGTAGTTGGAAATGTAATAATATTTGCAACATACTCTTACAATCCAAAGCTGTGTAACTCTTAATATTTTTAACCCTTTACCAGATGAATGTTCATGCCAGATTCCACCCATTATGACACTTAAATCTTTCCCTCATATAAATGACTTTTCTCGCATTTTCAAACAGAGTAGACCCAAATCAGTCAGCTCCAACAGGAGCTGTCTGATCAGGGTCTGCTCTGTTTGCTTTTGACATGATAAAGATCTGATTCTACAGTTTCTGTCTCCTCAGCCAAAATGTTCTGTGTTCATATTCCATTATAAAAAAGTTTAATTAATTATTTCTTACATGAATCTGCAAAAGGGAAAGGGTTGATTCATTCAATTCTTGTAATAAGAATATAAAAGAGGAAAATGTGTTGCTGTGGTAAAGAGTAAAGAATCAGATAAAAAAACAAACATGACAGACCTTGATCACACATTTGATATGTGAGCTGTCTGTTCTTGAGCTACTGTTACTCTGTTTGCAATGACAGACTTATTAACCCTTTACTCCATGTAAGAAATAATGACATTATGGCTACTAATAAGATTAATATAATGGCCACAGGAATTTTTGGCCATAGCGGAAACTGTAAAAGCACATCTACATTATTCCATAAGCAAACAGAGCAGACCCTGATCAGACGGCTCCTAATCTGGGTCTACTCCGCCTGCAAAGGTGTAGAAATGCATATTTATGGAGTAGAGGGTTAAGTAATAGGATAACAAACACAGATATCTACTCTTTGTGTTTTCTCTTGCTAATCCTATGCTGTGACCACTGTTTAGAGTGGTCTCAAAGGAGTCTCTTCATTTATTTAAGCCTAATTAGGGGTAAATTGTGTACATGTAGTATGGAGTAATTATGGTTGATTTGTTACGAATATTGACTTGAAATGCACTATTGATGTAAATCAAGGATAGACTCGATTGTCAGGGATTCTATATAGATAGTCTATGAGTTAGTTACTTTTGTGCTGAATATATTGTTAATTTGAATACTTATAGCTGTGTCGTACCTGTTTATTATTAAAGTTGTAGAGAATATGCCATATATTGCCTAATGGTCCCTTCATTATAGTATATTTCGATGAAAACAAAACTGAGGTATTGTCATTCCTCTTGTTTTATCAACAGTATGTGAAACTTGTAAATTTGAGCTATCGATGAAGGTTTGAATTCAAACACTATGCTTAACCCTTTATATGCACGGAACAAGTATATTGGTCATTTGCAAACAGTGTAGACCCAGATCAGATGGCTCCTATAGGATCCTTCTGATCCGGGTCTACACTATTTGCCTAAAAATCATGTTCTACAATAGCAAATGTTGTTTTGGTAGTTTGCTTCATTACTATTCATAGAGGGAGGAGTCGAATATTACAATTCAGCATACAATGGGTTAATGAATATCCATTACAATTCTAGTATTAACCCTTTCCCTGTTCAATATTCATGTAAGAAAAAATTGCATCATGCATATTTATTAGCTGGATTTTTATAATATAAACTTTTCAAGGGAATTTTTTGCTTTGACAAAAACTGCAGAATCAGATCTATATCTTGCCAAAAGCAAACAGAGCAGACTCTGATCAGAGTGATCCTATACCGGTCATCTGATCTTGGTCTACTCTGTTTGCAAATGTGTGAAAAAGCTTTTATATGAGGGAAAAGCATTAAGGTATAAAGTAGGGATACTTATTGTCATGGCAAACAGTGGAGAATCAGATCTGCAACACGTCATAAGTAAAGCAAATAGAGCAGACACTGATGAGACAACCCATACAGGAGTTTTCTGACCAGGATCTACTCTGTTTACAAAGACATAAAAGGTGAGATTATCAAGTGATGGTTTAAAGATAAGTGGTAGCCTAAATCAGGGTGAAATGGGAGCATTCTCCATAAGTTTCTGCGATATAAATGCCTTTTCTGTGCCTTTGCAAACAGAGTAGACCCAGATCAGACAGCTCCTATAGGAGCCATCTACAGGAATTATATATATCTGATCCTGCAGTTTTTGTCTAAGCCAACAATTCCCTGTTAAATTTTTACCATATAAAATTATTGTAATGAATATGCATGATTTGATCAATTTATGCTAAATTGTTCATTAGAGCAAAGTTAACCTTTCATTGTTGCATATTCATGTAAGAAATAACGGCACCATGACTATTTATAAGTGGAACATTTATAATGGCATATGAACACAAACAGACAGAAATTGTAGAATCAGATCTATATTATACCATAAGCAAACAGGGCAGAGGTTCCTATTTGAGTCGTCTGATCTGGGTCTACTCTGCTTGCAATGTGTAAAAAGGCGCTTATATGAGGGAAAGGGTTAAGCATCCACCTCCTTTCAAGAATTATTCATTGAGAGGTTCTTCTGCATTGTAATCTTTTACATTTTCTTTTTTTTTCAAATACATGTACAGTTGAACTTCCATATATCAAACTCAGATAACTTCGGGATAACTTGAGCTAAAAGTTCAGTCCTTCCAAGTTTACAATATAGAACTGTTCTAAAACGTATCACTGCGCATATCTAGAAATACATGCAACATCTTAATGCAGGTCAATAGTAATGCTGAAATCTCCTATAGGAGCTTTCAGCATTACTTTAGACCTGCATTAAGCTGTTGAACTTGGGAAATTGTTCAGATTTGAAATCGGATAACTCGAACCTCTGTTATCTCGAAGTAATTTGTATGGTCTCGAAGTTCAACTGTATATGAATGTGGGTAATATCACTTGTAATGATATTGCTTTATACTTGAAAGTCCCATTATTTTGATTTCATTGTGTTTTGTCATTTCTAGAACATTTTATGACACTTGAGATGATTTCATGGAAATATTGTAATTCTTCTCCTGCTATAAAATTTATAGTAAGCTCAGATTCTCATCTTCAACATCTATATTTTTAATTCGTCCTTTTAACCCATTCCCTCATAGGCTATTTTTAGACCTAACCTCTTTGAATAAATCTTCCGAAAACTGAGCATTTACTAGAGAAAAGGAAAGTTTTAGAATTGTGTAGTTATGAAACCATTCTGATAAATAGAGCATTTACTCCAAAGGAGCGAATGCTCTACTTATCACAATGGTTTCAAAAAGTGACTTTTACAGAGGCGTCAATATGAGGGATAGGGTTAAGATACTGATGGCTGGGTGACAAAACAGATTGAATCCTGATTATATGATGAGTTGTTCAACATCTAATCTGGATTCAAGCTGTTTGCACTTGCTAGACATGTTGAAATTTACAGGTAAAGGTAAATTTCTGCAGCCATCCTCATCATGTTTTGAAATGTGCTTAAGCCCAGAAGTCCAGATAATGGGTCAATTAAAACATTTTCAAGAATAACTCCTTTATTTCACCACCAAACCCTATGTTGTGACCACTCTTTCGAAACGTCACGAAGAGACGATTCTAAAGAGTAGTCACAACATAGCGTTTGATGGAGAAATGACGATCACCCATTTTCAGAATATATTTACAATTCGAGTATGCACACTTATCTATTTGCTCAGTTAACCCTTTCCTTTATACAAATGCTTTTCACGTCTCACGTCAAATACTGGTAGAACAGACCCAGTAGGAACCGTCTGATCAGGGTCTGCTCTGTTTGCTTATGAAATCATAATAGATCTGACTCTACAATTTCTACAAATACCAAAATATCCTACGTACATATGCCATTTATGAAAATTTGGCAATAAATATTCATGATGTCATTATTTCTTACATGAATATGCAACAGGGAAAGGGTTAACTATCCATTTGCTTTTTTTTTGACTGTGCCAATCTTTCCTATGTTGTGATATTTTGTATCAAAGTGATAAATATAGAACTGCTGTAAATATCTTGAATATGTGAATGCATGGGTTTTATAGAATCTTAAGGGAAAAAAGACTGTCCTTTTTATGTTCAAATTGTGTTCTTGGAAAAGAATATATGCTGTTTGACAAGAAAAATGTATCTTTGGACTGTAGGCACTGTATGCTCAGACCAGTACATGTAGTTGGATAATTATGAGCTGTATGAGTTCAGCTTAATACATCTCTACTCTATGAGCAGTGACAGTTCAGTTTGATACATCTCTACTCTATGAGCAGTGACAGCTCAGCTTCATACATCTCTACTCTATGAGCAGTGACAGCTCAGCTTGATACATCTCTACTCTATGAGCAGTGACAGCTCAGCTTAATACATCTCTACTCCATGAGCAGTGACAGCTCAGCTTGATAGATCTCTACTCTATGAGCAGTGACAGCTCAGCTTGATACATCTCTACTCTATGAGCAGTGACAGCTCAGTTTGATACATCTCTACTCTATGAGCAGTGACAGCTCAGCTTGATACATCTCTGCTCTATGAGCAGTGACAGCTCAGCTTGATACATCTCTACTCTATGAGCAGTGACAGCTCAGCTTGATACATCTCTACTCCATGAGCAGTGACAGCTCAGCTTAATACATCTCTACTCTCAACTAACTTTGTTAACCCTTTCCCTAATATAAAGGTTTTTACACATTTGCAAATAGAGAAGACCCTCATCAGGGTCTGCTCAGTTTGCTTATGAAAATATAATAAGATCTGACTCTTCTGTGTCTACCAATACCATAAACTCCTGTATGCATAATTATGTCTTTATATAAAAAGTCACCTACTAAATATTCATGGCATCATTATTTCTTACATGAATATTTAACAGGGAAAGGGTTAAGCCAGTCTGACAGATATTACTCTGATCAGGCATTTCATTGTATTATACAGAGGCCCAGATAAGACATCTTTCAAGAAGAGCTCCTTTATTTAACCACCAAACCCTATGTTGTGACCACTCTTTAGAATCGTCTCTTTGAGAGTGGTCACACCATAGGGTTTGTGTAAGCACCTTTATCTATTGCTCTGATTATGGTCACTGTTCAAGGCTTATAAGTCCCAATAAAACTATTTCTATTGGCACAAGTTATACTAAGCCCTCTGCTTGACAATCCTTCCATTTTACGCTCTTGCAAACAGAATAGACCCACATAAGACATCTACATGACAGAGCTACAGATAAAGGTGCATACCTAAATATTAAAATCGTCATTTCTCCACCAAACTCTATACTGTGACCACTCCAAGAGACAATTCTAAAGAGTGGTCACAGTATAGGGTTTGTTGGAGGAATAATGGAGATATTCTTGAAAATGTTGTAATCTATGCATCTTATCTGGACCTCTGTACATCAGCTATCTGATCAAGGTTTGCTCTTATGATCAAGAACTGAACTTTTCAGCTACACAAAGAAAATTTGAAAGCTAACCTGGAGCTTTCGTCGGAGTATGTGTAACATATCAGCTGTTTCAAAAGCCTTAAATGTCCTTTTTTCATATTTTTATATGGGAAAAATACAGGAGCTTTGTAATCAGGGTCTTTCTTTTTGCAAAAGCATGAAAAGGTATAATTTATATGAGGGAAAGGGTTATGGCAGGTGGTAGCTTAAGCCATTCCCTCATATTGACGCTTTTTGACGACTCTGTAAAAGTCACCTGTTGAAACAATTGTGATTAATAGAGCATTTGCTCCTATAGGAGCAAATGCTCTATTTATCAATTGTTTCCAACTACAAAATTCTAAAATTTTCCCTTACTCTAGTTAATGCTCCTTTTCAGTAGATTTACTCAAAGGGGTTGGATCTAAAAATAGCCTATGAGGTAATGGGTTAATGCATTAAACAACCACCTTCTCTTATTAATCCCCTTGTTAATACATTAACTCATTCCCTCCTAGGCTATTTTTAGATCCAACCTCTTTGAATGAATCTACCAAAAAGGAGCATTTACTAGCGAAAAGGAAAATGTTATAATTGTGTACTAAAAAAAAAATAGTTTTGAAACCATTGTTATAAATAGAGCAAATGCTCTATTTATCACAATGATTTCAATAAATGAGTTTTACAGAGGCGCAAAAAGGCATCAATAGGAGGGAATGGGTTAAGTTGTCACTAAGAGAGGTTCTGAATATATGAACATGCATGTATTGTTTTCCATTATTTTACATTTATAAGTTTAACTCTTTCCTTGAGGTTAACGTATGTGGATTATGAATATTTGATTCATCTTTAAAATGTGTGGAAGTGTATCGAGAATCAGGTCTGCAACATACAAGCATACAGAGCAAATCTGTTTGCAAAGATGTAAAAAGACGGAGTTATCAAGTAAAGGGTTAATTTCTCATGTTATGTTCTTTTTATATAAGAAACAAATGTTAACTACATATGTTCATTTTAAATGTCGTAACATCAAAAATGGATTGTGTGATCCTGTGCTGAATATTTGCATTTAGAATATATATATATAGATATATATTATCTTAAATTTGAAGAATATGTTTACATGTACTTTAAGAGAATGCCTATTTTAACTTGATTTTTTTTTTGTGCCATACAATTTTTAAGTGTATGTATTCACCAGTTGGGAGTTCATTCATTTGTGACTTCATTGTTTATTATAATTATTATTGGGATATGCAAACAAATCATGTTCCTTCGTAGGCGTTTTTAAAACACATATCGAAGTGCCTAACCCAAACCTATTGTAACTATCTTCAGACGAATGTCCTGTTAGCACCCAAACTGGTTCACCCTCAGATACGGTATTTCATGCTACAGTGGAACCTGTCTTATACCATTATACACTTCATGAGCATAGGAGTCTTAAAATACAGCTGGTCGCTTAATGAAGGGCAAAAGTAATGCAGAAAAAAACAGTAGGTTTTATTCTGCATTGCTTTTAACCAGCATTAAGCTACCAAAAGACCCAAAGTCCTAAAGACCAAGAATTAGACCTCTTTTTAATGGTCACTTGAGACAGGTTCTACTGTAATGGAATGAAAATGCTTCATTTCAGATTGATGTAGATAATAATTTCTGCTGACAACATTTTACGCAGCAGGTTAACCCTTTCCCTGTTGAATATTCATGTAAGAAAAATGACATCATGAATATTTATTAGCTGAATTTTTCTACAAAACAAATTATGTACACATTTTCAGCTCACCAGAGCACAATGTGCTCAGGGTGAGCTTTTGTGAACGCCTGATATCTGTCGTCCGACGGCGTACGTCGTCCGTCGTCAGTCGTCAACAATTTGAACCTTTAAAAATCTTCTTCTCTGAATCTACAGGGTTCACAGCTTTCATCTTTGGCACATAGCATCATCTGTAGGTCCTCTACAAAAGTTATGTAAATTATGTCCCTGGGGTCATAATTGGCCCCGCTCCAGGGGTACATTGTTTTCTATAGGAACATATAGTGAAAACTTTGAAAATCTTTTCCTCTGAAACTCGAAGGTTCTCAGCTTTCATATTTGGCACATAGCATCATGTTCAGGTCCTCTACAAAAGTTTCATAAATTATGCCCCTGGGGTCAAAATTGGCCCGCCCCCAAGGGGTGGTCAGTTTTGTATAGAAACATATACTGAAAACTTTGAAAATCTACTCCTCTGAAACTCGAAGGTTCTCAGCTTTCATATTTGGCACATAGCACCATGTTCAGGTCCTCTACAAAAGTTATATAAATTATGCCCCTGGGGTCAAAATTGGCCCCGCCCCAGGGGTGGTCAGTTTTCAATAGAAACATATAGTGAAAACTTTGAAAATCTTCTTCTCTGAAACTGGAAGGTTCTCAGCTTTCATATTTGGCACATAGCATCATGTTCAGGTCCTCTACAAAGTTATATAAATTATGCCCCTGGGGTCAAAATAAGCCTTGCCCCAGGGGTAGCCAGCTTTCAATAGAAACATATAGTGAAAACATTGAAAATCTTCTCCTCTGAAACTGGAAGGTTCTCAGCTTTCATATTTGGCACATAGCATCATGTTCAGGTCCTCTACAAAAGTTATATAAATTATGCCCTTTGGGTCAAATTCTATAGAAACATATAGTGAAAACTTTGAAAATCTTCTCCTCTGATTGTCTGGTGAGTGCTTCAGGGCCATTCTAGTCCTCTTGTTATATTCTTAAACGGTATATACACATGAATATTTGGTATTTGTAGAAACTGTAGAGTCAGATCTGATTTCATAAGTAAATAGAGCGGACCCTGATCAGACAGGAGCAGTCTGATCTGGGTCTACTCCGTTTGCATATATATATAGATCTGATTCTACAGTTTCTGCCATGACCAAAATATCCTTTGTTCATATGCCGATCTGCTAATTAATTTCAAGAAGTCCAACTACATTTTACAGGTAAAGGGTTACCAGATTATCGTTAGTCATGATTGAAAGTAAATCATTATTATCACAATATACAGTAAAAACTTGATATTACGAAATTTTAGTAATGATGAATTTATGTCTTTGTTGCCAGGTGGCTGCTTAATGCAGGGTGAGTCATGCAGAAAGCTCCTAGAGGAGCTTTCTGCATGATTTCTTTCTTTCTGTTCATCCTTGTATTAAGCTGCCCCCTGTGTTAAAGATCAATAATGGTA
The DNA here is from genome assembly GCA_963576725.1 of Azorinus chamasolen. Lineage (NCBI taxonomy): Eukaryota > Metazoa > Mollusca > Bivalvia > Cardiida > Solecurtidae > Azorinus > Azorinus chamasolen. The sequence continues at coordinate 17,012,174 of OY755249.1, forward strand.
CGTATTTGAGTGTTGAACACTGTTCGTAGTATCGAGTTTTTACCGTACTAAGTTTTTATAAGGTTATAAGGGAACATTCAAATTAATTTGGCAACAAGTCAGTTGCAGATGATACCCTAATGATATTAGTCAAATTTTGATAGACTATAAATCTGATATAGGAATCACATACCTGTATATTTAGTCTATTAACTCTTCACCTCATGAATATTTATGAAAGAAATAACAATGTTATGAATATTTATTAGCTAAATTTTATAATGTTTTACAATGTAATGAATATTTATTAGCTAAATTTTATAATGGTATAGAAACTGGTTTGATAGAAACTGTAGAATCAGATCTATGTTAACTATTTTCTTCATATAAAGGCATTTCACGATTCTACAAGCACAGCAGACCCAGATCAGATGGCTCTATTAGGAGCCGTCTGATCAGGATCTGCTCTGTTTGCTAATGAAATTTGATAGGTCTGTTTATTTACTTTCTAAAATGGCAACAATGTTTCACCTTCCATATTTCATTATAACTATTTTGTCCATGAATATACAGTAGGTATTGAAATTTGGAATAAACATAGAATGGGGAAAGGGTTAAACGATAAGCAAACAGAGCAGACCCTGATCAGATGGCTCCTGTAGGGGCTGTCTGATCTGGGTCTACTTTGTATGTAAAGGCATCTCTATCAGGTAAAGTGTTACGTATGTAAAGTTAATGGAGAAAAAAATCCATGCATGATATATACATGTATATTTAACCCATTCCTTCATATAAATGCCTTTGCAATCAGAGTAGACCCAGGTAAGATGGCTCCTGTAGGAGAATACATTTGACGCTAATTTCTACCAGTTTCTACCAATACCAAAACATCCTGTGTATACGAGGGCTGATTGATAAATTTTCGGAATTCTCCTCTCAAGAATGGATTTCTTGCTGAAATCACATGAAAACTCGTATACAAGTAAAACAACTTATTTTCTCTTTCATTATCAGGTAGGTGAATAGGTAATTTATACTTATTAAGAATAAATGGTATCCATAGCAACCACTGTTTTGGTGAATTGAAGCACGCTGTTGATTCACATATTCTGAATTCATTACACATGCTAGTGCACAGTCAAATTTAGCGCAAATTTGGCCCAAACGCAATTGGCGTTGGCGTGACGTTTCGACGCCATTTCTGGAAAATTTGAAGACGTTGTATTTGAAGGTTATTAGCTCACCAGAGCACAAAGTGCTCAAGGTGAGCTTTTGTGATACCCCTGTGTCCGGCGTCCGTCTGTCCGTCAACAATTTCAAACGACTTCTTCTTTGAAACCGACTGCCCAATTGTAACCAAACTTGGTCAGATACATACCGTTGGTGGGTGCTTCAAAAGTTGTTAAAAGATAGTGGGTGGGGCCATCGGTCTTGTTGCCATGGCAACCATACACAATATCTAGAAAAATCTTCTTCTCCAGAATGACTTGTCCGATTTGAATATAGTTTTCACCAAAATGTTTCTCAGTTGATAGACTTCAAAAGTTGTTAAAAGAATTTTGATCCGGCAAAAAAAATGGCCGCCAGAGGGCGTGGTCATTTTTTCCGTATATGGTAATATGGAATTTTCATAGGAAAATCTTTAAAAATCTTCTTCTCTGAAACTATAAAGCCTAGACCTTTGATATTTGGTATGTAGCATGATCTTATGGTCCTCTACAAAGATTGTTCAAATTATGGCCCCCGGGCTAAAAATGGCCCCGCCCAAGGGCTTATCAGTTTTTCATAGGAAAATCTTTAAAAATCTTCTTCTCTGAAACTGTAAGGCCTAGACCTTTGATATTTGGTATGTAGCATGATCTTATGGTCCTCTACAAATATTGTCCAAATTATGACCCCCGGGCCAAAAATGGCCCCGCCCAAGGGCTTGTCAGTTTTTCATAGGAAAATCTTTAAAAATCTTCTTCTCTGAAACTGTAAGGCCTAGACCTTTGATATTTGGTATATAGCATGATCTTATGGTCCTCTACAAATATTGTTCAAATTATGACCCCCGGGCCAAAAATGGCCCCGCCCAAGGGCTAATCAGTTTTTCATAGGAAAATCTTTAAAAACCTTCTGTTCTCAAACTGTAAGGCCTACACCTTTGTTATTTGGTATGTAGCATGATCTTATAGTCCTCAATAAAAGTGGTTCAAATTATGACCCCCGGGCCTCAAATGGCCCCGCCCAAGTGCTTATCAGTTTTTCATAGGAAAATCTTTAAAAATCTTCTGTTCTCAAACTGTAAAGCCTAGACCTTTGATATTTGGCATGTAGCATGATCTTATGGTCCTCTATAAATATTGTTCAAATTATGACCCCAGGGCCAAAAATGGCCCCACCCAAGGGCTTATCAGTTTTTCATAGGAAAATCGTTAAAAATCTTCTTCTCTGAAGCTGTAAGGCCTAGACCTTTGATATTTAATATGTAGCATGATCTTATGGTCCTCTACAATTGTTTTTCAAATTATGACCCGCGGGCCAAAAATGGCCCGCCCAAGGGCTTATCAGTTTTCTATAGGAAAATCTTTAAAAATCTTCTGAAACTGTAAGGCCTAGACCTTTGATATTTGGTATGACTAACATGATCTAATGGTCATCTATAAATAAGTAGCTGTGGCTTGTGATCCTCTGCCAAGAATGTTTAACTTACGACCCTGACCACTGGGCGAAACTTGGCCCTGCCTCAGGGCTTATCAGTTTTTTATTGGAAAAATATGAAATATTACTTTTCTCTGAAACCATAAGGCATAGACCATTAATGAACCCCCTGGAGTTATCTCAGGTGAGCGCTTCAGGGCCTCATGGCCCTCTTGTTTCAAAGCAACGTTTTATTGCTAGGCTTCAAAACGGTGCATGACATCAACGAATGACATTGAGTTGTGTGCGTTTTTTTGTGTGGGACTGAAAATGTCACTGGTAGAAATATTAAAATAAATTAAAAACTTGGATGTATTATCAACCCGTGGAAAAACATTTTTCTACAAATGGCACCAGCGGTTTAGGGATGGTAGAACCTGAGTGTTTGATGACGAAAGACCAAGTTGGCTAACATCAACAGTTACTCTTGGAAACGCAGCATTAGTAAAGGAACTGTTAGATAATGACAGACGGTTTACACTGCAAGGAACTGTTAGATAATGACAGACGGTTTACACTGCAAGGAACTGTTAGATAATGACAGACGGTTTACACTGCAAGGAACTGTTAGATAATGACAGACGGTTTACACTGCAAGGAACTGTTAGATAATGACAGACGGTTTACACTGCAAGGAACTGTTAGATAATGACAGACGGTTTACACTGCAAGGTATTACAGAGGAACTGTCTCTCCTATTACACAGTGCAACGTATTCTTATAGACAAACTAAATTTGTCGAAAGTCGCTGCACATTGGGTACCTCGCATTCTCACAGAAAAAGTTAACCGGACACTAAACTTAATTTAAAGTTTGACGTTTAAGTAACGTCAGCATGACCCAATGTTGACGTAAGCGTGCTTCAAGTACTACATACTAGTGTTGTTCAATGTTTCATGTAGATTTTATTATTCAATGTATCTAAATGATATTTGAGCTCTATATCAGTCATGAGTAAACGTATCTCATGAGGTATTTTGTTTTTTTGTTTTCTATTCCAGGTTTCAGTAATAAGGCAATTCCGCAAACTTATCAATCACCCCTCATATATGCCTTTAATAAATGTTCATGGTGTCATTATTTCTGATATGAATATTCAACATGGGAAGGGTTGAATCAGAGATATGTTAGTGTTGTTTATTAAGTTAGATTCATAAACCAAAGAAGTTTTGTTGATATGTATTTATTCAATGTTTATTTCTGATTCTTATCTTTTATTCTTTATCTATTTTGAAACATGTTTTATTTTCAGACTATTAATTTTACAGATATATTACAGATAATTTTACAGATATATTTTATGGGTTGGAAAAGAGAACCCCGAGCATTTCTGTTTTTAGAAAAACATTAGTACAGATATATGCTTGGTATTGCTTTATTATGGCTGTACATACTTATTAGCTCACCAGAGCACAAAGTGCTCAGAGTCAGCTTTTGTGATTGCCTGATGTCCGTCGGCATGCGTCGTGCATCGTTCGTCGTCAACAATTTGAACCTTTAACATCTTCTCTGAATCTACAGGGTTCTCAGTTTTCATCTTAAAATGGCACATAGCATCATCTATAGGTCCTCTACAAAAGTTATATAAATTATGCCCCTGGAGTCCAAATTGGCCCCGCCCCGGGGTGTCAAGTTATCAATAGAAACATATAGTGAAAACTTGGAAAATCTTCTCCTCTGAAACTGGAATATTCTCAGCTTTCATATTTGGCACATAGCATCATGTTCAAGTCCTCTACAAAGGTTATATAAATTATGCCCCTGGGGTCAAATTTATCCCAGCCCCAGTGATGGCCAGTTTTCTGTAGCAGACTGTTGTTCAGTTTTCTGTAGCAGACTGCTGGGTTTACTAGTTATGCATAGGTAAAACTTTAAAAATCTTCTTGTCAAAAACTACATGTCCCAGAACTTAGGTATTTGGTGTATATATTTACTTAGTATGCCTTTATGAATTTGTTAATATCATAGTTTTGAGGTTAAAATTGGCCCTGTCCTGTGGGTTATACTTTAAAATAGACTTCTACAGTATTAAGGTTTCCCCTTATCCAAAAGAACACTCCAGCAAGCCAGTTAGCGTTATGTAATTACTGGAGAGGTCAAGTTCAACTGTTCTATACTCTAGCAGTACTGTAATGTTGTCTGCTTCAGAATTATTGTCTGTTTGTTCACACTGTTTTTAATACATATCAATCTTACAATTAACTCTCTTGTACAAACCACATATGAAGTTACATATGTGTCAGATCAGAATCCATATTGTGTGCAAATTTCAGTCAAGTCATGCTCAGCAGTGATATGGTTAACACTGAGTTTCTGTCATCTGTTAGAAATGTTGTCTGCTGAAAAATTAACAATGTCAATGGCCTTCTTGTTTTATATAGAAACATACCCGGTATTGTGAAACCTTAAGAAATCTTCTCTGAAACTGGAAGTTTCTCAGCTTTCATATTTGGCCGCAGGGGTGGCCAGTTTTCTATAGAAACATAGTGAAAACTTTGAAAATCTTCTCCTGATTGTCTGGTGAGCGATATCAGGGCCATCATGACCCTCTTGTTACCCTATATCAATATCAACTTCCTTACAGCCACATAACAAGCTCACCATCTCCAAGGGCCACAATGTTACTCAAGTTAACCCTTTACTCCATAATATGCTTTTCTACTCCTTTGCAAACAGAGTAGACCCAGATCAGATGGCTGTCTGATCTGTGTCTGCTGTTTACTTATGAAATAATATAGATATGATTCTAAAGTTTCTGCATTTGCCAAATACCATTGAGCCTTTATAAAAAATAATCTAATCAATATTCTCTTACATGAATATTCATGGAGTATAGAGTTATGACCATAACCTCCTTGTCCGTAATGGCAGTGTTATGTCCCTTTGTAAAACATAATTTAAAGTATTTGACCCCTAGTTCAAGTATTTTCACACAAATATGAATATTGAAACTACTTTGGCAGACCTTTTTATATCTGCCCCAACCTATGGAGGGAGGTGAGTGGCATATAGATTTGTTCTCGTCCTGCAGATCGTGTGGTATGCCCTAGTCTTAAGTCATCGGATTTGACACAAATGTTTATTTGGATGTTAAGTTGTACACAAGGGTTTTAGTTTTTAGCTCACCAGAGCATAAACTGCTCAGGGTCAGCTTTTGTGATCGCCCGATTCAGGCATTCGTCGTCCTGCATGAACAATTTGAACCTTTAAAAATCTTCTTCTCTGAATCTACAGGGTTCTTAGCTTTCATCTTTGGCACATAGCATCATCTGTAGGTCCCTTACAAAATATTTGTATAAATTATGCCCCTGGGGTCAAAATTGGTCCTGCCCAAGGGGTGGCCAGTTTTCAATAGAAACATATAGTGAAAATTCTGAAAACCTTCTCCTCTGAAACTTGAAGGTTCTCAGCTTTCATACTTGGCACATAGCATCATGTTCAGGTCTTCTACAAAAGTTATATAAATTTTGCCCTTGTGTTGAAAATTGGCCCCGCCCCAGAGGTTGCCAGTTTAGAACATATAGTGAAATTATTTGAAAATCTTCACCTCTGACACTGGAAGGTTCTCAGCTTTCATATTTGGCACATAGTATCATGTTCAAGGCCTCTACAAAAGTTATATGAATTATGCCCCTGGGGTCAAATTTGGCCCCGTCCCAGGGGTGGCCAGTTTTCTATAGAAACATAGTGAAATCTTCTCCTCTGACTGTCTGGTGAGCGATATCAGGACCATCATGGTCCTCTTGTTATTTGGAACCAGTAATGTCTGAGTTATAGTCATTGAATAAGTCAAAATTAACTCTTTCCTTCATACGAATGCCTTTTCTGAGTTGCTCTGTTTGCTTATGAAATTAAATAGATCTGACCCTACAGTTTATGTCAATACCAAAACAATCATTTGTACATATGCCATTAAAAATTATAGCTGATAAATATTCATGATATCATTAATTCTTACATGAATTTTCAACAGGGAAAGGGTAAAAGCATTCTGTATGGCAAGTTTGTGACAGATATGGCTGATAGGCATTCTTGGCTTACAGACACAGTGTTAGTTTGTGACAGATATGGCTGACAGGCATTCTTGGCTTACAGACACAATGTTAGTTTGTGACAGATATGGTTGATAGGCATTCTTGGCTTACAGACACAATGTTAGTTTGCGACCGATATGACTGACGGGCATTCTTGGCTTATGGACACAATGTTAGTTTGCAGTTTAAAATAAGTTTTAGTGTTCCGACATTCCACTCTTTTTGCATAACTGTGATACACATCTATTGTTGTTGGACATTTTTACCTGTCAAAATGTGAATTTCCCACGTCACTGAAAGGATACACAAATGTATTTAACTTCGGTAAAGCTGTGTGTTTCAAACGTTTTTCACGAGATTCACAAAAAATATACATGTACTCGAATAAGCCAAGTAGGAAAGCTTTTATCGGAAACAATCAATATCAACCGAAGCTTTATATGGCGTGTACAGCAAGCGTATAATTATTTAAATTTTGACAGGTTAAAAAACAGGACAATATAATGATCATAATCCCCACGTAAACATCCCCAAAGATATTTTTTATAAGTATTGTACTGTTGTATTTGATATATTTAATATTTATTAGTGATGTTGCTATAACTGTTATGATTATATACAGTTAAGCCTTTCTACAACGACCACTAAACTCTCTATTTCTGAATATTTAACCCTTTCCTTCATATAAACACTTTTTCACACATATGCAAACAGGGTAGACCCAGATCAGATGGCTCATATAGGAGCCATCTGACAAGGGTCTGCTCTGTTTCCTATGGAATTTGATAGATCCGTTTCTTTAATTTCTGAAATGTCTACAATGTTCCACCTTCCATATTTCATTATAACAGTTTTGTCCATGAATATTCAGTCTATATTGAAATTTTGAATAGATATAGAACAGGGAAAGGGTTATGCCATTTATACAGAGTTGGCTCTATAAGTAAACACTGATGTGCTGGTCTACTCTCAGTGCTGAAAGAGTTAATGGTATAGCAGTGGGTTATGCTAAGATTTGTTTTCCAGTCTTTAATGGTATAACAGTGTGTTATGCTAATATTTAATTTCCAATCTTTAATGGTATAACAGTGTGTTATGCTACGATTTGTTTTCCAGAATGAACATCTTCAAACACTTACTGGAAATCAAATCATAGTAATACAGATGAACTTCGATATCTCCAACACCAAGGGACTGTAAAATTACTTGGAGATAACAGACGTTTGAGTCCTCCGATTTCTAATCTGGACACAGCTTAGTGCAGGTCGAAAGTAATGCTGAAAGCTGTAGGAGCTTTTAAAGATATATTATGTGTATGTATGTCAGATTGAAGTTTTTCAAAGTGTTCCTTTGTGATGAAATATGTCTTTTTAAAAAGAGACCCCAAGTCATACTTATGTACATTCCTAGTATTTATGTTTAAGTGTAAAATGATGTGGAAGAAATGAAATATGAAATAAAGCTAGTACAGGCTAGCTTCTGCTTGTTTTTCAAATCCATTTTTCTTAACCCTGTACGCCATGAATATTCATGCGAGAAATTATGAAATCATAAATATAGACTAGAATAATTAGCTCACCTTAGTAAAGGCGTGTGAGCTTTTGTGATCACCCATCGTCCGTCAACAGTTGCCTTAAACCATGCACATCTCCTCTGAAACCACAAGGCAGAATGTAATAAAACTTTACAGAAATGATCTTTGCATCACGGTCTATAAAAATTGTTATAAGAATCTGGATCCATGTAGAACTCTACTTGCCATGGCAACCATCAGAAAACCCTTTAAACATCTTCTCCAACACCAGTGTTCAGAATTGAATGATATTTGATGGGAATAGTCTTCCTGTGACCCTCTACCAAAACTTTTAAAATCACCTGTTTATCTAAAATAAAACATGGCCGCCTAGGAAATGGCTAGATCTCCTTATATAACTGTATAGATAATCTTTAAAGAATTCCTTCTCCAAAACCAATAGCCCAATTTGAAAGGCATTTGGTAGGAATACTCACCTGGTGACTTTTTATCAAAATTGTTAAAAGCATGTTGATATCTCAAAATAAATGGCCGCCAGGGGCGGGGCTAGATTTCCTTATATAGCTATATAGTATACCTTATCCAAATACGCCCCTGCTTTACTTGTTTAAAACGTACCGGTCCCTATATTGCAGATAGTGCCCTATGGAACGCCATTCTGCCATGCTAATTGCTTAATACAAAATGCGAAATGCTTTTTGCCAATTGAATAAATTGCTAGGGAATGTTCCAAATGATGGATGTAAATGACAAATGCTTATTGCTAAAGGCATGTTTGCACTACTAGCATTGAACAGCGCTATTTTTAAAGTAACTGTACATTGGCTAAATGCATGTTTATTTACATTAAAGCTTATTACTTATTGTACTATTAAATTAAAATGGCGCTGTTCAGTGCTAGTAGTGCAAACATGCATTAAGCAATAAACATTTGGCATTTCGCATTTTTCATTTACATCCATCATTTGGAACATTCCGGTTCTATCCATAGCAATTTACACAATTGGTAAAAAGCATTTCATATTTAGCATTAAGCAAATAGCTTGGCAGAATGGCGTTCCATACTCTGGAACAGTATAAAGTGTCCGCAAGGCTCTGTAATTTCCGCGCACACGGAAATGCACATACCAGTAAATGAATTATGTAAATTGTATACCTTATCCACATATGCTCCTTCTTTACTTATGTAAAACGTACCGGTCCCTAAATTGCAATAGTGCCCACTGGGACACTATACGGGAAGCTTCGCTCGGTAATTTCTGGTGCTCGGTAATTTCCGCGCATACGGAAACGCATGTTAATGTATTATATCATTCTAAATTACATGTATATATTAATCAATACATAAATACTTGAATAGCTCTGATCTAATATTTCGACCACTAATGGCCTTTTTTCAAAGATTATCGTGTCAAAATTCACGGCACATTTTAGCTCGCCGGCGTGAGCGCGAGCATGGCCAAGGTTAAAGTTGTTTTAAAGCTTAATATTTGTTCTAGGATTCTGATATTTTGTATGGAAGTTCATTTGGGGTCAAATATTGCTGTTGTTAAGTTAAACATAAAAAATATTTTTAATTTTTTTTATTTTTTGACATGTTTTGGACTTATTTTTTTTGCCACAAATCACCAGGTTAAAGTTTTTTGGACAGGTTGTTTTAACACTTAATAATTGTGCTAGGATGCTGAAATTTTCTATGGAGGTTCAGTTTTACAAATATTATTGTTATTAAGTTAAACATTACAAATATTAAATTTTTGACATGTTTTGGACTTAGATTTTTTGGCCAAAAACCACCCGGTTAAAGTTTTTGGGATGGGTTGGTATAAAGCTAAAAACCACCAGGTTAAAGTTTTTGGGACGGGTTGGTATAAAGCTTAATATTTGTGCCATGATGCTGAAATTTCGTGAGAATGTTAATATTGTCGAGACCTTTCTGACCATGCCAACATTTTTTCCCTTCTTACCTTGACCTTGACCTTTGACCTACCTTTGCAAAAAATGCCATCTTTAATGCCATCTTCAAATGCCTATAACATTTGAACCAATGGACCTAAGGTTTCCATACTTGGTATGCAACTTGCTTTTGTTAAGACTTTTCCAACAATATCATTGTTTGCCCTTCTGACCTTCACCTTCACCTTTGACCTACCTTTGAAAAGAAATCGTTAAATGCCTATTTTATTGGAACAAATAGGCCTAGGACTTCTAAACTTGGTATGAACATGCTAACATTTTTGCCCTGATTAAATTAAATAGTGTACGTTGAAATAGTCGATGAAATGCTGAGCTCATCTAATACAATAGTGGTATTATCCCAATCTAAGGGTCATCTATAAATAAAAACGACATGTCAGATCTAACGGCTAATACTTCCATACCTGGTATGTATCTTTTCTGTCTGAATACTTTTTCAAACATAACAATGTTTTTACCATGTGACATTGATCTTTTACCTACTTTTGCAAAACAAATTTAAGTGCCTATAACATTGGAACCAATAGACATAGGGCTTCCTTACTTGATATGACCATCCCAACAGATTTGCCCGTCTGACCTTGACCTTAACCGTTGACCTATTTTGCAACCAATAGGCCCAGGGCTTACATACTTGGTATGTATCTTCCTGTCTTAAGACTTTCCAACCATACCAATGTTTTTTACCACGTGACCTTGACTTTGACCTTCTTATGCAAAAACCTTTAAATGACTATAATATAGGATGCGATGGGCATAGGGCTTCTATACTTGGTATGACCATGCCAATTTTTTGGCCCTTCTGGCCTTCATCTTTGACCTACTTTTGCAAAAATCTTTAACTGCCTATTACATTGGAACCGATAGACATAGGGCTTCCATATTTGGTATGTATCTTTCTTGTTTAATAATCTTTTTAAATTGCTGAAAATTGGTATTTAGTTGCATTTTGGTTCTGATATTGATGCAGTTAAATTCAAATTAAATGTTTTTTGTGTGTTCAATATGACACATTTTAGACTTGTCACTTAACTTTTTAACAGGCGAGCATCATTGACACAATTTTTGGTTGTTACATGCATTCAGCCATAAAATCAAAGGAAATAATGTTGATCCAGCATCATGGTGACATTGAGATGTTATCTAAGATGTCATGAAGTCATCAAATGACACCATGAGCACAACGACATCATGCGTGCATTAGCGCATTATCCTCCTTGACGTTACTGCCAAATGGTCTGTAAGTTATCCATACCAAAACAGTTTCATGGATCTGTCTTTCAATTCTACATGCATTGAACATCAGTTTCAAAACTACAAATCTAACATCATCACTGCTATGACCACCGACTCCAGTGATGATTTTAGATTTGTACTTACCCGAGCACGCTGCGATTAAATTGATACTAAAACGGTTTTTTTTTTAAACTTTAGTAAAGACAATAATTGATTTGCATATTAATACGACTGAAGGGAAAACTTACTAAAGGAAGGTAATCACGCAGCAACGCAGGACTGCTGAAAAACGTGAACAAAGGAATGCGGTATACTGTAAGAAATTCGGCTCCAGGCCTTAAACTGTTTTCGGGCTGACTGGTAGGTCACTAATATAATAAGGCCCGAAGTGGGCTGTACAATTTCTTAATATAGAAACCTTTAAAAATATTCTTCTCCAAAACTCGTGGTCCAATTTGAATGGTATTTAGGAGGAATTGATGCCAGGTGACCCTATATTAAAATTGTTAAAATCATGTTGATATATCAAAACAATTGCTGCTAGGGGTGTGGCTAGATTTCCAAATATAACTATATAGAAAACTTTAAAAATCGGCTCCAAAACCAATGGTCCAATTTGAATGGCATGTGGTAGGGATCGTCGCCTGGTGACCCTTTACATTTCCTTATACAACTATACAGAAACCTTTAAAAATCTTCACCCCCAAAACTGGTGGGCCAATTTGAATGGTCTTTGGTAGTCGTCCTCTGATGGCTATATTGAGAATTAATTTTGACTAAGTACTATGCCTTTTTACAAATTGTATAATCTTCAGTTGAAAAAATTAAAACTACTATAGCCCTTACCTTCATTTTGTGGAGATGTTTGCGGCTAGTTTGTCTCTATCAAGTGCCACACTGTGCAGGTGAGCGATATAGGACTGTATTACGACATGATGGCCCTCTTGTTAGCTCACATGAGCAAAGCTCATGATGAGCTTTTGTGATACTTGAATGTCTGTCATCCGTCGTGCCTCTTCAACAATTTTCCTGCGAACACTCTAGTGGTCACAATTTTAGTCCAATCTTCATGAAACTTGATCAGAATGATTGCTTTGAGAAAATCTCAGACGAGTTTGAAAGTGGGTCACGTGGGGTCAAAAACTAGGTCACTAGGTCAAACAGCAGAACAAATGTGTGAGCACTCTAGTGATCACATTTTTGTCCAATCTTCATGGAGCTTCGTCAGAAAGACTGTCTTGATAAAACTTCAGACAAGTTTGAAAATTAGGTCACTAGGTCAAATAGTAGAAACACCTTTTGAACACTCTAGAGATAACATTTTAGCAGCACCTTCAAAGAAAATCTTTGAATTTGTTTTCTTCCAGAACAATAAAGACTAGACTAGAGCTTTCATGTTTGGAATGTAGCATATGCTAATGTTCCACTTTCAAAGCTGTTCAAATAATGCCCCTTGGGTTCATATTGGCTCCGCCCATGGATGACGTTTTACATAAAAATAGTCTAAATCTCTGAAAATCTTCTCCAGAACCACTACTCATGATCCACTATCAATATTGTTAAAATACTGTCCCTTAGGTCAGTATTGGCCCCACTCTTGGCCTACCCAGCTATAATCTTAAATCTATGGAAATGGTAATACATGAGTCTGGTAAGCTCATCCCGTTTCTGGATTTAGGAGTATACTATCATAGAGTACCATCTTCGGCCTGTCGTCGTGCAAGCAAAGAGGGAGGCGTAGCCACAGGGGGCCATTTCGTGGGTCTATATGGTCTAAAAAGTCCAAAAAATTGACTGGGTTGATTTAGTGTTATATTATATATATACAAGGGTTCCAAATATCAAGTCACTATCGCCATTGGTTCAAGAGTTATGGCCAATGTTAAAGTCCGTGATTTGACCTCTGACCTTGAAGGATGACCTTCACTTTGACATGTCACCCCTCAAAATGTGCGACTTTATGAGATACATATGCATGCCAAATATCAAGTCTCTATCTGTACTGATTCAAAAGTTATGACCAATGTTAAAGTTGCTGACAAACAAACAGACAGGGCAAAAACAATAACCCCCCTCAAGATCTGATCACAGGTGTTTGTCGTGTGCTGCCCTCCTATCCGCCCATCTGCTCCCCCCCCCCCCCCCCCCCCCGCCCCCTCCTCTGCAACATCACAGAAAGATACATGTATCGGTCAAAATAACCTCAAACATGTCAAAACATTGTCAAAATACCATAACAAAACATTTAAAAGTGAACTGAAAATAAAATCACATCAATAATACTATAATTGATCGCCTCCTGGAGGGGGGGGGGGGGTCCTATGGAATGTGATTTCCTATAGTGCTATGTTCAGGGGGCAGTGTAGTGTGTAGTTTCTCCTATTACTGATGATCAGTGTAGCAGCGAATAGTTTTCCGAGATTTACGCAATTTGGATTCTGATAAGACGTGTTTGCTAATAACATTTATTCTCTGGATCAAGAAAGTGCAGAGGTTAATCTTCATAATTAAAACTATATTTGAAGATAACTAATACTGATCCTGTTGCTTATATTTTGTCTACATATTGTTTCTTACCACAACATACTCATATCTCATACTATTACTTCTAGTTTTATTATAACCAGTTATTATAAGCAATTGTTAATTCTTCACTACCATAACATTTTCGTTTCGTTCAACTCTTTAAATCCAAATTAGATAAAAAAAAATAATTTGTAACCATCATCAGTACCTCCGTACTTTGATTTTTTCATTTGTCTTGTGTGCTGGCTGGAAATAATTTGTGACGCAAACCATACACCAGCCTTTTCAAACAAGTTTGGACTGTTTGCTGACGAACCAGTTTAACTGTTCACTCCATAACCCTTTCCTCCATGAATATTCAGGTAAAACTAATGACGTCATGAATATTCATTAGATTGATTTGTTATAATAGTACATGAACACAGGAATGTTCTGTCCTGGCAGAAACTTTGGAATTTCATCAATATTAAATCAAAAGCAAACAGAGCAGACCCTAATCAGACGGCTCCTCTAGGCCGTCTGATCTGGGTCTACACTGTTTGCAAAGGCGTAGCAAGGCATATTTATAGAGTAAATGGATAAATACACATTTCCATGCCTTTGCAAACAGTGTAGATCTAGATCATGGTATGCTGTGTTTGCTTATGTAACTAATACTGTAAGCTAACAAATACCCCAACCCCATCCGGTTGCTTGTCAGCATACCTAACATGAATCTGAGCATGTGTACATACAGACACATGAACATATTTAACAATACAAAGTCAAAAAGGGGAAATTTGGGGAAATAACTTTGTGGAATGTTCACAAATTTAATCTGACATTGATTTTACAACTGTGTGCTAGAACTATTGGGATCTATAGACCCTTTCATGAGTTCTAATCCACACAACATATTTTTCTCATATTCTATGAAACAATAAAAAAATGCGGAAACCGCATTAAAGCGGGATTTTTTTGTGTTAACAATTTACCTAATGTATTTTTTTATGTTAACAATTTACCTAATGTATTTTTTGGCATTAACAATTACCTAATGTATTTTTTTGTGTTAACAATTACCTAATGTATTTTTTTGTGTTAACAATTTACCTAATGTATTTTTATTGATACAGGTTTTGTGTTAACAATTTACCTAATGTATTTGTTTGTGTTAACAATTTACCTAATGTATTTGTTTGTGTTAACAATTTACCTAATGTATTTTTATTGATATAGGTTTTGTGTTAACAATTTACTTAATGTATTTGTTTGTGTTAACAATTTACCTAATGTATTCGTTTGTGTTAACAATTTACCTAACAATTTACCTAATGTATTTGTTTGTGTTCAATTACCTAATGTATTTTTTTGTGTTAACAATTTACCTAATGTATTTTTATTGATACAGGTTTTGTGTTAACAATTTACCTAATGTATTTATTTGTGTTAACAATTTACCTAATGTATTTGTTTGTGTTAACAATTTACCTAATGTATTTTTATTGATATAGGTTTTGTGTTAACAATTTACCTAATGTATTTGTTTGTGTTAACAATTTACCTAATGTATTCGTTTGTGTTAACAATTTACCTAACAATTTACCTAATGTATTTGTTTGTGTTAACAATTTACCTAATGTATTTTTATTGATATAGGTTTTTACGTCGCTTCAACACAGTTTCAGTTAATTCACGACATCAAACTTATTACAGGTGGAGGAAGCTTACTGCATACCAAATTTAAATTATCTAGCTTATGTAGTTCAGAAGTTTTTGTTTTTTTAATGACAGCCAAGTTTTCAAAATATTGACATTGACCTTGACCAGATTTCATGTATCTTTGTGTCATTTGTAAGGTCCTTACCGAGCTATCTGAATACCAAAGGTGAATTGCCTAGCGTTCGTAGGTCAGAAGTTAAAGCAAAATGTTAAAGTTTGTTTAAAAAAACAGCCAAGTTTTCAAAATAGTGACCTTGACCATGACTCAATTTCATATACCTTTGTATCAACTGAAAGGCTTCACCAAAGCTATCTTCATACCATATATGAATTGTCTAGCATATGTGGTTCCGAAGTTAAGACAAAACGTTGAAGTTTTTTCTATCATGGCCAACTTGTCAAAAAAGTGACCTTGACCTTGACCTAATTTCAAATATCTTTATATCAACTAAAAGGCCTTTACCGAAGTCATCTGTATACCAAAGATTAATTGCCTAGCATTTGTAGTTCAGAAGTTATAGCAATGTTAAAGTTTGTTAAAAAGGCAAAGTTTTCGAAATGGTGATCTTGACCTTGACTTGATTTCATGTATCCTTGTATCAAGTGAAAGGCATTCACCCAAGCTATCTGTATACCAAATATGAATTGTTTAGCTTAAGTAATTCCGAAGTTATGAGCAATGTTAAAGTTTTGTTAACGATGGCACGCCGCCCGGTTTTCGCCAAACTATAAGCCGAGATTAATTCTTTTTAAAAATCCGGCTAAAATAGGAGATTACTCCTGAATTAGTGGTCTGGCCACAATGGTGATTATAATGCAGTACACAGGTTAAAATGGTCAGAAAGCTATACATTAACTTTCAACAAAATTGAAGCAAAACTGTAGAAGGCCGGACAAAATTGTATCAAGAGATGGACGGACAACCTGATTCCAGTATATGGATATTATAATATCGATATAATTCTACAGCTTCCACTAAGGCCAATAATTCCTGTATCCATGTGCTATAATAAACAAGAGGGCGATGATGGCTCTGATATCGCTCATCGGAAAATCAGAGAAGATTTTTTCAGTTTTCACTATATGTTTCTATAGAAAACTTGCCACCCCTTGGGCGGGGTTTCATTTAACCCCAGGGGCATAATTCATAGAGCTTTTGTAGAGGACTCCAAGATGATGCTATGTGCCAACTATGAAAGCTGAGAACTTTACAGTTTCAAAGGAGAAGATTTTCAAAGATTTCACTATACGTTTCTATTGAAAACTGGCCAGCCCTGGGATGGGATTTATATAAATTTTGTAGAGGACCTGAACATGATGCTATGTGCCAAATGTGAAAGCCGAGAACCTTTCAGTTTCAGAGAAGATATTTCAAAGTTTTCACTATATGTTTCTATAGAAACTGGCCACCCCAGGTGCGGGATCAATTTTGACCCAAGGGATATAATTTGTGTAACATTTGTAGAAGACCCGAAGCTGATGCTATGTGGAAAGGTAGTAAAGTCAAGCAGGCAAAGCCACATGCAAGACGCAACCATCACCAAAACACCGATAGACAGCATGACACGCACACACACACAACCACACACCCAAACGCACACACACACACACACACGAAATGAACACAGAAAACACCAAAAGACACACAAGAACCAGGGACAAACGTCCCACACATGAACAAATCACAAGCACAAAGACGCAAGGCAAACAAAAGGAAGGGTGACAAAGAGAGTACCGCCTTGGTCAGTAGCAAAAACACCACTGGGGGTTTAAACCGGTTTACGGACGTCCTAACCTCACACTTCTCTCAAAGTCACCCTAGCTTTACAAATATTGTAAATAAAGGTATTCCCGCTGGACTTACCCACAACATAGACCAAATACCACAACATAGTGCCAAATATGAAAGCCGAGAACCTTCCAAGTTTCAAAGGAGAAGTTTTTCAAATTTCACAAAATGCTTCTATAGAAAACTGGCCAATCCTAGGGCGGGGCCAATTTTGGCGTTGGTCCTGGGGTCATATTTTGAACAATCTTTGTAGAGGGCCATTAGATAATGTTACATACCAAATATCATAGGTCTAGGCCTTTCGGTTTCAGAGAAGATCTTTAAATATTTTCCCATGAAATATTGATACGCCCCCGGTTGGGACCATTTTTGGTCCGGGGTCATAATTTGAACAATCTTTGTAGAGGGCCATTAGATGATGCTACATACCAAATGTTACAGGTCTAGGCCTTACGGTTTCAGAGAAAAAGATTTTTAAAGATGTTCCTATGAAAAACTGATAAGCCCCAAGGCGGTGCCATTTTTGATCCCGGGTCATAATTTGAACAATCTTTGTAAAAGGGCCATTAGATGATGCTACATACCAAATATCAAAGGTCTAGGCGTTACGGTTTTAGAGAAGATTTTTAAAGATTTTCCTATGAAAAACTGATAAGCCCTGGCGCGGGGCCATTTTTGACCCGGGAGTCATAATTTGAATAATCTTTGTAGAGGACCATAAGATGATGCTACATACATAATATCATAGGTCTAGGCCTTACGATTTCAGAGAAGAAGATTTTTAAATATTTTCCTATAAAAAATTGATACGCCCCGGGGCGGGTCCATTTTTGATCCGGGGGTCATAATTTGAACAATCTTTGTAGAGGGACATTAGATGATGCTACATACCAAATATTACAGGTCTAGGCCTTACGGTTTCTGAGAAAAGGATTTTTAAAGATTTTTTTTCTATGAAAAACTGATAAGCCCCAAGGCGGGGCCATTTTTGATGGGGGGGTCATAATTTGAACAATCTTTGTAGAAGACCATAAGATGATGCTGCATACCAAATATCAAAGGCATTACGGTTTCAGAGGAGAAGAGTCCTCTCATCTGGGTCTACACTGTATGCAACAGACATCAGTGTCCCGCATAGTAAGGGTTAATAGGTATTAGACTAGAAGCATCAATTCCTATAGCAATTTATTTGTAACTGAGTATATTCTAATATATATACAATATCAACAAGAGTACCGCATACGGTACATAATACGCCCACTTGCAAATTTCTCTGATTCAACATGCCTTATAAGTGTTGACATTTTCTAATCTGTGCTTCAGAATTAGATTTCCATATTAAGGTGATACTATTTTTTTAAAAAATGAAGTGAATATCTTATTAAATAAAAAAGTTACAGCTAATCCTCATTTTTGCAGATTTTTGTAAAGTGCAACAGCCATAACTCTGTAAAGACAAATTGAATGAACCTCAAAATATACTCAGCTTCAAATTTTGTTGCTTAAAGCATTTGTGTTAAGTTTCATTTATATCATTTTAATAGTTTTCCCAGAAAACAAAACACAAACTAAAAGTTGACCGACTAACAAAGCAACAAACACACTAAGTTCAAGGACCATAACTTTAGAATAAAATGACACATCAAACCCCCCAATATATCTGTGAAAAATCACATGAAGGTTTAACCATATAAAAAAAATTGAAGTAAATATCATTTCAAATGAAAAAGTTATGGACATCCTCATATTTGCATAAATTTGCATTATTTTTTAAGTGCAAGGGCCATAACTCCGAAACAACAAATCAAATGATCCCCAGAATCAACTTAGCTTCAGGTCTTGATGCATTAAACTTGTGTATGAAGTTTCATTAATTTCTGTCAAACAGTTTTGCCAGAAAACAGCGGACAAACTATTTCCATATATTTGCATTTTTTTGAAGTAAAAGGACCATAACTCCAAAACGACAAATCAAATGAACCTCAGAATCGACTCAGCATCAGATCTTGATGCATTAAACATTTTTGTGAAGTTTCATTAATATCTGTCAAACAGTTTTCCCAGAAAACGGCCGACAAACTATTTGCATATTTTTTAAGGACATGGGCCATAACTCTGAAATGAAAAATCAAATGAACCTCAGAATCAGCTCAGCTTCAGATCTTGATGCATTTAACATTTGTGTGTAGTTCCATTAATATCAGTCAAATAGTTTTCCCAGAAAACAGTGGACAAACTATTTGCATGTATTTGCATTATTTTTTAAGTAAAAGGGCCATAACTCCGAAACGACAAATCAAATGAATCTCAGAATCGACTCAGCTTCAGATCTTAATGCATTAAACATTTGTGTGAAGTTTCATTAATATCAGTCAAATAGTTTTCCCAGAAAACAGCGGACAAACTATTTGCATGTATTTGCATTATTTTTTAAGTAAAAGGGCCATAACTCCGAAACGACATATCAAATGAATCTCAGAATCGACTCAGCTTCAGATCTTAATGCATTAAACATTTGTGTGAAGTTTCATTAATATCAGTCAAATAGTTTTCCCAGAAAACAGCGGACAAACTATTTGCATGTATTTGCATTATTTTTTAAGTAAAAGGGCCATAACTCCGAAACGACAAATCAAATGAACCTCAGAATCGACTCAGCTTCAGATCTTGATGCATTAAACATTTGTGTGAAGGTTCATTAATATCTCTCAAATAGTTTTCCAAGAAAACAGCGGACAAACTATTTACATATTTTTTAAGGACAAGGGCCATAACTCTGAAATGAAAAATCAAATGAACCTCAGAATCAACTCAGCTTCAGATCTTGATGCATTAAACATTTGTGTGAAGTTTCATTAATATCTGTCTAATAGTTTTCCCAGAAAACAGCGGACAAGCAAAATGTTGACGGACGAACGAACGAACGAACGAACGGACGGACGGACAGGGCCACGACAATATACGACCACCTTTATTAGGTGGGCGTATAAAAAGATGTAATAGTAACGCAACCTGTTACAGAATTTCCCCCAAACGAAAACGACAACAGGTATTGATGAGCAAAATATCAAAATTTCAACCAATCACAGGCCATCACTGGATTACCATGGCAACCAACATTTTTGAAACATTAGTCATTAAGTTTGGGGTACCTTTATACCCCTATTTATGTCTAAAGTGTCACCAGTCAGAGACCAACACACCGTACCCATTGCAAACAAGTCCTTCAAAACCGGCTTTGATTGAGTTTGGGGTACCCAAATACTTTTAGTACCAATTTTCAGCAAAATCGAACAATATTTCAATTTTGACCAAGCAGAGCCTACCAATCAGCTACTTTGGCAATTTTTAAACAAGTGGGCCTGAAAGGCCCTGATATCGCTCACCAGACAATCAGAGAAGAAGATTTTCAAAGTTTTCATTAAGCGTTTCTAAAGAAAATTAGCTGTCCCTGGGGCGGGGTCAATTTTGACCCCAGGGGCATAATTTATATAACTTTTGAAGAGGACCTGAACATGATGCCGTGTGCCACATATGAAAGCTGAGAACCCTGTAGATTCAGAGGAGAAGATTTTCAAAGTTTTCACTGTTTCTTTAGAAAAATGTTTACCCCTGGGGCGGGGCCAATTTTGACCCCAAGGGCATAATTTATATAACTTTTGTAGAGGACCTGAACATGATGCTATGTGCCAAATATGAAAGCTGAGAACCCTGTCGATTCAGACTAGAAGATTTTCAAAGTTTTCACTATATGTTTCTATTGAAATCTGGCTACCCCTGGGGCGGGCAAATTTTGACCCAAGGGCCATAATTTATATAACTTTTGTAGAGGACCTGAACTTGATGATACGTGCCAAATGTGAAAGCTGACAACCTTCCAGTTTCAGAGGAGAAGATTTTCAAAATTTTCACTTTATATTTCCATTGAAAACTGCCCAACCCTGGGGCGGGGCCAATTTTAACCCAAGGGCCATAATGTATATAGCTTTTGTAGAGGACCTGAACATGATGATCTGTGCCAAATATGATAGCTGAGAACCCTGTCGATTCAGACTAGAAGATTTTCAAAGTTTTCATTATATGTTTCTATTGAAATCTTGCTACCCCTGGGGCGGGCAAATTTTGACCCAAGGGCCATAATTTATATAACTTTTGTAGAGGACCTGAACTTGATGATATGTGCCAAATGTGAAAGCTGAGAACCTTCCAGTTTCAGAGGAGAAGATTTTCAAAATTTTCACTTTATATTTCTATTGAAAACTGCCCAACCCTGGGGCGGGGCCAATTTTGACCCAAGGGCCATAATTTATATAGCTTTTGTAGAGGACCTGAACATGATGACCTGTGCCAAGTATGAAAGCTTAGAACCTTCCAGTGTCAGAGGAGAAGATTTTCAAAGTTTTCACTATATATTTCTATTGAAAACTGCCCAACCCTGGGACGGGGCCAATTTTAACCCTAGGGGAATAATTTATATCACTTTTATAGAGGACATGAACATGATGCTATGTGCTAAATATGAAAGCTGAGAACCTTCCAGTTTCAGAGGAGAAGATTTTCAAAGTGTTTAAACTATATGTTTCTATTGAGAACAAGGCACCCGTGGGGCGGGGCCAACCCCAGGGCCATCATTTATATAACTTTTGTAGAGGACCTAAAGCTGATACTATGTGCCAAAGATGAAAGTTGAGAACCCTATAGATTCAGAGGAGAAGATTTTTAGAGGTTCAAATTGTTGACGACGGACGCCACAGACGACGGACATCAGGTGATCACAAAAGCTCATCCTGAGCACTTTGTGCTCTAGTGAGCTAAAAATCAAAAGTGGGATGCACATCTGCACATAACCAGCACTGTTCATGTGAAGTTGGCTATTACTTAACGAGAAATGTGGGTCTGCACTGCAAACCTTCATCTAAGTGCTTCAGTACCTGTGACTTGACTCAGGTATTCTGACAGTTCAATAGGAAGTTATGTTCAAACAATAATCAACACAACAACAAAGTGTCAACAGAACACTGCAACTTACTAATCCATAAAAGTATTGAAAATTCATTGATTTTTCTCATCATGTTAACTTCATCTTGTACCTTATGAATATTCATGTAAGAAATAATGACATCATGAATATTTATTAGCTGAATCTTTGTAGTGGTATATGCACACATGCTTTTTCTGACTTGGATACCAACTAGAATTGAACCAGTGACAGTCGAATTTCCAGATTGGATACCAACTAAAATTGAACCAGTGACAGTCGACGTTCAACTAGAATTGAACCAGTAACAGTCTGACTTGGATACCAACTAGAATTGAACCAGTGACAGTCGAACTTCAACTAGAATTGAACTAGTGACAGTCGAGCTTCAAGTTAGGATACCAACTAAAATTGAACCAGTAACAGTCGAACTTCAAGTTGGGATACTAACTAGAATTGAACCAGTGACAATCGAACTTCAAGATGGGATACCAACTAGAATTGAACCAGTGACAGTCGAACTTCAAGATGGGATACCAACTAGAATTGAACCAGTGACAGTCAAACTTTAAGATGGGATACCAACTAGAATTGAACCAGTAACAGTCGAACTTCAAGATGGGATACCAACTAGAATTGAACCATAGACAGTCGAACTTCAAGACTGGATACCAACTAAAATTGAACCAGTGACAGTCGAACTTCAACTAGAATTGAACCAGTGACAGTCGAACTTCAAGATTGGATACCAACTAGAATAGAACCAGTGAAAGTCGAACTTCAAGATTGGATACCAACTAGAATTGAACCAGTGACAGTCGAACTTCAAGATTGGATACCAACTAAAATTGAACCAGTGGCAGTTGAATTTCAAGATGGGATACCAACTATAATTGAACCAGTGACAGTCGAATTTCAAGATTGGATACCAACTAGAATTGAACCAGTGACAGTCTAATTTCAAGATTGGATACCAACTAGAATTGAACCAGTGACAGTCGAACTTCGAGATTGGATACCAACTAGAATTGAACCAGCGACAGTCGAACTTCAGGAGACCATAAAATTACATTGAGATAACAGTGGTTTTTAGTCATCTCTGATTTCTAATGTGAACAATTTCTCAAGTTCAACAGCTTTGTGGTTGCGGTGGTCTAGTGGTAACACGCTTGACTATCAGTCCTGAGGTCCGGGGTTCAAATCCCGGTCCCTCCCGGAAATTTCAGAGACGCTTTTCCGGTTCTCCTACCCGCACCTCCTCTCCACCCAGGGGTTAAAATGGGAACCTGTGCAGGTCACTTGCCGGTACTGCGGCTGCATGATTGCGCCATATGTTAGCAGTGCTCAATATTGTAGGCCAATGACTCAATGACCAGGGGAATAAATGTACAGTCGGCTGAGCGGTCATTCGAACTGAAAGTAGACTATAACTAGGTACTTTACTTTTTTAATGCAGTTCAAAAATACTTATCAAAGCTCCTATAGGAGATTTCAACATTACTTTCAGCATTCAGCTGTCACATGTGTTTCTAGAATGTGCAGTGGTGCATTTAGAACAATTCTGTATCCTAATTTTGGAACAACTGAACTTTTATTTCGAGTTATCCGCGTTCAAAATATCAAACTATAATTTTGTAAGCTAACAGAACAGACCCTGATCAGAAAGCTCCCACAGAAGTTTTCCGATTTGGGTCTACTCTGTCTGCTATGTTTGCTTATGATGTAAAATAGATATGACTCTACAGTTTCTACCATGGCCAAAATTTCCCGTGTCTTTTTGTGTAAATTAATCTAATCAAAGAGGTCATTATTTTGTACATGAATATAAATGGAGTAAAATACATAGTTTTACAATATTATGGCCAAAGTTACAATGCTAGAACGTGATAATCTCTGATATCTGTAAATAGTAAGGGCTATTGTACAAAAGGACTTAATCATTTCTGTTTAATATTAATATAAGAAATAATGATGTCATGAATATTTATTAGCTGAATTTTCATAATATAAACATTTCAAGAATATTATAATGTGCACCATTGGCAATCCCTGGCGGTCACCCACCCTGCCAGTAGCCACACAGACTGTTGCTTAACTTTGCAACATTGCAAAGCACTAAAACCATGTCACCAAAGAGTTAGCTCCCTGACAGGAGGGTTAATAGTGCTAAGATACCTAACAGCATCGTTCTTACATTACTTTCCCCTCCGAGAAATCTCCACCTGAAATTTGGCCTGTGAAATAACCGTGGGTAAGGCAATTCAAGTCCGGCACTTGTCTCCATCCCACCGCTACCGCCAATTGTAATGTGCACCATTGGCAATCCCTGGCGGTCACCCACCCTGCCAGTAGCCACACAGACTGTTGCTTAGCTTTGCAACATTTCCAAGCACTTAAACCAACCTCTTTGAATAAATCTACTGAAAAGGAGCATTTACAAGAAAAAGGGAAAAATATTTAGAATTATGTAGTTTTGAAACCATTGTGATAAATACAGCATTTGCTTCTATGAAGCCATCTGAACAGGTTCTGCTGTTTGCCTATGGATTTATATAGATCTGATTCCTAAGCTTCTGCCATGGCCCAAAACTCCCCCTGTGTGCATGTGCCTTTATAATCTAATTGATATTCATGATGTCTTTCTTACATAAATATTCATGGAGTAAACAGATATCACAAAATAAAGATACATGTATAAGAAGCACATGTCTAATAAAGTTTAGTTTAGTTTTATTCAAATTATTCCATTGAGCTTTAAAGCCCATGAGGACAAAATATATATGTAAACACTTGCACATTGTAATATGACAGCTGTCATGTTTTATCAACACAAACAATATTTCACCGATATAATAGACATTATAAAACATATATTGATATAAACACTATATATATACTTCTAATGACACTGGATATATTTTGGTGATATTGATCTCAAGCATCAATCAAACTTACCTCAGCCAATCGAGGATAACTAGAACATTGACCAAGTCAGAAAGGGCCCAATTACAATGCTGTCAGGGGGGCAAATGCGTCGTCAACAATTTGCTTGTGAACACTCTTGTGGTAACAATTTAGTTCAATCTTCATGAAACTTGGTAAGAATGATTATCTTGATAACGTATCGGATGAGTTTCAAAGGGGTCACGTGGGGTTCAAAACTAGGTCACTAGGTCAAATAGTGGGAAAACCTTGTGGACACTCTAGAGGTCACTTTTTTAGACCAATCTTCATGACACTTGGTCAGAATAATTGTCTTGATAAAATCCCAAACAAGTTTTTAAGTGGGTCATTTTGGGTTAAAAACTAGGTCACTAGGGCAAATAGTAGGAAAACTTTGTGAACACTCTACATGTCACATTTTTTACCTGGATTATTATGAAACTTTGTCATTTTGATAAAATCTGAGACGAGTTTGAAAGTGGGTCACGTGGGGTCAAAAAGTATGTTACTAGATTAAACAGTAGAAAAACCTTGTGAACGATCTAGTGGTAAAAATCACTCTATAGGGCACATTTTTAGCTCAAGCTTAATTGGTCAGAATGATTGTCTTGATAAAATCAATACTCTAAATCTTTGAAAATCTTGTTCTGCGGAACCACTGCTCATGATCCACTATCAACATTGTTCAAATATTGTCCCTTAGGTCAATATTGGCCCCACCCAGGGGCGACCCAGCTATAATCTTAAATCTATGGTAATCAGGTGAGTGATTAAGGGCCAACTTGGTCCTTTTGTTTGTTATTCAAAGGCCATAATCCAGAATAGCCTACGTCGACCTGGCTGGTTATCAAACTTGACCGAGATATTATTAACACTAACATTTCAACAAGTCTGGTGACAACTGGTTAGAAACTGCTTGAGAAACTTAGAGATCAGACAAGGCTGGTTTTGTCGATTTTGATGCTATTCCCGAGTCTTCTTGAAAAGCCCGAGGTGATTTGCCTGGTTAGCAAACTTGACCATGATTTGATACCTACTTACATTTTCAGCATGGTTTGGTGATTACCTGATGACAAGAGGGCCAGAATGGCCCTGACATCGCTCACCAGGCAATCGGAGGAGAAGATGTTCAAAGTTTTCACTATATGTTTCTAGAGAAAACTAGCCACCCCTGGGGCGGGCCAATTTTGATCCAAGGGGCATAATTTATACAACTTTTGTAGAGGACCTGAACATGATGCTATGTGCCAAATATGAAAGCTGAGAACCTTCCAGTTTCTGAGGAAAATATTTTCAAATTTGACACTATATGTTTCTATTGCGAACTGGCTACCCCTGGGGCGGGGCCGATTTTGACCCCGGGGGCATAATTTATATAACTCTTGTAGAGGACCTGAACATGATGTTATGTGTCAAATATGAAAGCTGAGAACCTTCCAGTTTCTGAGGAGATTTTCAAAGTTGTCACTATATGTTTCTATTGAGACATGGCTACCCCTGGGGCGGGGCCAATTTTGACCCCTGGGGCATAATTTATATAACTTTTGTAGAGAACCTGAATATGATCCTATGTGCCAAATATGAAAGCTAAGAACCCTGTAGATTTAGAGGAGAAGATTTTCAAAGATTTCACTATATGTTTCTATTGAAAACTGGCCACCCCTGGGGCGGGGTCAATTTTGACCCCAGGGGCATAATGTATGTAACTTTTGTAGAGGACCTGAACATGATGCTATGTGCCAAATATGAAAGCTGAGAACCGTTCAGTTTCAGAGAAGAATATATTCAAAGTTTTACCATATATTTCTATTGAAAACTGGCTACCCCTGGGGCGGGGCCAATTTTGACCCCAGGGGCATAATTTATATAAATTTTGTAGAGGACCTGAACATGATGCTATGTGCCAAATATGAAAGCTGAGAACCTTCCAGTTTCAGAGGAGAAGATTTTCAAAGTTTCACTATATGTTTCTATTGAAAACTGACCACCCCTGGGGCGGGGCCAATTTTGACCCCAGGAGCATAATTTATACAAATTTTGTAGAGGACCTGAACATGATGCTATGTGCCAAATATGAAAGCTGAGAACCTTGTAGATTCAGAAGAAAAGATTTTCAAAGTTGTCACTATATGTTTCTATTCAAAACTGGCTACCCCTGGGGCGGGGCCAATTTTGACCCCAGGGGCATAATTCAAATAACTTTTGTAGAGGACCTGAACATGATGCTATGTGCCAAATATGAAAGCTGAGAACCCTGTAGATTCAGAGGAGAAGATTTTCAAAGTTGTCACTATATGTTTCTAATGAAATCTGGCGACCCCTGGGGCGGGGCCAATTTTGACCCCAGGGCCATAATTTATATAACTTTTGTAGAGGACCTGAACATGATGCTATGTGCCAAATATGAAAGCTGAGAACCCTGTAGATTCAGAGGAGAAGATTTTCAAAGTTGTCACTATATGTTTCTATTCAAAACTGGCTACCCCTGGGGCGGGGCCAATTTTGACCCCAGGGGCATAATTTATATAACTTTTGTAGAGGACCTGAACATGATGCTATGTGCCAAATATGAAAGCTGAGAACCCTGTAGATTCAGAGGAGAAGATTTTCAAAGTTTTACTATATATTTCAATAGAAAACAAGGCACCCCTGGGGCGGGGCCAATTTTGACCCCAGGGGCAAAATTTATATAACTTTTGTAGAGGACCTAAAGATGATGCTATGTACCAAAGATGAAAGCTGAGAACCCTGTAGATTCAGAGGAGAAGATTTTTAAAGGTTCAAATTGTTGACGCCCGACGACGGACGACGCACGACGCACGACAGACGACGCACGACGCACGACGACGGACGACGCACATCAAGTGATCACAAAAGCTCACCCTGAGCACAAAAGTGCTCTGGTGAGCTAAAAACAGGTGAGCAGAGAAGAAAAAGGGACAAGATGTCTGACAGGGTGATTACGATAGCGCACCCACACAAGGTGTTGGGTCCTATTTACATCTAATGATTTACAGAGATTTTTCAAATAAATTTGTGTGTATAAGGACAATACATTCCTTTGAGGACATATGTATCACATTTTATATTGTCAATGGTGGCAATATCAATGTGCCAGTGTATTCATGCATGGTGGCAATATCAATGTGCCAGTGTATTCATGGCACTATCAATGTGCCAGTGTACTCATGCATGGTTGACACCAGTGTGGGAGCATGTCTTACTTTAAATAATAAAATTCATCTGTATGAAAATAAACAATCAGTCTTTTAAAGGATAAGTCACTCAAATGGGGTTTTCAGCTGGCTCGTCTATCAAAAATACATTCAGAAGACATATTTTGATATTAAACAATAAAGTTGATTATCCTTTATGTATTTCAATTGTCCTGCATTTCAAAACCAATTTCAACCCCATGAAATTATAGCTGTATACGGTACAGTAGAATCTGTCTTAAGCTGCCATCAAAAAGGTTTAATTGTGGGTCTGTTAGACAGATGGTTGTTTCCTGAAGGTCAGAAGTAATGCAGAAAGATCCTATTGGAGCTTTCCCCATTATTTTTGCCCTGCATTAATCAACCACCTGCTTTTTAAAACACTTATTTTCAATAAATGAATGGCTGCTTAAGACAGGTTCTACTGTACATATATTGGCAGTCAATGAAATTTCAATACAAATTTGAAGACTTGAGTTTCCTGCTTCAGGCTTTATAAATCCAGAAAATCAGCCCGGGCTCCAGTATTCCACCATCATCTTCGCTTCGTGCACCCCATTCTATATATCCATTACCGCCACTTACAACAAGAATCGTATTACAATATGGAGATGGCATTGTAGACGTGTCTACCCTGTCCTGTTCTGCTGAAGACTCTCCATTCAATGTTTCTTGTACAGTACATGTGTCTGGTGACAAAGCCTCATGTCCCGTGAACAATGTTGGATATATATGACTCAGACTGTTCTCGTTGATGGGTACACTAGTTAAATCTGTAGAAGAACTACTTATAGAGGGAGCGTTGTTCGGAACATCACTAGACTCTACACTTTCTCTGAACATTTTTTGATTTCCTTCAGGCTTAACATCATCAAATGATGAGTCAGTATGCAGACTTGGTCTCTGATCAGCCACTTCACTTTGAGGTTCCTCTTGATTTCCTTCCAAGTCAATATCATCAAGAGATCGACTCTGTGTCTGGGGTTCTTCATTTGCTTCTGAATCTGTATCAGCAATAAATGATTGCAAGGAGTCAGTATGCACACTTTGTTCCTGGTCAGTCACTTCATTTTGAAGTGCCTCTTGATTTCCTTTGGCGTCATTATCATCAATAGATGGTTGAAAGGGGTTAGTATGTATACTTTGTGTCGGGTAAGTCACCTCATTTGGAGGCTCCTCTAAATTTTCTTCAGAGTCAATTTCATGAATGGATGATTGCATGGAATCAGTATGCACACTTTGTGTCTGGTTAGTCACTTCATTTTGAGGCTCCTCTTGATTTGCTTCTGAATCAGCCTCATCCATTGACGATAGAAGACTTTGTTCTCGTTCGTGTGTAAAAATTTGGGGTTTCTTTTGATTTTCTTCCAAAGATTCATGTTCCTTCAGCACACCACTTACAGGATCATATCTTAGTGGAAGGAGAAATCTGACTGGTCTGCAATGTCCATGTGGCGCCACCTGGGGGTGCTGGGTTATCTTAGGCACAGCATACTTGAATCTAGGCATCGTGTAAGTGAGGATGATGCCCTGATTGGTTCCAATCCACAGTAACCCTAGAGTAGCAACTAAGCTTGTAACCGCAACATTTTCGGGCAGTTCGACATTTCCATCTGAGAAATACACAAAAACATACCTCAACTGCATTCAAAAACTTTGCAAAAGGTGTTTAATTATGATTTTGCAAATTTAGCAAGGGTACAGTGAAGCTGAATGAAAAAACAAACCCTTTACTCCATAAATACGCCTTTCTACACCTTTGCAAACATAGTATACTCAGACCAGACGGTTCCAGTATGAGCCATCCGATCAGGGTCTGCTCTGTTTGCTTAAGAAATCATGTAGATATGATTCTACAGCTTCAGTTATGGCTAATAATTCCTGTCTACATGTACTATTATAAAAATTAATCTAACTGATATTAACAATGTAATTAATTCTTACATGAATAATCATGGAGTAAAGGGTTAAAATGTGGTGATTTCGTAACTTTCAGTGTTTCCTCTAACCCCTTCCTTCATATAAATGCCTTTTCATACATTCACCAACAGAGTAGACCCAGATCAGATGGCTCCGTCTGATCAGGGTCTGCTCTGCTTGCTAATGGAACTTGATAGATCTGTTTCTTTAGTTTCTTAAAGACATACCCTTGGCCGGCTTGGGTCTTTACAGCTAACCTGTGAAAAAGCATGCGGCACATGGTAAGAGCTATAGCAGTCTGCCTGTCAAGAACCACTGGAGCGTTCCATGTGAGGCCCGTCTCTTACATTTGATGATTTGGAAATGATTAGATTGTCACTAATGCAGTATATGTATAAGACAAAATTGAATTCTCAGCTTTAATTAGGGCGCCTTTGAACATATTATAGCTCTCCTCCACTGCAGGTTAAATGGATTCTACTGCAGGCCAAATGTCCAGAGTTTTATCTCTGATATACATAAGCGCTCAGGTTTTTTTAATGTATTTAATCCTTATAAAATATTCATCTGCTAAATTGCTTGTCTGCTTCAAATGTGAAAGTGCTTCATAGTTTGTAAAGATTTGTGAAAATGTTTTCTGTCAAATAGCTTGGATCCAGATAAGATGCCGGGTTACTTGACGTCTCATCTGGATCCAACCTGTTTGCATATGGCCCTTTGTTTGTTAGTGGTAGGCTTCTTAAGGGTTGAACTTCTATTGGGTTCTGACCAACAATGGTCTTTTGAGTGTGTTCCCCTTGACTAATTGTATGTCAGGGCCTCTCTAGACAGAATGAGACGGCTTGCCATATTTTGCACACTTGTATCATGCTTTTACTGTTACTTTCACGCCTATTGAGAACAATCATTGAATGGACCTGGGTAATGTCTTTAAATGGCTACAATATTCCATCTTACATATTTCATTATAACTATTTTGTCCATGAATATTCAGTAGGCATATAAATATGAAATAAACATAGTCCGGGGAAAGGGTGAACAACTCGGCCAAACCCTGGACTAGCCCCATCTGCTATTACTGCACTATCTCCTGGACTAGCCCCATCTGCTATTACTGCACTATCTCCTGGACTAGCCCCATCTGCTATTGCTGCACTATCTCCTGGACTAGCCCCATCTGCTATTACTGCACTATCTCCTGGACTAGCCCATCTGCTATTACTGCACTATCTCCTGGACTAGCCCCATCTGCTATTACTGCACTATCTCCTGGACTAGCCCCATCTGCTATTACTGCACTATATTGGAATGAGTGTAGTCAGGTCTGTTATAATTTCATTAGCGAACTGAGCAAACCTAGATCAGATGGCTCCAATAAAATCCATCTAATCTAGGTCTACTCTGTTAGCAAAGGTGTGAACAGGCATTTATATGAAAGAAATGGTTAAATACCAAGTGGCAATATCAAAGGTATTTCGATTCATTCTGGAATGGGGCGGGGATATTGTTGGGAGGGAATTGTTGTTGAAAGTAATGAGGATAAAGTACTGTAAAACTTGTATTGTGCAGCCATTCAAAGGACTGGACCCAAGTGGCTGCTTAACCCTTTCCTCCATAAATACGCATTTCTTCGCCTCTGTAATAGTCACTTCTTGAAACCATTGTGATAAATAGAGCATTTGCTCCATAGGAGCAAAGGCTCTATTTATCATAATGGTTTCTATACTAAACAATTATAACATTTTCCTTTTCTCTAGTAAATGCTTCTTTTCGGTAGATTCATTCAAAGAGGTTGGGTCTAAAAGTAGCCTATGGACGAAAGGGTTAACCCTTTCCCTGTTCTATATCTAGTCCAACTTTCAATACCTACTGAATATTCATAGACTAAATAGTTACAAAGAAATATGGAAGGTCGAACATTGTAGCCATTTTAGAATAGAAACTAAAGAAACACATCTATCAAATTCCATTAGACCCTGGTCTGGGTCTACTCTGTTTGCAAATGGGTGAAAACACGTTTATGTGAAGGAAAGAGTTCACCCTTTACTCCACAGGTACACCTTTCTACACAGAGTCAGCACCCAGATACAGCTAATTTACTTGTGCAATAATATACATTTAATTCTTCAGTTTCTGCCATGATAAAACTGAGCTACAGATAAAGGTGCATACTTAAATACTAAATTCGTCATTTCTCCACCAACCCCAATATTGTGACGACTCTTTAAAATCATCTCTTCGAGAAAATTCTAAAGAGAGTCACAACATAGGATTTGGTGGAGAAATAAAGAAGATATTTTTGAAAATGTTTTAATTTATGCACCTTATCCGGACCGCTGATAAAACATTTATATATTTATTTGCCATTCAATAAATTCATCTCATCAATATTCATGATTTCATTATTTCTTTCATGAATATTCATGGTTAATGCAAAATATCAGCATTTGTTGTTTATGTTCGAATAATTCAAAAGCCATACGGTTCAGGCTGTATTTTGTGGCTTGAAAACACTAATTTGATTGTTATAATAGAACAAGGACACATGAATTTTTAGCCATGGCAGAAACTGTAGCATGATATCTATATTATATCATAAGGTAACAAAGCGAACCCTGATCAGATGGCTCCTGCAGGAGCTGTCTAATCTGGCTCTAATCTACGGGGGTCTACTCTGTTTACAAAGACATAGGACAGCGTATTTCTGGAGTGGAGTTATAGCTCATATTTGCTTGCACAACTGAACAAGAAATCAGAATGTGTCATGCGACTCATGCTATGCCAATCTACATATTAACGCCTTTTGATGCCTCTGTAAAAGTCACTTTTTAATTCAATTGTAATAAATAGATCATTTTCTCCATAGGAGTATTATACATGTAATAGATTTGTTTTCCTACGAAGACAACTTTGTTTTCGTAGGAAAACATTTCCCAATTGATACACTGGCTTCGTAGTCAAACACATCTATTATAATACCCATATAACATTTGATAATAATACGTAGTTGGCCCTCAGTTATCTATGTCTGCACAGATACACTACTTCAGGTACCAGATGAGTTACACTCGATATTTATTGGGTCTTTATTTATCAGATGTGTTTGACATTGACATTTATTGATTTCAAAAGTAAACAAGAGGGCCATTGGCCCTATATCGCTCACCTGAGTTACAGTAATATATTGACAATATTAATTTTCCAGCAGACAACCTTTCTAGCAGACGACAGAAACTGACTGTTAATTAACCCTTTTACTGCCGAGCCAACTTGAAATGAAATCGACACACAGTTTGGATGCAAATCTAATACCAAGTAACTGTCTAACAAAGGTCTAAACTGTTAACAACTCCTGACAATTTTGCCTTAGGTTAAAATGCCTAAAACTGATCTGTTAGAAATTCAAATGATGACAAATCTGAAGCAGGCGACATTAAAGGGTGAAAGAGCTATGCAGTGACCTGGAGAGATTTTAGCATGATGTAACAGTTACCCTAAGGGCACTACTGGTCAGTGAACAGGAGATTGAGAAGATCGCTGAACCAGGATCTCTGGGGCCACAGGGGGGCAATCAGGAGGATCCTGCCACTGGGTCCATAATGGGAGACACGTACAGCGGGGGTCGATGATTGAACCTGGTGGCAAAGAGGTGAAGATGAAAGATCTGAGCCACTACGGATTTGTGGAGAGTCCACTCCGTAGGTAGAATTTGCCATCTGCGAGAGAGGCCATACGCCAAAACATTCAATCTACCCAGCAGATGTTTGGCGAGCAGAGTGATCTGTCTGTTGTAACAAAACAAGAGAAGATCCCTCGTACCCTTGAAGAGGGAGAGGGAGTGTGCCCCCCCCCCGTCTCTTGATGTAAAACACTACTGATGTGTTGTCTTTCTGTACTAGCACCTGATTCTCGAAAGACTCCAGGGCTTTCAGAACAGCCATGCGTTCGAGATTGTTGAAATGAAGCCGAGACTCGACAGTCGACCAGATGCCGGAAGTCATGAGTCCCAGAGGCTCTAAATGGGCTCCCCAACCCTGATTGCTGGCATCGGAGATCAGAAAAAATCTGGACCCGGAAGAGCAATCGGCACTCCTTGAAGGAAGCGACCCTTCACCTTCCACTACTGAAGAGCAGTGTGGAAAATAGGTAGGAGTGGCAGAGAAGCGGACAGAGCGTCTGACCGAGGACGCCATTGTGTCAGCAGGTAAAACTGAAGCGGGCGTAAATGAAGCCTGCCGAGAGATACAAACTCCGCTGCTGAATTGAGAACTCCCAGCAGAGACAAAAGAGAGCGAGCACAGCAGCGGTTCTTCTGACTGAACAGAGAAAGCAGGTGCAGGGTATTCTCTACACGTTGAAGAGAAATCCTGACTATCATGGAGTTCGTTAGGAAATTTAATCCCACTAAGACAAAGTCTTGAGACGGGATCAGATCCAATTTTTCCGCATTCAAAATGAGGCCCAATTGAGATACAAGTTTCCGACTGTAGTGGAGATTGTGAAGGAGGGCCTGATGATTGAGAAGATGAAGCAGCCAATCGTCGAAATAATGAATGAGAATAACTCCGCTCTGGAGGAGAAATGCCGCTATGGTCCCCATGAGTTTGGTGAATACTCTTGAGGGTGTAGAAAGGCCGAAAGGCAGAGCCCGAAACTGCTAGACAACGCCCGTGACAAAAGCGAAGGAGGTGTCTGCCTGAAGGATGAACAGGTAAGTGAAAGTAGCATCCGACAGATCCAGGGAGACGGCCCATTGGTTTGGTTTGATTACTAACCGAATGAAAGAGACAGTCTCCATTTTGAAGGAATCGATCTTTATAAACCCGTTTAGAGTTGAAAGATCGATAATGGGCCGAAACATGCCGTTTTTCTTTGGAACGAGAAACAGGTGGCTGTAAAACCCCGATGTGTTCTCGTTCCGAACCCTTTCTATCGCCCCTTTTTTGCAGAAAAGACAACACTGGGTTCTGCATGTGGGGGTGATCCAACGAAAGATGTAAGGGGATCCTGGACAGAGGGGGATGTCGATCCAGCGGGATACAGTAGCCCAATTCCACTATGGAAAGCGTCCAAGGGTCCTGAGTGATGGTGCGCCAGGCCGTGGCAAAGTGCAGGAGCCTGGTGCCCACAGGAATGTCAAGTGGCGCAGCCTGATTGACTCCAGATCCAAAAAGTGAACGGCGGGAGCGAGCCTGGGGAGAATCATAGGAAGGGGACCTAAGTCTCCTATAGCGACGGTGTCTGGACTTAGAACTAGACCGTCGCCTATGCCGACAGCGCCGAGAAGAAAAAGATGAACTGCGTCGACGTCTATGACGAGATACAGAGTCAGTAGAAGAAGACCAACGCCGTTTACGAGATCTAGAGGATCTAACAGGCGTCGGAGATTCTGCTCAGCAACTCAGCTCGGCAGAGCTATGAGTATAGTCTGGCACAAACTTCGAAGAAGTTTGTCCAATGGAAAGAATAGGGTGTGTAGATGAAACGGTAGAGACCGTCACACTCGATTTCATTGCATGAGTATGCCCGGAGAAAACATCCGATGAATAATTCATGGTAGCACCGTTTGCGGAGGTTGCCCAGAGTAAAACACCGGGGAGGAACCTACTGCCGCACCGGTTGTAGTATGCCCGGCTGAACTAGT
The DNA here is from genome assembly GCA_963576725.1 of Azorinus chamasolen. Classification (NCBI taxonomy): domain Eukaryota; kingdom Metazoa; phylum Mollusca; class Bivalvia; order Cardiida; family Solecurtidae; genus Azorinus; species Azorinus chamasolen. Next base: position 17,048,332 of record OY755249.1, read on the forward strand.
TGAGCCGGGTGTTGAGATACTACCTGGCACTGGCTTCGCAATATTACCGGTTAACCCGGAGCGAAGAGTACCAAATTCAGAGCCAGGCGTGTGCCTGGTCTGCCCGGAGGTAAACACCGGGTACCCAGAGGTAAACATTGGAAGCCCGGAGGCAAGCGCCGGGTACCCGGATCCAGTCAGAACGGTGGACAATACCGGGTGACCAGGTAGGGATAGACCGGGTAAACCAGGTACGACCCCGCCGGGTGAAGCCGAGTGAGGGGCACCAGAAGGTGAAGTCACTGGCAGAGGGACATTTCCTGGGCGAAAAAGAGACCCTCGTTCCGGAACAGACGTCAGGACTTTACCAGCAGCTAGCTGCTGGATCGGCTGTGTCGAGGACACAGACGAGCCGCTGGAAGAAGAAACATTCTTTGAATTAGTAGACCTCTTCGCCGGCTTGCGTGAATTACCTTTGTCAGACCTAGCCGGGGTTGCCGAGCGCCGAGCAACATGGGTGTGGCGGCAAGTGGCTAACCCCCAGGTCTCGGAAGACCAGGCAGAAATTCTCTAAAATCAGTAACTTATTTTGGTTTGTTTTAGTAAGGAAACATTCTGTATACATTTATGTGAAGTGTTTATCAATCGCGATGACTGTTGCCTTGGCCACGGAGTGGTGGATCTTGACGGTAGGGATAGCCCAATCTCTTTTGAAACCACTCGGATTGCGGCTCGGGACAGCATTGTGTGTCTCATTCAGTGTCAGTTGATGTCTGAAAAACGCGTTTCTTTGGCATATTTTACTAGGAAATTATTAGGAAAATTAAGAGAACGTAGCTAAATTATCAATCATGATGACTGTTGCCTTGGCCACGGGACATTTTCGAATCCTTCCCATCTCAAGAATTTTGTTACTTGCAAATCATTGGTCAAGGAGTATCCTGTCAGTTGTTTGGATGGGCACTGTTCGTAGGCACTTGATGTGTGTGTGTGTCGCTTTGTGCTGGGTGGTGCCCAGGTTGATCTTGATGGTTGGGGTAGCCCAATCTCTTTGAAACCGCCTGGGTCTCGGCTTGGCACGGCATTGTTTGTCTCGTTCTGTGTCGGTTGGATTGATATTACGATACTCCTTTGCCAATTTTGCATACGGGGTGTATATATTGGTTGTTTGTTTGTAATTGTTGTAATTGCATTGTGTTTGTTTATTTGCATTAGCTACAAAATTGACCTATTCTGTTAACCCATTGTCCTACATATGTATTTTTTAAAGGCAATATCTTATGTATAGTGTTGTATGTCATACATAAACCCGATCCAGATGTTTCTGGGTCGTAACTGTATGATGTACTGACACTGTACATATAACGTTTCATTTGAGTTTGGTGACATAAGTGGGCGGACACAATATACCGGTAGTCACGGTGTGCATCTGTTTCCCTTGAATTGCGGACAAAAAAATGTACAGAAAAGGATGATTTTTTTTTATCTATAATTCTTAAATTAATTCAATTTTTGAAAGTTTTATTGATATCTCTATCTTAAATTTCATTTGTTTTAAATATTCTATACGCATTATATATATTCAATTCTATACATGCAACTTAATCATGTGAAGCGCTTTTGAATGCACACATCCTGCGTGAAAAGAGCGCTATATAAATGTGGTATCACTCACTCACTCACTCACTCACTATCCGGTTTATTTGTTGATCAGGCCATCAATTAATCCTCTACTGAGGGTGGGGCCTGACTGTCCAGTCTCGATCTAAGTCTTCCTCTCCATTCTCGTCTCTGTTGAGGGTTGATTGAATCCATACCCAGGGCTTTCCTGTCCCGCTTCACTACGTCCTCCCAAGACAGTTTGGGTCTGCCAGTGGTCTCCGCTGGTACATTCAAATGCCGGACTTGAGCAATCCAGCCAGTGCTGCGCTCAACATGCCCAATCCAACGCAGTCTGCTCTTCTGCATGATGTCTGCGAGGCTTTTCAACTTCAGTTGAGCAAGGAGGGATTCAAACGGAATGGTTTGTTCAGGTTTCACCAAACAGATCCATCTGATCATTGCTTTGTCGTTCCGCTGTAGTTTCTTCACTGTGTTGGCAGAGACCGCCCAAGTTTCGGACCCATACAGAAGCACACTTCTGACACATGAGGAGTAGACACGCCCTCTTGTAGCTGTTGGTAAGTGCCTGTTGGTTAGGATTGGTAGCTGCTCTCTAAACTGTTTCCAGGCAGTCTTGCAACGTGTAGCTGCAGCGAGTTCACAGCCTCCACCTGACGATAGCGTATCGCCAAAGTAGCAAAAGTCTGTCACTACTTCAAGCTTGTCGTCACCAATACCAACCTCCGTCAGTGGTCTGCCATCTATTGGTCTTGCTGCACCAGCGCAACGCAAACACTTATAGTGAGGATCTGCTTTGAGAGGGCCCTTTATGCCACTGCACTTTTTGTGGACCCATCCTGAACAGTGGGTGCAGAAGATTGAGTTTCTACCCGTTCCGCTGACATACAGAACATAGGTGTTTGCCTGTTTTCCTCAGTAAGTTGAGGTTGGGACCAGCAATCATGACCTTGGTCTTACCCATGTTCACTCTGAGACCCTTCTCCTCCATGCTACTCTTCCATCTGTCCAGACGTTCCCTGAGTGAATCAAGCGAGGTATCAGTGATTGCCAAGTCATCAGCGTACAGAAGCTCCCACGGGCAGCTGGTGCGAAATTCAAGTGATAGAGCCTCGAGGACAATGATGAATAGAAGGGGACTTAAGACTGATCCTTGATGGACGCCCACTTTAACTTCAAATTCATCGCTGTATCTGTTACCGACTCGCACCCTACTACGAACATTGGTGTACATAGACATCACCACTTGAACCAACCACTCGGTAACTCCCAACTTCCGCAGAGACCACCAGATGACCTTTCTTGGGACACGGTCGAAAGCTTTTTCCAAATCTACAAATGCCGTGTACAGTGGTTTGTTTGCTGCCAGGTGTTTCTAATAATAATAATAAAAAGTGTCATTCTGGGCAGTTGACCTACTTCCCAGTTAAACCCAAACTAATGTCATTTTAAACATGTTTGAGATTAGTTTGGACTATTTTGTACGGCTAATATGTTGATTATTGTTGTTTGAATGATTTAGGCATATTATTTTAACAGTGACATGTTGTAGAGAGCCATAGTTCGCAATTATTGGAATATTTAGCAACAGGTGCCCTTACGGTAATGGCCGCCATTAGGGGCTACAGAGCCTGAGAGTCACTTGTTTTTGCTATTTTTACAGTCAATAAGCTATTATAAATTCTGGAAATATGTTCTTAGAGTTTATGAATATGCCAGATTTAGGATTGCTATTTTTCTAGAATTATTGAGATTTTCTTTATTGTGTAATGGATGATTTTCCAGAGTGAATGGGTCTGCTGGAGCCTAGGAGCCACAGACTTAGACTAAAAAGGGTTTTCTTAATGATTTTTGATTGCAATTTGGCACTCATATTTGATTATATTGAGATAGAATAATCTATTTTTGTGTAAATTAGATTTATTGCATTAGTCTTAAGAAAAACAATTTAGTGTGAGATTTGATGAGATCTTGAAGCCAGCCAATCAGATAGCTTAGTTTAGGTCATGTGACATTACTCTATTTAAGAAAGTCTTTTGAGTGCTTCAGAAGATTCTCTCCAGAACCAGGGGCCTGAAAGCTACTCTTTTTACTATGCAGAAAGTAACTTTCAGTGGTGTTACTTTGTAGCATATTTTTACATTACTGCTACTCTTGGTGAAACCTTAAGCATTTCTGATCTTTGGCATTTAATATTTTTTATTCTACATTGTTAGGGGAGAGAATCACACAATCAAATCTGAATTATTCCTTAGTACCATTTTTGACTATTTTCTTCTATCTTTTAATTAGCAACTGGCTGCTGCACTTTTAGTAAATTATTTTTGCTCATTTAAATTAGAACTAAGCTTGTGTAATTTTTGGCTCTGGTGTAAATATGTGTAAATATTGTTATTTTTTCATGTTTCTTAGATTAGATTGGTTACTTAAGTTATTGTAGTGGGATACAAAATCCGGAATGGAAGCTGAAGACAAGGACTGCAGGCAGTCGAAAGGTCTGAGACAGCTAGCAAGGTTGAAAAACTCGGGAGGCTAATTATCGTGAATGTAAATGGCCGACCGGAAATAACCAATGATTGTAACATGCTGGGAGCATTATGATAATGAGGTATGGCTAACAGGCGGGCCATACGGTATATGCAGTACTTTTTTTTATTCCGGTCACAAAATATAAATAAACAAGCAAATTCATAGAATTGATATCCTCTGCCAAAGGTATTACCTATTAAAACGGCAAACAATTGGTTGGGGGGAAATCTTTAGATAATCAATTTAAAATATGAGTGCTATGACAGCCCTGGATCCCTCAACCAGGTTTTACTTGCCTTTGATACATACCTTAAATAGATATTTTGACCAACTTTATGAATATAGGGCCAAATTACTGCTTTCGATGGCAATCTTTAATAATAGATTACACGATTTGACACTGAATAAGCCACAGCAAGGGGAATATGCCTTATTGTATTACAAAAAGAATAGACCTAGACTGGCTGCCGCGTCTCGGCTATGGCATCTGATCCAGTCTACTACTTTTTGCATTAGTTGTAGTTTGTATATACTATACAGTTTATTCTGATATAGTGAATCATTACATATCCGACCTGGTGTTGCATTGGTGATGTGGTTACTGATCTGTTTCTGAACTGTTTGAATCATATGGCCTATTTTATCTTGACACTGCTTGAATATGAAAGTTGTATAAAGCATAATTCAAGTACTTAATACAAAACAGTATAGACAGTATCCGTCTGTTTTCAACAGGAGATAAGGGCAATAAATATATGATTTTTTGTGTATCAAAGGGGAATAACTCATAAAAGTCGCACGCCATCTGAAAATGTAATACATGGGAACAATGCCATGGCAATAACAAATATTCATGTTCAGTTTCATTGAATTCTGTCAATCCATTACAGAGATAAAGCATTGGACGGAAAAATATATGATTTTTGAGAATCAAAGGGCAATAACTTCTAAATGTTACAAGTGACCTGCAAAAATAATACATGGGAACGTTGCCCTAGTGATAACAAATATTCATGTCAAGTTTCACTGAGTTAGGTCAATCTGTAACAGAGATATGGCATTGGTTGGAAAAAATGTCATTTTTGCGTATAAAAGGGCAATAACTCCTACATGCTGTAAACGATCTGCAAATGTAATACACGGGAATGATGCCCCAGTTATAACAAATACTCATGTCGAGTTTAATTGAATTCTATAAATATGTTGCAGAGATATGGCATCAGACGAGGAAAAAGTCATTTTAGCATATAAAAGGGCAATAACTCCTAAATGCCACAAGCGATCTGGAAATGTAATACATGGGAACGATGCCTCAGTGATAACAAATATTCATGTCTAGTTTCATTGAATTCTGTCTATCCGTTACAGAAATATGGCACCGGACGGAAAAAATATGTCATTTTTGCGTATAAAAGGGCAATAACTCCTAAATGCCAAAAGCCATCTGGAAAAGTAATATATGGGAACTGTGCCCCAGTGATAACATATATTCATGTCAAGTTACATTGAATTCTTTCAATCCGTTACAGAGATATGGCATCGGACAGAAACCGGACGAACGGACGGACGGATGGACAAACACAAAACAATATCCCTCTGCCTTTGGCAGGGGATAGTAACCTAAGCATATTTCACAGCAAGTAATGTATTTTGCTACTAAAACGGCTACACTGATCCATCTTCCATATTTTATTATAAATATTTTGTCCATAACTATTCAGGAGGTATTTGAATTTGTAATAAACATAGAACAAGGAAAGGGTTAGCCCCCAATGCAGTTATCTCCCCTTGTCCCTTAATGGTTTTGCTGATGAGACAAGGGAAATAACTGTGAGGAAATTGCTAGCTCTGAATAAAGGGAAACCTTTTAACTGCAGTTTCTGATGTTAAGAAGTCTAAAGCCCCAGGGTGAAGACATTTTTGGCCCAGGAGACATACTTTGAACAAACTAGGTAGAAGTCTATAATGTGATGCTTCATACCAAATAGTTTAGCTCTAGAGTATGTGGTTTCAGAGAAGAAGATTTTTAAAGGTTTTCCTATATAAGTCTATGTAAAACTTACAAACCCCGGGGCGGGGCAAATTTTGGCCCAGGGGTCGTCATTTGGACAAACCTGGTAAAGGACCATTAGATGATGCTATATACCAAATATCAAAGCTTTAGGAATTGTGGTTTCAGAGAAGATTTTTTAAGATTTAAAAAAAATAATTTAAGTAGTTGGGCGGGGCCATTTTGGCCCGAGTGTCATGATTTTAACAAACTTGGTAGAGGACCCCCTAAGGTATAATTCTGTGAAATTTAGTTGAAATCCTCCCAGTGGTTTAGGAGAAGAAGTCATTTGAAATAAAAGTGAACAGACAGACGGAAGACGGGCAGTCACAATAGCTCAACTTGAGCCTTTAGCTCAAGTGAGCTAAAAAGCTTCTGTTGAGGTATGAGAGAGTAAAGCTAAATGTTCATTAGTTAAATTTTGAAAAGGGAGAAAATTCATGCATGCAAGAAGCGATAAATCAAAACCTTTATCACAGGTGCACAACTTCAGATGGTGTTCAACAATACTGCAAAATTTTAAAAAGTTCTGTTCAGGAATGACAGAGAAAAGCTCCGGACAAAATTTCACTTATTAAAATTAAGAGATAATTTTTGAATGAAGAATCAAATCAAAACCGCTATAGCAGGTGCACAATTTCAGATGGTGTTCAACAATACTAAACAATTTAAAAACAAAATCTGTTGAGGCATGGCAGAATACAGCTGCGGACAAATTTCATTTGTTAAAATTACAAAAAAGGAGGTAATTCAAGAAGGAAGTGATGAATCAAAAGTGTGCCACCAGTGCACAAAATCAGACGGTATTAAGAAATACTGTAAAATTTAAAGAAGTTCTGTTGAGGCATGACAAGTAAAGTTAAGGACTAAATTTCATATATTGAAATTAAACATGGGCTGGGTGCACAATGAAAGTATGGATGGTGTTCAATGTGTATATGCAATTCTATGCCAATAGCTATAGTGGTTAGTGAGATTTAAGACAATGAAAAACTGTGACAACCAACTGCAAGTAAATGTGACAACCAACTGCATATAAAATTTCAAAGTCATTTGACCATAACCTTGGGCTTGTAGGCAGCATGGGTGGGGTGCCAAATGATAGCACAGATGATGATTAATGTGTATGTGAAGTTTCATGTGTATAAGTGTAGATATTACCGACATATAACACTTGAAAAAACTGTGACAAACAACTGCACGTACACGCGTGACACAAGGACAGGCAGACAGACGGACATGTGCAAAACATAATCCCCCCTGATTATCGTCACCAGGGGTATAATGGACAAAAGATATTTTGTTCTCATAGTCACATAACTATCAATCCATGAGCACGGACAGTGATTCCAGTATACCCCCGACACTTCGTTGTGGGGGTATAATTACTAGTATACATTCTACCACATAAGCCAGAGGTTAACCATTTCCCTCATATAAATGCTTTTTCACGACTTTGCAAATGTTACAATGTCACATACGTCGGGCATATAATGCTCCAACACACGGGGCTCTACACAGAACCAGAGTGCCGTGTGTCTGAGCATTATATGCCTGAAATATGTACTGTCGTAACATGCCTAATGTTAATTTGAGTTGAAAGTCACTGTGACCTTGACTGACTGACCTCAAAATTAATTGGGGTCATCTACTGGCCATACCAACTTTCTTACTAAGTATGAAGACATCACACCTAATAGTTACCAAGTTATTCAGCAGACCTGTTTTTTGAGTGAAGGTCACAGTGACCTTGACTTTTGACCAACTGATCTCAAAATCAATAGGGATAATTTAATAGCCATGACCAACCTTCCTACTAAATATCAAGTCAAACACACCAAATACTTATCAAGTTATTGAGCTGACATGATTTTGAGTTGAAGGTCACTGTGACCTCGACATTTGACTGACCTCAAAAGCAATAAGGGTCATTTACTGACCATGACCTACCTCCCTATTATGTATGAGGACTGTACACCTAATAGTTGTCAAACTATTGAGCGGACAAAGACGTGGCTAACAGACAGTCGGACAAGTGCAATAACATAATACGACTGAAGTTACCTTCGAGCGTTTAAAAACATAGCCAAGGCAAAATCTGCAAAATCAGATCTACTTTATTCCATAAGCAAACAGATCAGACATGACTCATACAGGAGCCATCTAATCTGGGTCTACTATGTTTGCAAAGGAGTTAAAAGACGTTTCTATTGAATAAAAGGTTAAACAAGTATTGATAACTTAAAGCTTAGTGTCAGTATAACACGTTTATCCGTGAATATCTATGTAAGAAATAATGATACATGTACCATGAATATCTATGTAAGAAATAATGATACATGTACCATGAATATCTATGTAAGAAATAAGGATGCCATGAATATTAATTAGATTAATTTGTTATAACAATAGCACATACACACAGGGATTTTCGGCAATAGCAATATAGCTATATAAATTTCAGAAGCAAATCCGTTTCCGAACAGAACCTGATCAGACGACTCCTACAGTAGTCATCTGATCTGGGTCTCCTCTGTTTGCAAATGTGTTAACCCGTTTACTCATATAAATGCCTTTTCACGCAACTGCAAACAGAGTAGATACAGATCAGACCGCTCCTATAGAGGCCGTCTGATAAGGTTCTGCTCCGTTTGCTTTTGACACGATATAGATCTGATTCTACAGTTTTTGCCAAAGCAAAGAAATATCCTTTAGAAGTTTAAAATTCAGCTAATAAATATTCATGATGTCATTATTTCTTACATGAATACGGAACAGGGAAAGGGTTTAACCAGAATTGATAACTTAGAGCTAGATGTCTGTATACACTTACTTGCAAGAAACTCATTCACTGTTCTGCACACGTTACAGTCCTGTAGCGCGCGCTTACTCTCACTGTGGTATAGTATGATGTAGGGTTTACCATGGAAGGAGACCCACACACCAACTCCGATCTTCACAAGAAATTGTACCTGTAAGTCTGGCTCATTTGTGTGGATTATTTCATCCTATAACGAATTAGAAACAATCCTAGAGCTAGTGACTTTCACCCTGCATAAAGCTGTCATCTGTTTTCAAGACCAATATCTATACTAAATGTAACATCCAGATTATAAATAATTGTCTGCAAAACATATTGTTTATATTAGTGAAATACATTTTGTTTCTATTAATTTTTATATATATTTCAAAAGTTCCATAGTTTGGATTCTGATAATGCACCGACATACTTGGCATCTCATTTGGATTTAAACACTTTGCAAAGATGACCAACAACAGATTGTTCATATATATTTTGTAGTATTCAAATATAGATATAAAACAGACAATTATGTCCATAGGTCACGGATGCCCTTAGGTGATATTGTCTCGGAATCAAGCACGTATGTTGTATAGTGAAGACAAGAAACGCGGCAATGCCACGAAACCAGGTTTTCAAAGTTTTATAAACAGCCTACAAATTTGGGAAAAGTGGCACTAGCCATTATATTGCGTATGAGTTAATGGAAGAAATGAATGCAATGTGCATATACATATGCATACAAAAATACAATTCCAAACTAGGTCTTCATATAAGCTTACTAAATACAAAGTTTGGTGAAAATCGGTCTATCCAATATTAAGTTATTGAACGGGAACGGTATTTCTATTTTTAGTAACAGTGTCCTTGACCTTGAACCGAGAACCCAAAAATGCAATCCCAAGCTAGGTCTTTAAAACGCTTGCTAAATACAAAGTTTGGTTAAAATCGGTCAATCCAAACTTAAATTATTGACCAGAAACCATTTTTCTATTTTTAGTAATAGTGACCTTGACCCAAGAACCCTGAAATACAATTCCAAGCTAGGTAAGCTTGCTAAATACATAGTGGTCAAAATTGGTCTGTTCAAACGTAAGTTATTGGCCGGAAACCGTTTTTGTATTTTTAGAAACAGTGACCTTGACCCAAGAACCTCCAAATACAATTCCAAGCTAGGTCTTAATAAAAGCTTGCTTAATACAAAGTGTGGTCAAAATCGGTCATTCAAAACTTAAGTTATTGACCGGAAACCGTTTTTCTATTTTTAGTTTTTTAGTAACAGTGACCTTTACCTTGACCCAAGAACCCCGAAATACAATCCCAAGCTAGGTCTTCATGCACGCTTGCTAAATACAAAGTTTGGTCAACATTGGTATACCCAAACTTAAGTTATTGACCGGAAACTGTTTTTCTAATTTAAGACACAGTGACCTTGACCTTGATCTGAGAACCTCTAAATACAGTCCAAAGCTAGGTCTTTATGTAAGCTTGCTAAATACAATGTTTGGTCAAAATGGGTCTATTCAAACTTAAGTTATTGACTGGAAACCATTGTTCTATTTTTAGTAACAGTGACCTTGACCTTACCCTGAGAACAATCCCAAGCTATATCTTTATGTAAGCTACATGTACCTACATACCCAATTTGGTCAAAATTGGTCTATCCAAATTATACAAACTAAAGTTATAGACCGGAAACCACCTGTTTGACGCCGCTTGCCCATTCGCTAATCTAAACACCAGGTTTTTCTTTAAAACCTGGTTAAAAATTTAAAAGTACCATAACACTGGTAAAATGGTGGGAGCAAAAATTCCCTTCCTAACCTTTTCGCTCATATAAACGCATTTTCATGCAACTGTGAACAGAGTAGACCATGATCAGATGACTCCTACAGAGCTGTCTAATCAAGGTGGGCTCCGTTTGCTTTTGACATGATATACATTGTAGATCTGATTCTACGGTTTTTGTCAAAGCAAACAAAAATGCCTTGAACAGTTTATATCTTACAAATTCAGCTAATAAATATTCAAGACATCACTTTTCTTGCATGGAAATTGCACAGGGAAAGGGTTAATGTACATCAACATTGTTCATCTGTGAAAGATTGAAGTAAATCCTCAAATTGGTATATGAGGAGTTGGACATACAAGATGTTTTCACTACATGTTATTATAGTAAAGAAGATGAGGTAGCATGTGACTATAAATACAATGTTGAATATTTTGCTGATTTTTTATTTTATTCTTAGAACAGTACCTGTACTACCCTGGTTTTCCTGTCCATTATAAGGATTTTGTTGCCACACGAAGCCCATATGCTATCACCAACAGTAACAATAGACGTCACAGATGAAGAAATACCGAAAGGAATCTCCTGAGAGTTCGACCAAGTTCCATCTACAGTAAAAATCAAACAAAAACACAAAAGGATTAAAACTTTCCCTTGTATAATGGTTTCGGCAAACAGAGTAAACCCTGACTCATATAGGTCAGCTCCTGTTTATTTAAGAATCTATACAAATTTCATTGTACATTTCTACCAGTAGCAAAACCTCCTGTGTTAACATCCCATCATGAACATTCAGACAATAAATATCCATGGTGTCAATGGCAGTCTTCGACTCAAAGGGCATACTTTCAAAAATATTAGTAAAGGTTCACCAAATGATGCCACATACCAAATATCGCAGCTCTAACCTTTTCTGTTTCGGACAAGAAGATTTTTAAAGTTTTTACTATATAATCGAATGTAAAACTTGTGACCCGCAGGGTTGGGCCAAATTTTACCCCAGGGACAAAATTTTAACGATCTATGAAGGGGACTACTAGATGATTGTACATACCAAATTTGGTAGGTAGCTTCGGCTTAGTAATGTGCAAAAAGTCCATAAAACATAACATTGTTTAAGAAGGGCACACAAATATACACATAGTCACATGACAAAACCCCAGATCATACTATGAATGACAGTATTCTCCCAGTGGATACTCCCTAAATGAACAAGCAAATTCATAGAATTGATATCCCCTGCCAAAGGTATTACCTGGTAAATCTGCAAACAATTTGGAGTGTGTGTGTGGGGGGAATCTTTAGATAATCAATTTAAAACATGAGCGCTATGACAGCCCTGGATTGCTCAACCAGGTTTTACTTGCCTTTGATACATACATTAAATATATATTTTGACCAACTTTATTAATATAGGGCCAAATTACTGCTTTCTATGGCAATCTTTAACTAGAACTACCACTAAAGGTGATGAATACCCCCACTAGCACATTTGACACAGAGATGGGGGTTATAGAAATAAATCACTACAATATATGCTACAGTTTAGAAAAGAAACTCCGGAAATGCTGTAATTTCGTGAAAAATCAATGAAGCGTAACGAAATTAAAACTTGATCTGTAACTCATTATAATAAAGTCATATACCAAATATCACTTCAATATCTGTAAGGCTTTAGAAAAAAACTCCGGAAAACCCGAATTTCCGGATAATTCTAAGTAAAATCACTGTATTTCCGTGAAAAAATCAATGAAGCGTAACGAAATTAAAACTTGATCTGTAACTCATTATAATAAAGCCACATACCAAATATCACTTCAATATCTGTAAAGGTTTAGAGAAAAAAAAACTCCAGCAAACCTGATTTCCGGAAAATTTCTAAGTAAAATCACTGTATTTCCGTAAAAAATCAATGAAGCGTAACGAAATTCAAACTCGATCTGTAATTCATTACAATAAAGCCACATACCAAATATCACTTCAATATCTATAAAGGTTTAGAAAAAAATTCCGGAAAACTGAAAAATAACAAAGGGCAATAATACTGAGGACAGAGTTACATACCTTGTGCACTGTACTTGCGGTCAATGTGATCTATCTATATATGAAGTTTGAAGTCAATAGCTTTTATACTTTGGAAGTTATGATCCGGAAAAGCCGGACGGACGGACAGACAACCTGACGGACATGGTGACTCCAGTATACCCCCCCCCCCCCCCCCCAAAAAAAAAAAAAAAACACAAAAAAAACTTCGTTTGTGGGTGAATAATAATAGTGCACATGTTTTGATACTGAATAAAAGTACAAAAATGAGTCGTGCAGGAAACACCACATACAGAACAAACACTCGCCCGAACAGCAACACAAAGAAACAGCAAATGTACATAAGTAGAAAAAACAACAAGAGACGCACAAAGACAAAACAAACATACAATAGGAGGAAGATGGAAGTACCGCCTTGGAACGGTCAGTGACAAAAGTCACTGGGGGTTAAACCGGTTTATGGGCGCCCAACCTCACACTTATTCCACAGCAAGGGGAAATGTGCCTTATTGTATTACAAAAAGTATCGACCTAGACTGGCTGCCGCGTCTCGGCTATGGCATCTGATCCAATCTACTACTTTTTGCATTAGTTGTAGTTTGTGTATACTATACAGTTTATTCTGATATAGTGAATCATTACATATCCGACTGGGTGTTGAATTGGTGATGTGGTTGCTGGTCTGTTTCTGAACTGTTTGAATCCTAAGGCCTATTTTATCTTGACACTGCTTGAATATGAATGCTGTATAAAGCATAATTCAAGTACCTAATACAAAACAGTATTGAACATTAATCCGTCTGTTTTCAACAGGAGATAAGGGCAATAAATATATGATTTTTGTGTATCAAAGGGGAATAACTCATAAAAGTCGCATGCCATCTGAAAATGTAATATTGAGAACAATGCCATGGCAATAACAAATATTCATGTTCAGTTTCATTGAATTCTGTCAATCCATTACAGAGATAAAGCATTGGACGGAAAAAAATATGATTTTTGATAATCAAAGGGCAATAACTTCTAAATGTTACAAGTGACCTGGAAAAGTAATACATGGGAACATTGTCCCAGTGATAACAAATATTCATGCTAAGTTTCATTGAGTTCGGTCAATCTGTAATAGAGATATGGCATTGGTTGGAAAAAATGTCATTTTTGCGTATAAAAGGGCAATAACTCCTAAATGCCGAAAGCGATCTGGAAAAGTAATATATGGGAACGGTGCCCCAGTGATAACATATATTCATGTCAAGTTACATTGAATTATGTCAATCCATTACAGAGATATGGCATCTAACGGAAACCCGGAAGGACGGAAAGACGGATGGATGGACGGACAGATGGACGGACCGATAAACCCAAAACAATATCCCTCTGCCTTTGGTAGGGGATAATAAAGATGGGCAAGTTGTATGACCTTATGCAAGCAATTAGGTAATCATACCCATAGATATAATGGAAGCAACTGCAATGGTCCATATGATAATAAGCATAACATTGCTGACAAGATTTAATTGTAATGGAATCCATAACAGAATGTCCCTCAAACTAAACAGTCAACAGGTATTGATGATCAAAATATCTAAATATTCACCAATCACAGGCCATCACCAGGTTAACATGGCAACCGACACTTTTGAAACACCTGCCATTAAGAGTTCAGAGTACCTATTTACTCCTATGTACAATTTTCAGCAAACTCTAAAAATATTTAAATTTTGACCAATCAGAGGCTACCACTCCATTACCATGGTTACCAACTCTTTTGAAACACCTACAATTGTGTTCGGGGACAAAAAAAAACATCATACCAATTTTCAGTAAAATTGAACAATATCTGATTGGACAAATCAGAGCCCACCATTCGTTTACCATGGCAACATTTTAAAAACCCAAAGTTGAATGCACAAGCAGCTGTACTTAACCAGCATTGTTAATGTAAAGTTTCAACAGGAATGGACTATTACTTACCGAGAAATGTGATGGACAAGTTCATGGCAGAAGAAAAAGAAGAATAAGAAATGTAGTAAACACAATATATCCCCCCCCCTTAGTTTGGGAAACAAAATTACACAGCAATTCAATTGGTTTCAATTATTTTTAAGAGAGAAAAGCTTGCTGGGTAAAGCAAATGATTTGATTAGGGACAATGATATCTCACAACCACCACATAATCTCACGCAAAGAATACCACAGGGTCTGCAACACTTTGATTATGAATTTTATTATGGTCACAGCCACATACCCAACCTCCTGTGGCTCAAAGAGCAATACAAGCATATCCTTCTACACCATAAATATGCCTTTCTACACCTTTGCTACACCCAGATCAGGGTCTGCTTTAATTTCAGTTATCTGCTAGGCTCAAAAATTTTCTTGTTCTTATGCTATAATTAATATTGAGCTAATTAATATTTCAACATACATTAATTATTTCATAAATATTCGTGAAGTAAAGGGTTAAGATATTATTACACCAACCTTTATCTTTACTGTACACAAGGACATGGCCAATGTTGCTGCCACAGAACACATTGCCATCTATGTAGGACATCGTTACTATAGTACAACCTGGTGTGAACACATGCGTCGGCTTTCTGTGTGCATCTGGGCGACTGGCATTGAACACAAACACAAATATCCTGAAAGTCCATCTATATTCAGTTAATTTATTTCCATATTAATGCATTGTTAAGAACCTGTTTTCAGTTTTATCCCTTGACCAGAATACTTATACATGTAGCTGATATCTGTGGTTATTGACCAGAATACTAATACATGTAGATGCTATCTATAGTTATTGACCAGAATACTGATACATGTAGCTGCTATCTGTGCTTATTGACCAGAATACTAATACATGTAGCTGCTATCTATAGTTATTGACCAGAATTCTGCTACATGTAACTGCTATCTAAGGTTATTGACCAGAATACTGATACATGTAGCTGCTATCTATGGTTATTGACCAGAATACTGATACATGTAGCTGCTATCTATGGTTATTGACCAGAATACTGATACATGTAGCTGCTACTATGGTTATTACGAATGACAAGTATCAATTTAATAATTTTCAAATTGAAGGAGGAGTTTGCAACTCAAACTAACTATGCTTAATTCTTTACTCCATGAATATTCATATAAGAAATAATAAAATTATGAATATTTATTAGATTAATTTTTAAAATGGCATATTAACACATGAAATCTTTGCGAAAGCAGAAACTATAAAATAGGATCTACATTATTCCAAAATAAAAAAGACAGATCCTGATGAAATGGCTCTAACAGGAGCCATCTGATCTGAGTCTACTCTGTTAGCAAAGGCATAGAAAAACATATTTATGGAGTAAAGGGCCAACTGTTAACGGACCAACTGACCTACCGACCAACCACCAGGGGGATTCCACTGTGGGGGTATAATAATATTATTATCAAACTGACTCATATTTTCTGGTCCTTCGGAATCACTAGTTTTAATGGTATAAGTTTTGAAAAAATTGAATACTGCTTAAGCCTGTACATGCTAGGGGGGCGTGAGTAGTGTTGCACTTTTAATTACTACTCATGAACAGACTCAATAAAATCGAGTCTGCAATTTTCTATTTTGGCATTGCTACTTTTGATTTCGAAGGATCATCCGCTTTTAGAATACATGTACTTCACAACAGCAGGTGTTAAGTGCTTGTGTGGCGGCCGTAAAAAGTCATCCAATACTCCAATCTTAGTGTTGTTATAATATATGTACTTCACAACAGCAGGTGTTAGTGCTTGTGTGGCGGCCGTAAAAAGTCATCCAGTACTTCAATCTTAGTGTTGTTATAATATATGTACTTCACAACAGCAGGTGTTAAGTGCTTGTGTGGAGGCCGTAAAAAGTCATCCAGTACTTCAATCTTAGTGTTGTTATAATTTATGGTCCTTCGGGATAGTTAGTTTTGATTGAATACTGCTTAAGCCGGTGCTAGGGGGTGTGAGTAGTGTTGGACTTTTAATTACTACTCATGAAAAGACTCAATAAAATTTAGTCTGCAATTTACTCTTTTGGCATTGATATTTTCAGAATATTGATAACTCTCCTGAATTACCCTGTGTTCTTCGTCATTTTCCAGTAAAAGGAAATGCCTATTTATTGCAAGTATGTATAGTCAAAATAAAAACATGTGGCCACTGGCATCAACATGTGACTTCTATAATATGAATGATGTGAGGTTCACATGCCATTATTTTGACCTCATTATAAAAGTCATTGTGGGCATCAATGAAGAAGTTCAATATCAGCAAGAAACTTATAACTTCCATTCAACAGTTATATAACAACACAATGAACACTGTCTTAGTACAATGATCTACAGGCGAATGGTTTCATACATCTGTAGGAGTATTCCAAGGCAGTTTAATTGTTGTCCCCTACACATTTCAACATTTTTGTTGAGGATATCATGGTGTGTGCATGGTCATGGGCACTGTAAGAATCATATATTCTTAATTTGTATGACGTTATGTAACATTGTCTTGCAAACTGGTGCTACTGACGTTGTTTTGTTTAATGACGTCATTACTGTTTTTGGTTGTTTTGTTTGATTTAACTAGTTGTAAACAATGAGAATACATAGTCAGATGGTCGGACATCAAAGTTGGTAAAACACTTAACAAAAATACCTCGGAGCAATCATCAATGATGAATTTAGGTTCAAAAGCAGAAATACTATCCAGAGCGTCACAAACATAAGCTGCTCTAGCAAGACTCAAAACGTTCTAGAGAGACAAAAACATCTCCACAAAGGATCAAATTCAACTAATGCACGCCCTTGTCCTCTCAATCCTTGTTCCCTTAATCCTTGTTCCCTTACCTTGATGGAGATGTTCCTCGTTCCCCATCTTACAGGGTTTATATATCTCAACTTATTCGTTTCGCTAGAGCTTGTTCTTCTGTTGACGATTTTAACAATCAAAATCTCATTTTAACTGAAAAGCTGCTTAAGCAAGGATATATATATCATAAACTAAGCAAAACATTCTCTAAATTTTATCATCGAAATCTCTCACTTATTGGCAAGTACATATGTAATCTTAAGGCGCTCCTGCGACATGGTATTTCACATACTGAATTTTATGGTGATGTGATTTACAAACTTCGTACAATTATTGGACATACCCATTTTCTCACTTTGTTCACTAAATACATTAAAAAATCATTAAAAAGGGGATATGATCCTACAGTACTACAACATACTGCATGTCTGGTTGTCAACCCTTTTACAGTTGGCAATCACGCTGGCCTCATTGCTTGTACGCCGACAAGGAAGGTTTAGTACTCTATGAAAGCGACCTCTTAAATCCGGAAAGGGAAGGAGGACGTCGGACATTTTTGTCGTACCCTTTATTACTTTTCTACAGTTACTCTGTTTGCAGCTCAATCATTGAGTACACTAGCGATAGGTGGATACAGTTGTTTCACTTAAATATGTTTTCATTTTACATGTCTTTTAGGGTGGGGATGGAATAAGTGTGAGGTTGGGCACCCCTAAACTGGTTTAACCTCCCAGTGAAATTTGTCACTGATCGTTCTAAGGCGGTACTTCCATCTTCCCCCTATTGTTTTTTGTTGTGTCTGTGCGTCTCTTTGTGTCTTTTATATACATGTACATTTGGTGTTTGTCGTCGTGGTGCTGTTTGGGCGGTTGTGTGTTTTGTATGTGGTGTTTCCTGTATGACTCATACATGTACTTTTCATATATGCTTGTGAAACATAGACACTCACGGCTGAATAACAAAGAAAAATCTTGACCAAAGAAATGAGATGCTAATGTATCATCTTGGGTATCTCATATCTAGACCATATGGACTCTCAAAGATCATCCTACAAGGTACAGTTTAGGGAGGGAGGGAGACATAGAGGACAACAAAAGAAGGAATGGGTCGACAATATCGAGGAATGGACTGGCAAAACATTTGCAGAGATGATAAATGGGAGTGGCACATAACAGACAAAAGTGGAAGAGGCTGATGAGAAAGTCAATCCTGCGGTGCCCCCACAACTCTGTCTAGAGTTAAGGGACCCAGGTGATAAAAGTCATTTGCACTGGTTTGTGAAAAGATGCATGAACTGAAACTATGTAGCTATAAGGATGTTACTTTATTGCAACTGAGCAACAGATAAATATGCATACTCAGATACTAAAATTGTCATTAAATTTCCACCAAGTCCTTTGTTGTAACCACTCTTTAGAATCATCTCAAAAGAGACGATTCTAAAGATTGGTCGCAACATAGGGTTTGGTGGAGAAATAAATAGAGAATAATAGGTTAGTGCCGTAGATGGGACGCTTTATCCGACGAGGGGAGAAAACGTTGAGGCGAGGCTTGCCGAGCCTCAACTGTTTTCTCTCCGAGTCGGATAAAGGCGTCCCATCTACGACACTAACCTATTATTCGATTTATCCAGTCAATATAGTTAAATGTCTTTTTTATAGACTCATAACACTCTTGAAATAATTTACATTGAAAATGCAGTTTTTCGATCAACGGATCCCTCCCTTTTCACTTCCATTTAGACGTAAATAGATCTAATGAGCTACCGCAGAGGAATATAGTTTCGATACTTGTATTACTAGAAGGGAAACGTGGTTGAATTTGAAAAATAAGATGATTTGAATCGAGGGTCGATAAGTTATTTCAAACAGACATGATCTATACTCTTTGGTCAAATTCGAGTTACGTAGTCTCGGTTTCTATTTTTAGATTCTACCTAACGTCACTCAAAAATCGATGGAACTGAACAGGCTATATTTAGGTTTATGACTATCACCGCTCCTGTAAGAGTTTATCAATCAAATAATCATGAGAGTGAAAAGAAAACATTTACTATTTATCTGTCAATCTTTGCTTCCAGGTTTGATTTTATCAAAAACGGGTTTTACCAGCGGTGGATTAAATTAATAAAAGTGATAAATCAACGACATTTTGTATGTGGCCTCAGTGGCGTAATCGGTAAGGGCGACGTCTCTAGAGAGATTAGAATTAGTTTTTGTAGGATCAGGCGCGGGTTCGAATCCAGCTGTAGCCAATTATTTTTTCTCATTTGAATAATTCTTCTGGTGACCAAATAGATCTGTTAGATCTATTCCATCAACATGTTTATGAATATTTACAGAAAACTAAAATAGTTCCATGGTTATAGAATCATTACGCTTATCTACTAACCTAATAAACCTTCCACTACCGGAAGTAACCTAATAAACCTAAGTTTATTTGCACCCCCTTTATTATGTCACTAGAGAAGCCTGGTGACTGGATAAAGAAGTAATTATTGAAAATGTTTCAATTTACACATCTTATCTGGACCTCTGATTTATAACTTAGTAAAGGTTCAAATTTGTTAAAAGATGTAGAAAACTTTAAAATATGCAATATGTCCCCCAAACTATCATTTGCACTAAATATAGATGAGGGAAAGAGTTAAGATAGTTGATATCCATAGTGTATACATCATTTCTTACATGAATATTCATAAAGTAAAGAGTTAATATAATATGCCAGATAAAGTTATACTACACCAGACTCCAATGCTAATGTAGTGAATATGTTTCAAGTCAATAACTTTCAAAAACAAATAAATTCTAAAGAAGAAGATCCTTCGCAAGCAAAAGTAGCAATTTGTGAAAAGAGAAAATTGCAGACTTGGTTTTATTGAGTCTGTTCATGAGCAGTTATTTAAAGTGTGACACTACTCACGCCCCCTAGCACCGACTTGAGTGGTATTCAAACTAAAAGCATTGAAACTGGTGATCCTGAAGGACCAGAAAATATAACAGCACTGAGAATTAAGTATGAAGCAACTTTTTACTGCTGCCACACAAGCATTTAACAGACAATGCTTTCAGACAAACATAACAGGACAGTGCTGTGAAATAGTGTAATTATTTAGGCTGGAAATAATAGATCTTCATAGAACAGTGGACTTGAACAGAAGCTGGAAATCCAATTTTTGTCACTTGAACAGAAGCAAAATAAATATGACATGCGATACAAATGGAGATGGCCAATGCGTACCGTTCATGTGACAAACAATAATTTGACAAACTAGCTTACTTGGAATCCGTGGTTCCCATCCAAATACTGTCACTGCGTCTGCGCCCGTGTGGAACCCTCTCAATGCATGTTATGTTACAGCTGGTGACCTGGAACGTTTCAATATGCTGGGAACCATCACTGTGCAAGGGAACAATTGAAACACAGCCTAGCGAGGCATTAGAGGCGCATAACCACAGGCGTTCTACCATGCCGTCCGGTCCATGAGGAAGATTTACGCGAATTGCACACTTGACCTTTTAAAATAAACACAAAGAAGTACATATGATATACTGCCAGTGTCAAATTTTACCAATACAATTACAGTAAAACATTACAACTATAATTAATGGTCTATAAGACAGGTGGTAGCTTAAAAGAAGTGTGCAAGTCATGCAGAAAGTTCCTCTAGGTCAAGGTCACATTGACTTAAACAGGAGGGCCAGAATGGCCCTGAAGCGTTCACCATACAATAAGAGGAGAAGATTTTCAAAG
This sequence comes from Azorinus chamasolen, assembly GCA_963576725.1. Lineage (NCBI taxonomy): Eukaryota > Metazoa > Mollusca > Bivalvia > Cardiida > Solecurtidae > Azorinus > Azorinus chamasolen. The sequence continues at coordinate 17,069,716 of OY755249.1, forward strand.
TTTTCACTATATGTTTCTATAGAAAACTAGCCGGCCCTGGGGTGGGGCCAATTTTGACCCAAAGGGCACAATTTATATAACTCTTGTAGAGGACCTGAACATCATGTTATGTGTCAATATTGAAAGCTGAGATCCTTCCAGTTTCAGAGGAGAAGATTTTCAAAGGTTTCACTATATGTTTCTATTGAAAACTGGCCACCCCTGGGAAGGGGCCAATTTAGACCCCAGGGACATAATTTATATAACCTTTGTAGAGGACCTGAATATGATGCTATGTGCCAAATATGAAAGCTGAGAACCTTCCAGTTTCAGAGGAGAAGATTTACAAAGTTTTCCCTAAATGTTTCTGTTGAAATCTAGCCACCCCTGGGGCGGGGCGAATTTTGGCCCCAGGGGCATTATTTATATGACTTTTGTAGAGGACCTGAATATGATGCTATGTGCCAAAAATAAAAGCTAAGAACATTCCAGTTTCAGAGGAGAAGATTTTCAAAGTTTTCACTATATGTTTCTATTGAAAACTGACTACCCCGGGGGCGGGGCCAATTTTGACCCCAGGGGAATTATTTATATAACTTTTGTAGAGGACCTGAATATGATGCTGCGTGCCAAATATGAAAGCTGAGAACCTTCCAGTTTCAGAGGAGAGGATTTACAAAATATTCCCTATATGTTTCTATTGAAAACTAGCCACCCCTGGGGCGGGGCCAATTTTGATCCCAGGGGCATACTTTATAAAAAATTTGTAGAGGACCTGAATATGATGCTATGTGCCAAATATGAAAGCTGAGAACCTTCCAGTTTCAGAGGAGAAGATTTTCAAAGTTTTCCCTATATGTTTCTATTGAAAACTAGCCACCCCTGGGGCGGGGCCAATTTCGACCCCAGGGGCATTTTTTATATAACTCTTGTAGGGGACCTGAATATGATGCTATGTGCCAAATATGAAAGCTGAGAGCCTTCCAGTTTCAGAGGAGAAGATTTTTAAAGTTTTACTATATGTTTCTATTGAAAACAAGGCACCCCTGGGGCGGGGCCAATTTTGACCCCAGGGGCATAATTTATATAACTTTTGTAGAGGACCTGAATATGATGCTATGTGCCAAAGATGAAAGTTGAGATCCCTGTAGATTCAGAGGAGAAGATTTTTAAAGGTTCAAATTGTTGACGACGGACGACGCACGCCGACAGACGACGGACAACGGGCGATCACAAAAGCTCATCCTGAGCACTTTGTGCTCTGGTGAGCTAAAAAAGTATGTGACACTCCGCCATCCCAAGATGAACTCACACACCATATTTGGTAATCCTAGCTGAAGTAGTGTATGTATGCTACGGACAAGCTTTTTCGTAAATGAGGTCAAAGGTCAAGGTCATTGTCAAATTGACCTATAACTAGTATGTGATCCCAAGATGAACTCACACATACCACATTTGGTGATCCTAGCTTATTCAGTATATGAGGTTATGTCAGGTACAAAATACATTTATTTGGCAGAAACATTCATAGCAGATCCCTAGGGCGTAAGTGACAGGTTTAAGCCTTGGTGTACATAATGGCAGCTTGAAGCCTAAACCCATTACCTCATAGGCTATTTTTAGACCTATCCTAAATGAATAATTCTACTGAAAAGGAGTATTTACTAGGAAATAAAAGAAAATGTGTACACAGATGCCCCAGTCTGACGGACCTGAAAAGGGGAGACACAGTACAACTCTGACTATCATATATGCTTTTGATCAAATATCAAATTATTCCAACATACACAAGCCAAGAAATCCCTGATAAAAAATTTACGGGATGGACATATGGACGGACATATGAATGGACAACGGTAAAACCCGTCGCTTTTTAATTGTGTAGTTTTGAAACAATTGTGATAAAAAGAGCATTAATTTCGCTGCTATGACACCTTTCCAAACAAAGAAGACCCAGATCAAATGGCTCCTTCAAGAGCTGTCTGATGTGTGTCTGCTTTGTTTGTTTATGAAATAGATCTGTTTCTACAGTTCCTGCCATTGTAAAAAATCCCTTCTTCATGATTCTATTATAAAATTCTGCTAATTAATATTAACATATTCATTATTTATACAGAGATACAGCTAAAGGTGTGTACCCAAATACTAAAAACCTCATTACTCCACCAAATCATATACTGTGGCCAATCTATATACAGCAAAATCTCGATTATTCGAATTTTTTGTATAGAAGAATTTAGACCCTTTTAGGCAGGAGGGTGCTTAATGCATGGTGAAAGTCATGCAGAAAGCTCCTGGAGGAGCTTTCTGCATGACTTTCAACATGCATTAAGCAGCCACCTGTCTTAAAGGTCGATAATAATACGCATTTTAGTGTTCGAATAATCGAAGTTTTACTGTAATCGTCTCTTCGAGACGATTCTAAAGAGTGGTCACAGTATAGGGTTTGTTGGAGAAATAAAGGAGGTATTGTTGAAAATGTTTAGATTTACGCATCTTATCTGGACCTTTGATTTGTAACACAAACATTCATGAGGGAGGAAAGGGTTAAAATCCATAACACAAATATTCATGAGGGAGGAAAGGGTTAAAATCCATAACACAAATATTCATGAGGGAGGAAAGGGTTAAAATATAGTACGTTAACTCTGAAAACTCTGGATTCGGTGTTAATGGGAAAATGGTTCCAAAGGAGAACAGAGTTTCTGTCATGTTCGTCTTGGCCATACCATCTCCGAGAATTCAACGAATCTGCAATGAAAATATGCATCAGAGTTGTTTAGATTTGTGTTTGTTGGTGAGGTTTGAAAATAATATTGACGTGTGGCTGGATGATGAAATAATCGTCATCTATGAGTTAATGAAGAAAATGTAATAAAGAATATACAAATTTGAAAGGGGTATGGAGTAAAGGGTTAATGTAGAAAATGTTATCACTGAAGAGACAAGAAAAGAAAATGTAACAAGAGATGTTTGTAAAACATGTATACCCCCCATACCCCCTGACCTTTGATCTAGTGACCTCAACTATAGAGATCATCTAGCGGTCATGACTAATCACCACAGCAAGTTTGAAGATCCTAAGCTAAACCACTGATCATTTATTGATCTGAAAACATTTCACATATTAAGGTCATGGTGACCTTGACCTTTGACCTAGTGACCTCAACAACTATAGGGATCATCTAGTGGTAATGACCAACTACCACAGCAAGTTTGAAGATCCCGTACCAAACCATTGAGCAGTTATTAATTGGAAACCATTTCATCAGTTAAGGTCATGATGACCTTGACCTTTGACCTAGTGACCTCAAAATCAATAGGGATCATCTAGTTGTCATGACCAACCACCACAGCAAGTTTGAAGATCCTAAGTCAAACCTTTGAGCAGTTATTGATCGCAAACCATTTCACTAGTTAAGGTCATAGTGACCTTGACCTTTGACCTAGTGACCTAAAAAATAATAGGGCTTATCTATTGGTCATGACCAACCACCACAGCAAGTTTGAAGATCCTAAGCCAAACCCTTGAGCAGTTATTGATCGCAAACCATTTCACCCTTTAAGGTCATGGTGACCTTGACCTTTGGCCTAGTGACCTAAAAACAACAGGGCTCATCTAGTTGTCATGACTAACCACCTAAGCAAATTTGAAGATCCTAAGCCAAACCCTTGAGCAGTTATTGATCAGAAACCATTTTACAAGTTAAGGTCATGGTGACCTTGACCTTTGACCTAGTGACCTCAAATACAGTAGGGGTCATCCAGTTGTCATAACCAACTACCGCAGCAAGTTTGAAGATTCTAAGCCAAACCCTTCAGAAGTTATTGATCGGAAACCATTTGACCAGTTAAGAGCATGGTGACCTTGACCTTTGACATAGTGACCTAAAAAACAATAGGGGTCATCTAGTGGTCATTACTAACCACCACAGCAAATTTGAAGATCCTAGGCCAAACCCTTGAGCAGTTATTGATTGCAAACCATTTCACCCTTTAAGGTCATGGTGACCTTGACCTTTGACCTAGTGACCTAAAAAACAATAGGACTCATCTAGTTGTCATGACCAACCACCTAAGCAAATTTGAAGATCCTAAGCCAAACCCTTGAGCAGTTATTGATCAGAAACCATTTTACCAGTTAAGGTCATGGTGACCTTGACCTTTGACCTAGTGACCTCAAAATCAATAGGGGTCATCCAGTGGTCATGACCAACCACCACAGCAAGTTTGAAGATTCTAAGCTAAACCCTTGAGCAGTTATTGATCGGAAACCATTTAACCATTTAAGGTCATGGTGACCTTGACCTTTGACCTAGTGACCTCAAAATCAATAGGGGTCATCTAGTGGTCATGACCAACCACCACAGCAAGTTTGAAGATCCCAAGCCAAACCCTTGAGCAGTTATTGATCGTAAACTATTTCACCATTTTAGGTCATGGTGACCTTGACCTTTGACCTAGTGACCTCAAAAATAATAGGGGTCTTCTACTTGTCATGACCAACCACCACAGCAAGTTTGAAGATTCTAGGCCAAGTCGTTTATTAGTTATCGTTCGGAAACCATCGATCTACCGACCGACCGACCGACCTACCGACCGACCGACCGACAGACCGACCGACCGACCGACCGACATGTGCAAAGCAATATACCCCCATTTTTTCAAAAGGGGGGTATAACAAAGAACAAATTTAAAGGGCCATAACCCAACTGAGTAATCAATCAAGTACGCAGTTTATCTGTCCTACTGTGAAATTATAACAGATCTGACTCTATACTTACTATCAATACAAAACAATCCTGTGTGCCATTATAAACAAGTCTAACTGCTGTAATTCCGTCACAAATCAGCGTAGCATAAAAATTAATACCTGATCTGTAACTCATTATAATAAAACCTCATACCAAATATCACTTCAATGTAATTATGCTGAGGTTTAGAAGAAAAGTCTAGAAAACCTAAACTTTCCTGAATAATTTCTAAGTCCAACTGCTGTAATTCCGTGAAAATTCTACATAGCGTAAAAAAAAGTCAAACTCGATCTGAAACTCCTTATAATAAAGCTACATAACATGCTTTTGAACGCACATATATTGTGTGAAAACAGCGCTATATAAATGTGGTATAATAATAATAACAAATATCACTACAATATCTGCAGGGGTTTAGAAAAAAGGTCTGGAGAACTGAAGTGTCACTGGTAGATTGACGGAGGGATGAACAGATGCATGGCTGCACAGACAGATGAACAGATGGAGTGAAAACCTATATTCCCTTCCGCAATGCCAGTAGGGGACTAAAAAGCCAAAAATACTCATAATGTCATTTTTTCTTATTTGGAAAGGGTTGAGAGGCAATTATTTTTCTTGAAGGAGACACTACTTACGCAAAGCACTTTTAGCCAGCACGAAGTCTACACACCAATCGTGTTTTGCCTTGCTGTTGGATGCACAATATGGAAAAACTCTTCCTCTGAAATATGGAAAATATAACACTAGCTCATGAAAATCCAAATAATGTTGAAAAACAATTTGTCTCCCCATACATATAATCAATATTGTTTCTATCACTCTTGTAGGATTTGCAAGTGATATACTTTATATCCATCCACTCCTTCATACACTGTGAAGCAGTCCGCGGGCTATATATTAAACACAACCTCTGTTCTATTTTGGCAGTAAAGTCTCGCTAATGTGACCATGCAATGTATTAACATAGGCAGTAAAGTCTCGCTAATGTGACCATGTAATGTATTAACATAGGCAGTAAAGTCTCGCTAATGTGACAATGTAATGTATTAACATAGGCAGTAAAGTCTCGCTAATGTGACCATGTAACGTATTAATATAGGCAGTAAAGTCTCGCTAATGTGACCATGTAACGTATTAACATAGGCAGTAAAGTCTCGCTAATGTGACCATGTAACGTATTAACATAGGCAGTAAAGTCTCGCTAATGTGACCATGCAATGTATCAACATAGGAGTCTGTAAAATAATATGACGGCTTAATGCAGGGTAAAGTGATACGGAAAACTCTGATAGGAAGCTCTGATAGGATCACCTTTGTCCTGCATTAAGCTACCACCTGTTTTAACAATTTACTCCATAAATACTCTTTTCTACGCCTTAATTGGCAAACAGATTGGACTGAGAACAGAGCTGTAGGAGCTGTCTGATCAGAAATCTGCTCTGTTTGTAATAATATAGATATGTTTCTACAGTTTCTGAACTGGCCAAACATTCTGATGTTCATGTGCCATTATAAAAATTAATCTACTGTCCATTTTAATTTACTTTGTCACTGAATTTGAATAGAGATTTTTTTTATTGCAATGTTCTTCTCCCATGCTAAATATCCCCGAATGCCATGCAGTATCAAGAAAGAAAATGACTAAAATGCATTTTCTACATGCTAATTCGATCAGCTGTTTCTTTGCAAATGGCCACCGTATGTATGGATAGTGGAACGTATCAATTTTCAACAGGGGTGAATTACATACTGATGTGAAATAAATGATGTAAATTTCGTGTATGACGTCAACTTTTAAGAGCTAAAATTACGCTCAGTTCAAATCGAACGTTCCATTTGATGTCAATCGTCCGCCATTTGCAATTTGAAATGAACGTGTTTACAATGGGAATCACTGTTTTAATGCATAACATCTTTATTTAAAGATCGATTCAAGGTCAACTCGGGCACAGAGTTCTTGAAAAGAGATGACACAGGTGGTTTAAATTTGATCTCAATCCGGTAAGAAATGAAAAAAAAATCTGGATTCAAATTCAGTGACAAAGTAAATTGAAATGGACAGTAATTAATAATCATGATGTCATTATTACTTGCATAAATATTAATGGAGTAGAGGGTTAAAATTCAGAATTAGACCTTTTTGAGTGTTCATAATAGCCAGACCGGATCATATTTACAATCAGGTTAGGTAAACGTAACCATTGTTTATTAGCCAGACCGGATTATATCTACAATCAGGTTAGGTAAACGTAACCATTGTTTATATTTACAATCAAGGTAGGTAAACGTAACCATTGATTATATCTACAATCAGGTTAGGTAAACGTAACCATTGATTATATCTACAATCAGGTTAGGTAAAGGTAACCATTGATTATATCTACAATCAGGTTAGGTAAACGTAACCATTGATTATATCTACAATCAGGTTAGGTAAAGGTAACCATTGATTATATCTACAATCAGGGTAGGTAAACGTAACCATTGATTATATCTACAATCAGGTTAGGTAAACGTCACTGGCACTTGATCGAAAAGACTATAGTTTATTTATAGCAACTAGTACATTAATACACTACATGGTGCGGCAGCCGATTCTCCCCCTGTTCCGTTCCGGCGGAAATTTCCGATATAAAACGCAGATCAGCGCAAAATCTACTCAGCGATCGGGAAGGAAAGACATTTATCTCTGTAGAAACGGTAAGTTCTTGTCCATAAACAAGCCTCTATCGAAAATATTTGATAATATTTGGAGGAGAAAATGGTGTTTGATTTTGTCGCCGTTTTTTATTCCTAGTCAACTTTGGGTTTGAGCGACCTTCAACTGTCTCGGTTGAAACGGGCGGTTTCATTGGACAAATCAGAAAGGTGTGTCAAGCGTTGTTGTTCCCGCGGTCTGTCACATTTGTCTTTCAAATGCAAATCTTGGCAATAAAAACCATCTTAAAAACCAACCTTCTGGTTACTGGTCATTATGACGAGGGATGATGATGCAATTGTGCCATGTTCGTCAGAATGTTTTGGGAACGGATGTTTTGTTATTTGATGAAGTTTCAATGTTATCAAAGAAAGACGCGCTCATGACATCATTTGGTAACGTTGTGGCATTTTAAGTATCAACCCAACGTCACCATGATGCTGGATCGTGAACAGTGTTCTCTGATTTTATGGCTGAATGCATGTAACAAAAATGTGACGTGTATTTTGACATGACAATCTTTGAAAAAGGCCCTTAGTTGTCGAAATATTAGATCAGAGCTATTTAAGTATTTATGTTTACATGTAGCACTTCGAGCAGACAGTCGAAATAACCGGGTCATTGTCAACCAATCAAATGGCTCGTAACATTTTCTCGGGGTCAGAGGAGGTCACCGGAAGTTAACACGGAATGAAAGTCCTGACAAATCAACACCGTCAATTTCTCCCTGAAATACCATCTTAATGGACAAGAACTTACCGTTTCTACAGAGATAAATGTCTTTTCTTCCCGGCCGCTGAGTAGATTTCGCGTTGATCTGCGTTTTATATCGGAAATTTACGCCGGTACGAAACAATGGGTGAATCCGGTGCCGCACCATGTATATGATATAACTATTATATTACACAACTGTAGTCTGTTTCGATCAAGTGCCAGTGGTAAACGTAACCATAGTTTATATTTACAATCAGGTTAGGTAAAGGTAACCATTGTTTATATTTACAATCAGGGTAGGTAAACGTAACCATTGATTATATCTACAATCAGGTTAGGTAAACGTAACCATTGATTATATCTACAATCAGGGTAGGTAAACGTAACCATTGTTTATATTTACAATCAGGGTAGGTAAACGTAACCATTGTTTATATTCTATAGACCATAATCTGAGGGAAAAAAACCTAAGTCTTGTTTTATACCAAATCCAACGTTGTGACAACACTATAGAACAGTCTACTAGAGGACACAATTCTAAAGAGTGTTCACAACACAAAGGGTTGGTGGATAACTGACAAATTTAGTATACTGTATGTAATATACATCTTTATGAATAGCTTTGTAATATACATATTTATGTATAGCTTTGTAATATACATGTTTATGTATACTGTATGTAATATACATGTTTATGTATAGCTTTGTTAAGATACAGGTCCTTCTTCAAAGGATATGTGAAATTGGTTCGAAAGGTGTTTTCAATCTTTTCCCTGTTCCATATTCATGTAAGAAATAATGACATCATGAATATTTATTAGCAGCATTTTCATAATGGCATGCATATACAGGATTTGTTGGTATTGGTAGAGGCTGTAAAGTTAGATCTTTATATATAAGTTTATAAGCAAACAGAGCAGACCCTGATTAGATTATTTCTACAGGAACTATCTGATCTAGGTCTACTCTGTTTGCAAAGACATGAAAAAGTGTTTATATGAGAGAAAAGTGTAATAATGAGGTTCAAATGAGATACTGACCTCTTTGTGTCATGGATGAAGATGAATTGTTCGTAGAGCACCTGCAGGAGCTCGAAGTGTTTGTTCTGCAACTTTTGGTACAATTTTGCCGTGTCGTCATCAATACGGGTTTGAAACTAGAAAAAGAAATTAAAAGGTAGATATATTATGTATACATTACAAGCATCATTTCAACACCAAATCCCGTTTCGATTATTCTTCAGAACTGTCTAAAGGAGCCGATGAATCAGGGTCTACACTGTTTGCCATTCAAAATCCTCCCGCAATTGTTACCCTTTCATACTGTTTGGACTCTCCCAATAAATAATGATAGACTATTCCACTTCTAAAATTTTGCTTTGAAAGGGTTTAACCCTTTCCCTCGTACAAACACCTTTTCAAGCATTTGCAAACAGAGTAGACCCAGATTAGATGGCTCCTATAGGAGCTGTCTGGTTAGGGTCTGCTCTATTTGCTTTTGACAGGATATGATTCTATAGTTTATGTCAAAGCTAACTTGAAACAAAATGTGCTTGTGAAACACTATGCCCCCAATATGAACTTTGCCATTGACCTTAAAAAGTCACCACTAAAAATGTTTGCCTCAATAAGTTGCACATGCATGTCAAGTTTGAAGCATGTATGTTGAATGACAACAAAATTATCGCCAATCTAAATTTGACCCATAATTTGACCGTGATGTTTGACCTTGACTTTAATAACTCAACCCAAAAAATGTTCGCATCCATAAGTTGCATGTGCATGCCAAGTTTGAAGCATGCATGTTGAATGACGACAAAATCATTGCCAATCTAAATTTGACCCGTAATTTGACCTTTGACCTTGATGTATAACCTTGACCGTAATAAGTCAACCCTAAATATATTCCCCTCCATAAGTTGCACATGTATGCCAAAGTTGAAGCATGTATGTTGAACGACAACACAGTTATCGCTAATCTAGATTTGACCCGTAATTTGACCTTTGACCTTTATGTATGACCTTGACCTTAATTAGTCACCCCTAAAATATTTGACTCCATAAGTTGCACATTCATGCCAAGTTTGAAGCATGTATATTGAAAGGAGACAAAATTATCGCCAATCTAAATCTGACCTGTAATTTGACCTTGATGTATACCCTTGACCTTAATAAGTCACCCCTAAAAGTGTTTGTCTTCATAAGCTGCACATGCATGTCAAGTTTGAAGTATGTATGTGGAATGGCTAAAAAATTATTGCCAATGTTAAAGTTGGAGGCAAACCAACAAACAAACCAACCAACCAAACAAACAACCAACAGACAGAGAATAAACAATATGCCCCCCCCCCCCATGGGGGCATAAAATTGAGTTAATAAATATTCATAATTCTTTATTTCTTACATGATTATGAATAAGGAAAGGGTTAATTTATCTGTAACTAGACAGCAACATAATAATAAACTAGAACTATCATTAAAGGTGATTGATACCCCCACCCACCATCTTGTCAAAAGATCCAATGACTTCAATACAAAAGGAAATAGCTCAATAATCCTTTCATCCACACTTGTGGAAAGAATTATTTTAAAGACAAACAAGGATTGACCCACATCACAATTATGTCACACACATCTACACATCATTATAAATGCATATGCAAAATCTGAGGTTCAATGGCGAAGACATGTAGAAGTAGTACTTGAGAAGTTATAAGCTGTACAAAAGAATACTTATGAAAAGTAACAAAGGAAAATAAATCCCTCAAAATGAATTTAGAGTTACAGTCCTTGTTGACTGCACATCCAGTCATCATCCTCTATCCATACATAAAGTTTCAACTTTGTGCCTACAATACTTGAGAAGTTGTGCTCCGGACAAAATATTGCTTCTGAAAAGCTACTAAGGGGAATAACTCCCTCAAAAATGAATTTAGAGTTACAACCCTTGTTGACTGCACATCCTCTCAGCACCCTCTATCCATATGTAAAGTTTCACAGTTGTGCCTACAATACTTGAGAAGTTACGCTCCAGACAGAAAATTGCTTCTGAAAAGTAACTAAGGGAAATAACTCCCTCAAAAGTTGTGAAACATGGAGAAGACTGTCCCCACATAACACTTATAATACGTATTAAGTTTGAAGGAGTTGTCGAAAATAGTTTTCTGTCCCCACATAACACTTATAATACGTATTAAGTTTGAAGGAGTTGTCAAAAATAGTTTTCAAGAAAAAAGCAAATGTCCCGAAAAAACGCGAGTGACACCCGACAGACGGACGCGTACAAGGTGATTCCTATATAGCCCCCACCACAGGTGATGGGGGTATAATTATAATATGTACTGATACGATTTAACCATTAGCCTGTTTATTCAAAATTTCAATACCTACTGAATATTCATGAGCAAAGAAGAAGGTGGAACATTGTAGCAATTTTAGAAACAAAAGAATCATATCTATGAGATTCCATAAGCAAACAGAGCAGACTCCGATCAGACGGATCCAGTAGGAGTCATCTGATTTGGGTCTACTCTGTTTGCAGATATGTGAAAACAAGTTTATATGAAGAAAATGAAGATAATATAAAAAAAAAAGGGAAATAATATAATACATAAATACTTAAATAGCTCTGATCTAATATTTCGATCACTAAGGGTCTTTTTCAAAGATTATCATGCCATCTTATATAAGAGCTATTCAAATATTTATGAAGAAAATGGTTAACCCGTTACTTACTCCTTTAATATCCATGTAAGAAATATTGATGAATATTGATAAGATTATTTTTTTGTAATAGCACATGAACACAGGAAATTTGGGCCATGGCAGAAACTGTCAATTCATATTTATATAATTTCTTAAGCAAACAAAGCAGCCCCTGATCAGACGGCTCCTATAGGAGCCATCTGATCTTGGTCTACTCTGTTTACAAAGGCGTTGAAAGGCGTATTTATGGAGTAAAGGGTTAAAACTTTTGAGAAATTACTGACCGAGTGGCCAACAGCGTGGATAATGATGAGACGCAAAGATACTATTCATTTCATCTGGATCCAAGCTCATAAATTGTTGGGCAAAGGATTGTGGAATATTTATGTAAGAAACAATGACATCATGAATATTCATTAGCAGCATCTTTTACTAATATTTAGTATTGGTAGAAACTGTAGAATCATAACATCTATATTATATATATAAATATATTTATAGGAATCGTCTGATCTGGGTCTACACTGTTTGCAAAGACTTGAAAAGCCATTTATATGAAGGAAAGGGTTACAGGTATATGTGTTTATTCATTTAGCGTTTTACTTATCTTTAATGCTTTTATACTAACCCTTTCCTTCATACACACGCCTTTTCAAAAATTTGCAAATAGAGAAGATCCAGAGGAGCCATCTAATCAGGGTCTACTCTATTTGCTAATTCTGTTTCTTTAGTTTCTAAAATAGCTGCAATGTTCCACCTTCCATATTTCATTATGACTTTTTTGTTCATGAATATCCAGTAAGTATTTAAAGTTGGTCAAACTATAGAACAGGAAATGTGTTAACTCCATAAATAAACCTTTTAACGCCTTTGTATTTTGAGCAACTAGATACGTACATATTAAATAGAAATTACTCACATTCAATATCTGGTATCGTTCATCCCAAGAATACATTATAAAGTTTAACACTTTATCTCATGAATATTCCTAAACAAGAGTGTTCTGAGGAACACATGTGTCACCTGCTCGCAGCTGACACAAAAACTGTTAATATGCTGGAGTGTGAAAATCAGAATAAAGGGGAACAAGTTAATGTTGTAGTGCTATCCAATACACCCCCCCCCCCCACAGGATTAAAAAACAAGAGGGCCATGAGGCCCTGAAGCACTCACCTGAGATAACCCCTGGGCCGCGGCCATTTTTGACCCAGAAGTCATCATTTGTACAACCTTGGTAGAGAACCACAAGGCAAAGCAGCATGCCACTAATTAAAGGTCTAAAACTTATGGTTTCAGAATAAAATAATATTTTATATTTTTCCATGTAAAAACTGATAAGCCTCAAGGCAGGACCAAGTTTCGCCAAGAGGTCGGGACATAAGTTGAAAATTCTTGGCAGAGGACCACAAGCCAAAGCTACATATTTGTAGAGGATCATTAGATCATGTTACATACCAAACATCAAAGGTCTAGGCCTTAGAGTTTCAGAAGATTTTTAAAGATTTTCCTATGAAAAACTGTCAAGTCCTTGGACGGGGCCATTTTTGGCACAGGGGTCATAATTTGAACAATCTTTGTAGAGGACCATTAGATCATGCTACATACCAAATATTAAAGGTCTAGGCCTTACAGTTTCAGAGAAGAAGATGTTTTAAAGATTTTCCTACGAAAAACTGATAAGCCCTTGACGGGGCCATTTTTGGCCGGGGGGGCGGGTTTAATAATTTGAACAATCTTTGTAGAGGACCATTAGTTCATGCTACATACCAAATATCAATGGTCTAGGCCTTACAGTTTCAGAGAAGAAGATTTTTAAAGATTTTCCTATGAAAAACTGATAAGCCCTTGGGCGGGTCATTTTTGGTACGGGGACCATAATGTGAACAACTTTTCGTTCCCCCTAGCCACTGATGCTTCTGACAAAATTTGGTTAAAATCGAGTCAGTGGTTTCAGAGGAGATGTCGTTTGAAAATGTCCACGGACGACGGACGCCAGACAGACGCCGGACGACGGACAAAGAGCGGTCACAACAGCTCATCCTGAGCCTTTGGCTCAGGTGAGCTAAAAAACCTCCACTGACCCACCCACCAATGGTGTAGTTGACAATGGTGTATACATGACAAACCTGTATGGTATTTGTAAAAAAATAATAAAAACAATATGACAAAAGGGGAATAACTCCAAATATAATGGTGCTAGAGTTATGACCATTGTGCATGACACTTTCTCTCATCATGCTTGTTCCATATGTGAGGTTTGAAATTAATTGAACCAGTAGATAAAAGAGTTATTGTCCAGACAAAATAATATGAATAAGAGGGCCATGATGGCCCTGTATTGCTCGCCTGGTTAAATGATGCCATGTGACCTATCAATTTTGACCCCAGAGGCACAATTTTAGCAGTCTTGGTAAAACTCAACTAGATGATGCTCCATGCTAAATATGACAGCTATGACCCCCACCCCCAAAAGGAATGACCAAGATTTTTAAAGTTTTCAGTAAAACTTGGGACCCCCTAGGGCAGAGCCAATTTTGATCCTAGGGGCTTAATTTGTACGATCTTGGTAAAGGTCTGCCAGATGATACTATAAACCAAATATCAAAGCCCTAAGCCTCTCAGTTTTAGACATGAAGATTTTTAAAGTTTTTACTATATAATCCAATGTTAAACTTGTGACTCCCTGGATGAGGACAATTTTAAGCCCAGGGGCATAATTTGAACAATCTTGGTAAAGGTCCACCAGATGATGCTATGTACCAAATATCACAGCTCTAAGCTTTTCCGTTTCGGACAAGAAGGTTTTGAAAGTTTTTACAATATAATCCAATGTAAAATACGTGACTCCCAAGGTGTGGCCATGTTTGACTCCAGGGGCATAATTTGAACAACCTTAGTAAAGGTTCACCAGATGATGCTACATACCAAATATCACAGCTCTAAGCTTTTCAGTTTCGGACAAGAAGATCTTTAAAGTTTTTACTATATAATCCTATTTAAAACTTGCGATCCCCAGGGTTGGGCCAAATTTGACCCCAGGGGTTAAATTTGAACAATCTATGTAGAGGTCCACTAGATGATTCTGCATACCAAATTTGGTAGCCCTAGGCCTTACAGGTTTTGACAAGAAGATTTATAAAGTTTTCAGTAAAATTTGTGACCCCAAGGATGAGGACAATTTCGACCCCAGGGGCATAATTTGAACAATCACAAATATCAAATATCACAGCTCTAAGCTTTTCGGTTTCAGACAAAGAAGATCTTTAAAAGTTTTTACTATATAATCCTATGTAAAACTTGTGACCCTTGGGGTTGGGCCAAATTTGACCAATATATGTAGAGGTCCGAAAGATTCTACACATCAAATTTGCTAGCCCTAGTCCTTACAGATTTTGAAAAGAATTTTTTTTAAAGGTTTTACTTCTTTTTTGACATTGGTTGCCATAACAACCAGAGTTCTGCATGGAATCAAATTATTTGAACAACTTTGGAAGAGGCTGACCCAAGGATCATTTCTGCCAAGTTTATTAAAAATCCAGCGAGTAGTTTAGGAGGAGATGTCATTTTAAGTTGATGATGGACGACGGATGACGAACGATGCATGAGGGACACAGGGCGATCACAATAGCTCACCTTTGCACTTCGTGCCAGGTGAGCAAAAAAGGGGAATAACTCCAAACATATTGATGCTAGAGTTATGACCTTTGTACATGACACTTCCTCTAATCATGCTTGTTCAATTTAGGAAGTTTGAAATCAATTGATCCAGTAAATAAAGAGTTATTGTCCGGACAAAAAATATAAAAAGGGGAATAACTAAAAAATTATTGATGCTAGGGTTATGGCCCTTGTGCACGACACTTCCTCTCATCATGCTTGTTCCATGTGTGAAATTTGAAAGCTCTATAATGATAAGTTTAGAAATGACAGCCGAAAAAAGAAAGTGTGATGGACAGACAGACAGACGACGGAAAAGTGATCCTTAAGTGACACACTGCCTCTCGGCAGGAGACACAAACAAATAGTGACATCATTAATATTAATTGAAATAAATTTTATATTGATATATGAAAATGTGATTTTTTTGTTGGCAGAAACTGCAGAAAAAAACTACAGTAGAATACCCTTTAAACCAGACATTTATACCAATAATTCAGGCCGTCTTTAGCAGGTGTCTGCTTACTGCAGTATTTTATATTAACAATTCAGGCCATCTAGAGCAGGTGTCTGCTTACTGCAGTGTTTTATATTTACAATTCAGGTCGTCTATAACAGGTGTCTGCTTACTGCAGTGTTTTATATATACAATTCAGGTCGTCTACAGCAGGTGTCTGCTTACTGTAGTGTTTTATATTAACAATCCAGGTCGTCTACAGCAGGTGTCTACTTACTGCAGTGTTAAAGTCATGCAAAAACCTCCTTTGGGTGCATTTTGCATGATTTTCAACCTGCATTAAGCTGCCACCTGTCTGAAAGACCGAGTTTGATACTTATTTTAATGTCCAGTTTAGAGGAGTTGTACTGCATATAATTTCATAAGCAAACAGCAGACCCATATCAGTCTAATCCTGGTCTAACCTGATTGCAAGGGCATGAAAAGAGGTTCCTATAGGGGAAAGGGTTAAGAAAATATAAACTAATGTTCAAAGTAATGTTTAAAATACAAACCGTACAACCATAATTAAGGACCCTGATATCGTCCTTGACCTTCTCAAGGATAGCGATGTCATGATGAATTTTGTTGATGTCCGAAACTACTAGATCAATTTCCTCACATGTATCTGAAACTAAATGCAAAATAACAACATAAGATGCTATATCTGTTAAAAGATTATGAGATAATATCCATAAATATACTTTTAACCCCTTTACAAACAGAGAGTTTACTAAGATCTGGAGGCTCCTGTAGGGGCCATCTATCAGGGTCTACTCTGTTTGCTAATGCTACTTCTAGATTTCTGACCAGAGTCTGCTCTGTTTGCTTATAGAATTACATGTCTATAGTTTCTGTCAAGACCAAACAAATCAAGTGTACCATAACGTTATAAACAAGAGCACCCCATGCAGGAGCCAACGCTCGTCTGTGTGTAAAGTTTCATAAGATTTGTATGAATAATAAAGATGTAATAGCCAACATTAATGATTTAAGGATGAACAATAAGGTCAATGGGATGCCCAAGTTACAGCAATAACTGTTAACCCTTTACTCCACAAATATGCATTTCTACGCCTTTACAAACAGAGTAGACCCAGATTAGATGGCTCCCATAGGTCTGCTCCATTTGCTTATGATATAGTATAGATGTGATTCTACCAGTTTCTCCATGGCCAAAACTGCCTGTGTCCATATGCCATTATAACAGTAAATCTATTTGCTGTTCATGATGTCGTTATTTCTTACATGAGTATTCATGGAGTAAAGGGTTAAGTCATTACTTAGCCTAGTCTGGTATTTAAAATAAAACACGAGCATAACATTTCATAAATTAGTGTTTATTTTGAAAAAAGGTAAGTTGTTTGCGCAATTATCATTTTGAGAAAATACATTGTATTTCATAACAACTAAAAATGATCTAAAACGAAAAAACTGTACTTAAGAATTTGTAATGGACTAAGAAGGTAATGGACAAACAATTCTATCAAATTCATTTTGGGTTTTACCAGATGTTCCATGCAAAAAATGTCATTTTTAATTTAAAAACATAACAGGTTGTACCTAAGGATTCTGGTTAGATACCATTATTTCACTAATCTTCTCTATATGCAAGTTTAATACCACTAGTAAGTTCAGGCTTAAAGAGGCAATTACTTAATGAAGAAGAATTTTCGTGAAACTGGGGCTTGGTAGACAGATGGACAGTCAGTGGTAGAAACAGTCCCTAAATTTTCCCTTACTACATATTGCTACTGCAAATTTTTTAATGACACAACAAAAACAGTATCAGGTTGTGAAAAAGTTTGGATCCTGATGAAAAACTGATTTACTAGATATCTCATCTGGATCTAAACTGCAAAGGTTGTTATTAAATCACTTACATGGTCACTTACATAATTCACATGAACATCATACCAAAGCAAACATCAGTACAACATAATATATGGTTTACAGTTACAAGTTGAAAGCTATGTTAACTCTTTTCTCCATAAATACACCTGTCTACGCTTTTGCAAACAGAGTACACCCAGATCAGACGGCTCCTACAGGAGCCATCTGAACAGGGTCTGTTATGTTTGCTTGTGATATAATATAGATATGATTCTACAGTTTCTGCCATGGCCAAATCTTCATGTGTCCATGTGATATTGCAGCAATTAATCTAATTAGTATTCATGATGTCATTATTTTTTACATAAATATTCATGGATTGGAGGAAAGGGTTAAAATGGCACTTGCCTCAGCGAGTCTACTTACATACATCAGAACTTCTTCCAACTTTTCCACTAGAAAGCATGTTAGCTACTTTGTCTAACGTTTTTTTCGAGGTTGTGAGTCGGAGATTTGTGAGGCTTTTGTGCCATGTGAACTCAGGACTATGAAAGAAATACATACTGTAATGATGTTTGAAACTGTCACTCCTGAACCCAATCCCTCATATTGACACATTTTGACACCTCTGTATAAAATTCTGAAAATGTGTGATCCTTCGAAAGCAAAAGTAAAAATGTAAAGTGAGAAAATTGCAGACTCAGTTTTATTGAGTCTGTTCATGAGTAGTAATTCAAAGTGCAATACTACTCACGCCCCCTAGCACCGGCTTAAGCAGTATTCAATTTTCAAAACAAATAACATCAAAACTAATGATCCCGAAGGACAAGAAATAATAACAACACTGAGAATGAAGTACGGGGCGACTTTTTACAGCTGCCACACAAGCACTTAACACCTGCTGTTGTGAAGTACATATATATTCTGAAAATGGGTGATCCTTCGAAAGCAAAAGAAAAAATGTTAAATGACTCAGTTTTATTGAGTCTGTTCATGAGTAGTAATTAAAAGTGCAACACTACTCACGCCCCCTACCACCGGCTTAAGCAGTATTCAATTTTCAAAACAAGCAAGAAATGTCGACAAGACACCAAACCAGGTTTTCCTTCACATTTAACTGGTGATTTCTAAGTTCAAAGGGGCATAACTACCAGAACAAGAAGTGTGTCACAGTACGTGACAAATACCCCCAAGGCAAAGCACTGACAATATGGGTTTTGTAAGCAGGCTTGCAATATGCAACTGCAAAATGAAAGTAAAGATTGCACAGTAAGACCACAATTTGAACTCAAGTTACCCCACATAACAAGCTTTTTTATATTTGAGGTCAAAGGTCAAGGTCATGGCCACAAGACCTACAAAAAGTATGCAACATTCCACCATCCGAAGATGAACTCACACACCATATTTAGTGATCCTAACTGATTCGGTGTAGGGATGACAAGCTTTTTTGTAAATGAAGCCCAAGGTCATGGTCACACTGACCTATAAATAGTATGTGACACTCTGCTATCCCAAGATGTACTCACACATCATATTTGGTGATCCTAGCTGAAGTAGTGTAGGAGATATACTCCAGTCAAGCCTTTTTTAAAATGAGTTTAAAGGTCAAGGTCATGGTCACATTGACCTATAACTAGTATGTGATTCAAAGACAAACTCACACACCACATTTGGTGATCTTAGCTGATTCAGTGTAGGAGGTAAGCTCAAGACAATGTTTTTGTAAATGAAGCCCAAGATCAAGGTCACATTAACCTATAAATAGTATTTGACACTCTGCCATCCTAAGATGTACTCAAACACACCATATTTGGTTATCTTAGCTGAAGTAGTGTAGGAGATATGCTCCAGACAAGCTTTTTTGTAAATGAGGTCAAGGTCAAAGTCACATTGATCTAATATTAGTATGAAACACTCCGCCATCTCAAGATGAACTCACATGCCATATTTGGTGATCCTAGTTGATTCGGTATAGGAGGTATGCTTCGGTAAGCTTCTTTTGTAAATGAGGTCAACGGTCAAGTTCACCTTGATGTATAAATAGTAAGCGACACTCCGCCATCCCAAGATGTACTCACACACCACATTTGGTGATCCTAGCTGAAGTAGTGTAGACGATATGCTGGGGACAAACTTTTTTGTAACTGAGGTAAAAGGTCAAGGTCACATTGACCTAAAATAGTATGCGACACTCCGTCATCCCAAGACAAACTTGCACACCATATTTGGTGTTCCAAACTGATTCTATATAGGAGGTATACTCCAAACAATTTTTTTGTAAATGAAGCCCAATGTCAAGGACACATTGACCTATAAATAGTATGCGACACTCCGCCATCCCAAGACGTACTCGCATACCATATTTGGTGATCCTAGCTGAAGTAGTGTAGGAGATATGCTCCGGACAAGCTTTTTTCGTAAATGAGGTAAAAGTTCAAGGTCAAGGTCACATTGCCTTATAATAGTATGCAACACTCCGCCATCGCAAGCTGAACTCACACACCATATTTGGTGATCCTAGCTGATTTCGTATAGGAGTTTTTCTTGTAAATGAAGCCCAAGGTTAAGGTTAAGGTCAAGGACATATTGATCTATAAATAGTATGCGACACTCCGCCATCCCAAGATGTACTCACACACCATATTTGGAGATCCTAGCTTTTTTGTAAATAAGGTAAAAGTTCAAGGTCAAGGTCACATTGACCTTATAATAGTATGCAACACTCCGTCATCCCAAGATGAACTCACACACCATATTTGGTGATCCTAGCTGATTTCATATAGGAGGTATGCTCCAGACGACAAGTTTTTCTTGTCAATGAAGCCAAAGGTTAAGGTCAAGGTCATATTGACCTATAAATAGTATGCGACACTCAGCCATCCCAAGATGTACTCACACATCATGATCCTAGCTGAAGTAGTGTAGGAGATATGCTCCGGACAAGCTTTTTTTGTAAATGAGGTCAAGGTCAAGGTCACATTGACCTAAAAATAGTATGCGACACTCTGCCATCCCAAGATGAACTCACACACCATATTTGGTGATCCTAGCTGATTTCGTACAGGAGTTATGCTCCGGACAAGTTTTTCTTGTAAATGAAGCCTAAGGCCAAGGTCAAGGTCACATTGACCTATGAAAAGTATGTGACACTCTGCCATCCCAAGATGTACTAACACACCATATTTGGTGATCCTAGCCAAAGTAGTGTAGGTGATATGCTCAGGACAAGCAAAATCTGTTAATCTGGTTAAAAATATACATGTTTTTTACCTATGACCTCCAAGTATGACCTTGACATTTCAGCTATTGACATGGTTTTTTCATGCGACACGGCATATTTTCTAGAGGAACATTTATGCCATGTGATTTCACAATCCATCCACAGAGTTCTGAGTTAGAGCCCGGACAAGACCGGATGCAAGAAAAATTGCAGAAGAAAAGTTCCCCGACAATATGCACATTTACATATTGTGTCCTTGCTACATGCAATGCTTTATGAAAATCTGTAGAACAGTTTCAGAGTATTTGTGCTTACAAGATTGGCAGCCGCCCACCTGCCACACATCATTATTTCAATAACCGGATTTTCCGTGGAAACCCAGTTAATAACATCAAAACTAATGATCCCGAAGGACCAGAAAATATAACAACACTAAGAATGAAGTATGGGGCCAATTTTTACAGCCGCCACACAAGCACTTAACAGCTGCTATTGTGAAGTACATATATTTTGAAAATGGGTGATCCTTCGAAAGCAAAAGTAAACAAATCACTTTTTTGAAACCATTGTGATAAATTGAACATTGCACCTATGGAGCAAATGCTCTAATTATCGCAATGTTTCAAAACTACCCAATTCTAAAATTTTCTTTTTCTCTAGTAAATGCTCCTTTACGGTTGTTTTATTCAAAGAGGTTGGGTCTAAAAATAGCCTATGAGGAAATGGGTAATATCAGAGACATATACATGTTTATGTCTCTGGTAATATGCATGTGAATTATCTACCACACATGTACAACTTCACATCAATATCGAGCATTCATGCATGTGTGAAGGCAATCTGTCTAATAATGAAACAGACGTTATGTGCAGAAGATTTTATGCCCTGTGTACCTACATTTATGTATGAGAAAAATCAGGGGAATTAACTCCCAGAGAAAATAGGTATCTTAATTTATCGTGGTTTGTGCCATGTTTTTAACATTGCATAGTTCTATGTGCCTAATTTTTAACACTGAAACTTTCCCTGTGCCATGTTTTCAATGCTTAAAGTTCAACATGTAAAGACTATTGTATGTAACATTTTCAACACAGGAAAGTTATCTTTGCAATGAGCATAAAAATTCGAGGGTTCAACGCAATAAGGGCGTAACTACATTTTTGAAAATTTTACAGGAGAGCCAAAAAACCAAACTGTTTTATTCTGTTTTGAAAAACATACAAATGTTCCTTTGTGAAGGCTTTAAAATTAGACATGTTACAGGAAATATGCAACACTGTAAATTAAATCTAAGAAAGAAACAGTATATATTAAAATATTGGACTTACGCCTTTATTGCACTCTTTTGCAAGTGATTCTGGAGAAATTTTATATGCAAGATAGGCGTAAGTACACTTACGCCTCTATTGCAGGAAGATTTCTATTGAATTTGGTGGAGTTTTGCAATGCAACATGGTAGTAAGTACATTAAAGTAAAACATTTTTGGACTTTAATATGTAACCTTCAATGAAACTTTTAATATCAGGACTGATAAACCAAAATATTGCAACATTATATAAAAACATCTGACTTGCGCCCTTATTGCAAGATTTGTTTCATGTTATTCTGGATTTTTTTACATGCATGATGGGCATAAATATTCCACAAGCTCTTCTACAGTAAGATCTCTGATAAGAAGTTTGAGGATTTTGTCATTTGTTATTCAAAATAGTATTATGTATAACAAAGCACTAGATATTTTTTTGATTTTGTCCGCATAATTTATTTAGATAATAAAATGCAGTACTCAATATTCTATCATTGCTTTTACAACAATTTGTTCAATCTCATTACAAATTATCTGTTAAATTTTCATAATTAAACTTAACCTATACATTAAATTACTGGTCACTGTAACACAATATAAGTTACATCTCTATATTGGAACAGTGTAATCTGAAACAATTTCACAAAAAATGCTGTCACCTAAAGCCTCTTTTGCTTCAATTATTTCATAAGGCACATAATAATTATTATTTTTGACAAAATCAGAAAGTACAGCAATAACTGCTGAATTCAAACAGATATAGAAACTACAACTATCACTAAAGGTGATGGAATACTGCCTTGATCACAAATCAAAAGATTGTGCCACGGGCATACTGACCAACCATTGGCCACATATATGTATGGAAATTTAATTCACCTGGAAGTTTTGGGCTTCCAACTTCAAACTGAACATCAGAAGATAATTTCAAAGATACAGCTAATTATAAGAATTTAATAACAAATAATACACAAACAAAGGTCACCAATATTCTTATGGCAGGTTATTATGAGTATCAAAGCCATTACGAACTACCATTCCACATTCATTATGGCTATACGGGTCAAAGAAGTAAAGTTTGGTGGAATTCTTCAGAATTGCACAAGAGTAACCTGCGTTTGAGCTCAGCCAGCATATTCTTGCACTTGATTTTCTCCAACTGAGCATCCTCCATCATAAACATATGACCAGTTTTGCAAGTACATGTAGGTGACAATGTGCCATGTAAATAAGTTCTGAAACTAGGAGATCCTTCTAAAGCAAAATGAGAAAATTTCTGACTCAGTCTTATTGAGTCTGTTCATGAGCAGTTATGAAAAGTGCAACACTATTTACGCACTATTTAAGCACTTACTTAAGCGGTATTCATTTTTCAAAACTAACATCAAAACTAATGATCCTGAAGGAACAATAAATATAACAACACTGAGAATGAAGTACAGGATGACTTTTTACAGCCGCCACACAAGCACTTAACACCTGCTGTTGAGAAGAACATAATATTATTTTCTGAAAGTAGGAGATCATTTGAAAGCAAAATCAGCAATGCAAAAAGAGAAAATTGCAGACTCTGTTTTATTTAGTCTTCAATATGAGCAGTTATGAAAATTGCAACACTACTCACGCCCCCTGGCTTCAGCTTAAGCGATATTCAATTTTCAAAACTAATAACATCAAAACTGATGATCCCAAAGGACCAGAAAATATAACAACACTAAGGATGAAGTATGAGGCGACTTTTTAATGGCCGCCACACAAGCACTTAACACCTGCTGTTGTAAAGTACATAAGTTCTAAAAGTAAGAGATCCTTCAAAAGCAAAATCAGCAATGTGAAAAGTGAAAATTGCAGACTCGGTTTTATTGAGTCTGTTCATGAGCAGTTATGAAAAGTGCAACTCTACTCATGCCCCCTTAAGCACTGGCTTAAGTGGTATTCAATTTTTAAAACTAATCACAGAAACTAATGATCCCGAAAGACTTGAAGAAATAACAACACTGAGAATGAAGTATGGGTGACTTTTTACAGTCGCCACACAAGCACTTAACACCTGCTGTTGTGAAGTACATAAGGTCTGGATTCAGACATTTTTCTAAAGCCCCGTTCCCACTGTCACGGTGCTGGTCCCGGTACCCCACGGTACTTCCCGGCGAAGAAATAGCCGGCGTTCGGGATGATATGGGACCTTATTTCTTAAAAAATTTATGTACATTCCCATATTCCCGACGTTGCCTCGGTGGACCCCCGATTTAGAAGCAGGATCTTCCAGTTTGACCCAGGACTACCCCGGTTAGTTTCCGGTTTGGCACTGCGTATTTACGGTGTAGGGCCGGCGTTTTCCCGGTTGAACACGATACAATTCGGTGTGACCCCAATCGTCGCCGGTAGTGCCGCGGTGGCCGCCGGTATCACCCCGTCATATCCCGGGTGTGCACCGGTGACAAGTGGGCGTTACCCAGGTATAAACGGGGGTTGACCGGCAGACAAACCGGCTCATACCTTGCCAGTCCCTAACTCCACCGGTACGAAACGAGACTATACCGTCGTACACCGGAGCTATACCGGCCCAATCCTGGGGGTTCACCAAAAGTCTGTCGTGGATGAGGTGCTCGCCAACATCCCAGATTACTAGGGACTATCACGGTAAAGCCAGGGTAGAGACCCGGATCTGCACCGGAATATACCGGGGTTGTCCCGGAATTGCCAGGATTAAGCCGGTTTTGGATATCTTTCCCGGTGACTCTCGGTGACTGCCGGTTGTTTTAAACATTTTAAAACATCCGGTGCTGTCTGCCGGATTAAGCCGGATCAATAGGGTTCATAAGGGATCTTCCCGGATGTTAACAGTGCCGCCAGGGATGTACTCCCGGTTTGACACGGTTTCCCCCGGACCACACATCCGGGACGTACCAGGGGGCCAATCCGGGACAGTGGGAATGGGGCTTAACATGGCAGGGTATATCCTCTATTGTCAGGTACTCTTCACAAATATTAAGGTACAGTCTGTCACCTTCACTAAGAATATTGTCTAAGATTTGTTCCATGTTGTTGGTGCTGATATAACTTTTATATACAGCACATGCAGAATTGGCTAAGCACTGCTTCTGTCTTTCTTTCAAGGAAGAGTGTCCTTCATGTAAAACTGATTTGAAGCAACATCTTGATGGTACCTTTCACAAAAAAACTGAAATTTCTAAAGACATTAAGTTGTTTTTTTCAAACTAATATTGTTCACATTATTTTTGGTGAACATTTTGACTTCAACACCAGAATGGAAACCACAATTAAACATGATGAAATTAGTTAAGATTAATGATTTTATAAAATAACTTTCAGTCAAATAAGAAAATAGACATCCATTATATTTATTATCTTATTATTGGATCAAGCTAGGTTTCTGTTTTGGTTTTTTTTGGTTTGCAGCCACCAGTCATGAAATTTCTGGTAAAAACTAGTCATTCAGTATGTATTTGTATAAAATTATATATATTATAATTTTTTACTGTATTTAAAGTTTGAATAAGCTTCTTTAATAAGGTACTAAAAAAATCAAAAAGAAAAAAACCAACATACCGGTACCTTTGAGTCTTCTTCAAATCTTCTTTGAAAGTTTGAAGGTCATAAAATGTGACAGTGTTATGCTGTCTTAAGTTCATAAATTGTGTCAATATTATAAATATTATAATAATATCATCAGGATGACCTCACAGAACATTTATTTGTTTACTTGCGCCTGTATTGCATGAAAAATAATAAGGCTACCAGACACTGTTTAGCCTGCAATATGGTAGTAAGTCAACTTACTACCATATTGCATGTAAATATTTTAGCTATCTGAGTTAAGCCCTTATTGCAATATCACAAAAATGATATAAATGTCTAAAACATTTTGTTCCCATTTTCACAGTTTATGCCTAACAGAAAAAGAAAGTAAAAAATTAAAAAAAAACGTTTTTGACAAAATATGTAGTTACGTTGCGTTGCGTTGCATTGAACCCTCGATATGTTAGAACTTACAATTATTTCTGTAAGAGATAATCTCAGTCATACGATCCTTCCTTCTTTATCCCTTTACTCCATGAATGTTCCAGTGAGAAATAATCATATAATGAATATTAAATTGATTATTTTTTATAATAGCACATGGAAGAAAGAGTAGATTCATATCTAAATTACTTCATAAGCAAACAGGACAGACCTTGGGTCTACTCTGGTTGAAGAAACACAGAAAGGCGCATTTATGGAGTAAAGGGTTAAAATAGGTCCCAGTGTGCTAAAAGTTGACATCATTGTATTGTAGCATACACACCTCTGTAAATTGTCCATTGATATAAGCATGTCGTTCATCAGGCAAAGATAAGTTTGCTTCCAGGTACTGCCTTCTTGGTTCTGCAAAACCAAACAAGAGCACTGCAGGCAGGTGCCAAAGCTTGTCTGTTCTATTGTAGCCCTTGTGATGGTGAACAAGTAATGAAGTATGTGAAGTTTCATAAGATTTACATGAATAGTAAAGAAGTAATAGCCAATGTCAAAGTTGCAGGAAAACAATGAATAACAAGAGCCCCGTGTGTCGGAGCATTATACCCCCGAAGTGAGTGAGTTGGGTTTTACCCCCAAAGTATGTGCCGTCATAGCATGCACAATATTAATTAAACTATTTTCTTTTTTTCTAGTGAATGCTCCTTTTCAGTAGATTTATTCAAAGAGGTTGGATCTAAAATAGCCTATGAGGAAATGGGTTAAGTCTTTCATATGGAATGGACTCTATTGTTTAATACTGATGGATCATTCCACTATGCATATTCAGCATTCAAAAGGTTAAAGAGATCTCTTTCACCTGACGGAGTTGATCCATCATGTCTTGGCGTAGGAGACATGCGTTTGTGTGATTGATAATGCGCAGAGGGCGAAGTTTTTCTAAGATCTGGCGGCCATCCCTGTACATGTCATGGTGACGTTTTCGATCATTCAGTTTATCAGTCACATTCTCAATGCCCGTAAGTGCTCCTTGCAAGTTCTCTCTGTCAGGGTGGTTCTTTGGTATGCACTCTAGCATATCCTGTAAAGGTATAAATTAAGGGTATAAAATCTCTGTGTAAAGGTCAACACTGGATCTCAATGTACAGTCAAACTTCAAGAGACCATACAAATTATGTCAATATAACAGAAGATCAGGTCATCCAATTTCTAATTTGGTTCACAGCTTAATGCAGGTCCATAGTAATGCTGAAAGTTCCTGTAGGAGCTTTCAGCATTACTTTAGACTTGCATTAAGCTGTCACATATGTTTCTAGATATGCAGTGATACTTGTAAAAACAATTTTGTAGTGTAAATCTAGGAAGGACTGAACTTTTAGTTCGCATTATCCGAGCTCGAAATATCAAAATTCAGCTGTATATGTACTGTTAACTAAATGACCAAAGGCAACATGCTGAGTCCTAGCACAGACAAAAAAATAAAAATAATAAAATAGATAAGGGAGATAATTCTAAAACAAATGATGCAAGAGTCATGGTTTTTGCTCACTTTCTATGTATGATTAATATGTGGTCACATGTACATAAACACTATATGATTTAGGGATGTTTGAAGAGTACAAAAATCATATTTAAACAACATGATTGTCACAAGACCATGCGCATAAACTAGTTCCTTGACCACATAAAAATGTCTTTAAACTTGATGCCAGTATTGTTTTCAGATATGAACCAGATGCAGTTTTACAATAATCAAGCAAAACCAATTCACCATTCCTGCTTTTATTAATTTCAACACATTTCGCTCCGCAGTAAGCAATTCCATTTTTGGAATGGTTGTACATATTTAACATTGTATGTTGGTGACATCAGTTTTCCAACATTGTCATTACATTGTACAAAAGAAGTCTTGACGCTTACAGACACTGTGTAATGGTTTTAAGATTTAAGTTTTCAAAAATGAATTTTTAACCTTGGTAAAAACTGTAGAATCATATCAATATCATGTTCATAAGCAAATAGAACAGTCTGCAAGCAGACTGATTTGGGTCTGTTCTGTTTTGCAAAGGCGTTTAAAGGCATATCTATGAAGTAATGTGTCAACATAGCTGTTTTACATATAACAGCATCTCCTGAACCCCTGGAAATCTTTGGAAAGTAATTTTAAACCCGGTAAACCCATATCTTTGTTACAAATTTTCATGTGCCACAGGTCTTGCCACTCAAAAAATATTTGGTTATCTCCCTTTATTAGATACAGTAAGATACAATCTAAGGCAACCTAAACTATTATTACAATTCTGGGTCTGTAAGGCAGGTGGTAGCTTAATGCAGGATGAAAGTTATGCAGAAAGCTCCTGTTCCTGCTTTTAAAGACACCAATGTCTTCTCATTAAGTGGTCACTTTAGACGGGTTTGACTGTATATGAGACACATGTAGTGTTTTAGAGGTCATTAACCCTTTCAATGTTGAATTTTCAGAGTGGAATAACCCCTCAGTGTTTAACTATAGAGTCCACTCAGTATGAGAGGTTTAAACTTAATAGAGCATTTGCAGTGTTTAACTATAGAGTCCGCTCAGTATGAGAGGTTTAAACTTACTAGAGCATTTGCAGTGTTTAACTATAGAGTCCGCTCAGTATGAGAGGTTTAAACTTACTAGAGGATTTGCAGTGTTTAACTATAGAGTCCATTCAGTATGAGAGGTTTAAACTTACTAGACGATTTGCAGTGTTTAACTATAGAGTCCGCTCAGTATGAGAGGTTTAAACTTACTAGAGCATTTGCAGTGTTTAACTATAGAGTCCATTCAGTATGAAAGGTTTAAACTTACTAGAGCATTTGCAGTGTTTAACTATAGAGTCCACTCAGTATGAGAGGTTTAAACTTACTAGAGCATTAAATTTTGCAGTGTTTAACTATAGAGTCCACTCAGTATGAGAGGTTTAAAAATACCAGAGGATTTGGAATGACAATCAGTGCAGACCCTGATCGAGGGCTCTTCTGTACTGCTTACAAATGACATTGCATGCATGTCCATCATTCAAAGGCTTAATATCTTAAATTCGTGAAATGCCTGCAATACTTAAATAAGCTGTGTTTAGGTGAAATGCCTGCAATACTTAAATAAGCTGTGTTTAGGTGAAGTGCCTGCAATACTTAAATAAGCTGTACACTGTATTTAAGTGAAATCCGATCGCTATGATACGAATTAATGTTTTGGTTTCATTTCCCTCATCTGCTCCAGTTTACACTGACATAAGCATGTATCATATTTAATCTTTAACATGTTAAGAAACAATTTGAGGCAAACATCCTTTATTTCAAATATGGTAGCAGCCATTCTTATCAAATACATGAATAATTAGGGTGTTCAACATCGAGTTTGGATCAAAAATGTTTGTAAGGGCAAAGGTTTAATTCCTTACCTGAAAGAGATATACATGTATATATATTTTTATGCCATTTAAAAACAGATTAGACCAAGATGCGATAAAGATCTACTTGTTTGCTTCACTGGTTTTTAGCTCACCTGGCACAAAGTGCCAAGGTGAGCTATTGGGATGATCCTATGTCCGTCGTCGTGCGTATGTGCGTATGTGTGTGCGTCGTGCATACGTGCGGGCGTCAACAATTTACTTAAACATCTTCTTCTCTAGAACTACAAAGCCAAGAGCTTTGATATTTGGTATGTAGTATGATGTAATGGTCCTCTACAAAGATTGTTCAAATTATGACCCCCGGGCCAAAAATGGCCCCGCCCCGGGGCTTATCAGTTTTTCATAGGAAAATCATTAAAAATCATCTTCTCTGAAACTGTAAGGCATAGACCTTTAATATTTGGTATGTAGCATCATCTAATGGTCCTCTACTAAGGTTGTTCAAATTATGACCCCTGGGCCAAAAATGGCCCCGCCCCGGGGCTTATCAGTTTTTCATAGGAAAATCTTTAAAAATCTTCTTCTCTGAAAATGTAAGGCATAGTCCTTTGGTATTTGGTATGTAGCATCATCTAATGGTCCTCTACTAAGATCGTTCAAATTATGACCCCCAGGACAAAAATGGCCCCGCCCCAGGGCTTATCAGTTTTTCATAGGAAAATCTTGAAGAAATCATCTTCTCTGAAACTGTAAGGCATAGACCTTTGATATTTGGTATGTAGCATTATCTAACGGTCCTCTACAAAGATTGTTCAAATTATGACCCCTGGGCCAAATATGGCCCCGCCCCGGGGCTTATCAGTTTTTCATAGGAAAATCTTTAAATATATTCTTCTCTAAAATTATAAGGTATAGACCTTTGATATTTGGTATGTAGCATTATTCAATCGTCCTCTACTAAGATTAATCAAAATATGACCCCTGGACCAAAAATGGCCCTGCCCTGGGGCTTATCAGTTTTTCATATGAAAAGCTTTAAGAATCTTCTTCTCCAAAACTGTAAGGCAGAGACCTTTAATATTTGGTATGTAGCGCTATCTAATAGTTTTCTACCAAGATTGTTCAAATTATGTCCCCTGGGTTGAAAACATCCCCGCCCAGGGGCATATCATTTTTTTGTAGGAAAGTTTTTAAAAATCTTCTCTTAAAAATCTTTAAGAGTCTTCTCTGAACTTGTAAGGCATAGACCTTAGATATTTGGTATGTTGCATTATCTAATAGTCCTCTACCAAGATTTTCAAATTATGAAACCCGGATCAAAATTGACCCCGCCCTGGGGCTTAACAGTTTTTCATAGGAAAATCTTTAAAATATCTCCTCCTCCAAATCTGTAAGGTCTAGACTCTTTATATTTAGTATGTAGCATCATCTGATGGTTTTCTACCAAGATTTTTCAAATTATGCAATCTGTCATTGAAATCATTAATCTGTGACGAACAGGTGAGCGATGAAGGGCCATCATGGCCCTCTTGTTGTAAAAATCCAGCTAATGAATATTCGTGATGTCATTTCTTACATGAATATTTATCAGGTAAAGGGTTAACTCTTTCCTTGTTGAAACAATAGCATCATGAAAATTTCATTAACTGACATTCTATAATGGCGGATGTACACAGGATGTGTTAGCAATGGCCGATGTACACAGGATGTGTTGGTAATGGCCGATGTACACACGATGTGTTGGTAATGGCCGATGTACACACGATGTGTTGGTAATGGCCGATGTACACAGGATGTGTTGGTAATGGCCAATGTACACAGGATGTGTTGGTAATGGCCGATGTACACAGGATGTGTTGGTAATGGCCGATGTACACAGGATGTGTTGGTAATGGCCGATGTACACACGATGTGTTGGTAATGGCCGATGTACACAGGATGTGTTGGTTATGGCCGATGTACACACGATGTGTTGGTAATGGCCGATGTACACAGGATGTGTTGGTAATGGCCGATGTACACAGGATGTGTTGGTAATGGCCGATGTACACAGGATGTGTTGGTAATGGCCGATGTACACAGGATGTGTTGGTAATGGCCGATGTACACACGATGTGTTGGTAATGGCCAATGTACACAGGATGTGTTGGTAATGGCCGATGTACACAGGATGTGTTGGTAATGGCCAATGTACACAGGATGTGTTGGTAATGGACTATGTACACAGGATGTGTTGGTAATGGCCGATGTACACACGATGTGTTGGTAATGGCCAATGTACACAGGATGTGTTGGTAATGGCCAATGTACACAGGATGTGTTGGTAATGGACTATGTACACAGGATGTGTTGGTAATGGCCGATGTACACAGGATGTGTTGGTAATGGCCGATGTACACACGATGTGTTGGTAATGGCCGATGTACACAGGATGTGTTGGTAATGGCCGATGTACACACGATGTGTTGGTAATGGCCGATGTACACAGGATGTGTTGGTAATGGCCGATGTACACAGGATGTGTTGGTAATGGCCGATGTACACAGGATGTGTTGGTAATGGCCGATGTACACAGGATGTGTTGGTAATGGACTATGTACACAGGATGTGTTGGTAATGGTATAAACTGTAGAGTCAGATCTAGTATAATTACGTAGGCAAACAAAGCCCACCCTGATCACACTGCTCCTGTAGGAGCCATCTGATCAGGGTCTACTGTGTTTGCAAATGTATGAAACAGCACTTATATGAGGCATAGGGTTAGTATTATCTGACAAGATAGGGTTAGTATTATCTGACAAGATAGGGTTAGTATTAGGGTTAGTATTATCTGACAAGATAGGGTTAGTATTATCTGACAAGATAGGGTTAGTATTATCTGACAAGATAGGGTTAGTATTATCTGACAAAGTCAATCACCTACCTTCATTAGGAAAATGAGCTGTGGAAATCTTCGCACTGGTTTGGTTATATCGCTGGATAGTCGAGGGAGCATCGCCTTATATTGAGGATATTTCTAAAATAGAACTTTAATTGATAAGCTGTTTCTGTATATATACATGTACTGTTTTTACCTGAGGCTCATTTATATGCAACAAGCCTTTACTCCATAAATACACCTTTGCAAACAGAGTAGACCCAGATCAGACATCTCCTTAAGGAGGCATCTGATCAGGATCTACACTAATTGCTTATGAAATTATATAAATCTAATTCTACATTTTCTACCAAAACGTTTTTGTCCATGTGCCATCATTAATATTCATGATGTCATTTTTCTCACATAAATATTTATGGAGTAAAGGGTTAATTATTCTTAATTTAGTAGGTTCATTGTATTTCTTATACCTTAGTTTATACCTTTATTTAATTCATTGCAGAAATAAATAAATGTAGCATCTGTGAAATTTTGTCATGTTAACCTGTATTTATTGGGCTTATTCGTCCAAATGTTCTTCAAATGAATTTTAATTTTAGTTTAAAGGGGTGTTTCTTGCATAAATGTTTTCACCGATGTGATTTTTAGAAAATATAACAGGGGTTCAGATACAATTCGAGGTTCAAGACCATTCTAAAGAGTGGTCACAGTATAGGGCTTGAATCCTCCAGGAACCCTATCTGAGTCTACACTGCTGGTCTATATCGTTCTAGGAAAAACAATGACATATCCATATGTATTAATGTTATTATTATTATTACAGTTGCAAGCAGAGTAGACCCAGATCAGATGGCTCCTGTAGAAGCCGTCTGACCAGTCTGCTCCGTTTGCCTATGAAATTACAATAGATCTGATTCTACAGTTTCTACCAACACCAAAAAATCTTAAAGATTATGCCATTATAAAGAGTCAGCTAATAAGCATTCATAGTGTCATTATGTCTCTCATAGTGTCATTATGTCTCTCATAGTGTCATTATTTCACTCATAGTGTCATTATGTCTCTCATAGTGTCATTATGTCTCTCATAGTGTCATTATGTCTCTCATAGTGTCATTATGTCTCTCATAGTGTCATTATTTCTCTCATAGTGTCATTATTTCTCTCATAGTGTCATTATGTCTCTCATAGTGTCATTATTTCTCTCATAGTGTCATTATGTCTCTCGCAGTGTCATTATTTCTCTCGTAGTGTCATTATTTCCCACATAAATATTCAACAGGGAAAGGGTGAAATAGTTTGTGATGTAAGTGGGCTTACCTTAAGGCTTGACTTTTTCCTGATATCTTCTATCATTCTCAGGAGAGTTTCACAATTGTTGATGTATTTACTGTAAATGTTTAATACATAATCGCTGCAAAACTGAAAATGAATTAAACTGAAAACATGAAATTGTTCCAAAAATTGAACCACCCACCCCCACCCCTAATTCATATCTGATATCACAACAGTGACAAACAAGATGTGTTTGTGACACACTATGCCCCAAATATGACCTTTGACCTTGATGTATGACCTTGACCTTAATAAGTCACAACAAAAAATGTTCACCTCCATAAGTTGCAAATGCATGGCAACTTTGAAGTATGGACATGTAATGGTGACAAAATTATCGCCAACGCTAAAGTTGGAGCCAAACAGACATACCAACCAACCAACAGACAGAGCAAATTAAAACAATATGCACAAGAGTACCGCATACGGTACATAATACGCCCACTTGCAAATGTTCTCCGATTCAACATGCCCTATAAGTGTTGACATTTTCTAATCTGTGCTTCAGATCTTGATTTCCATATTAAGGTGATACTATTTTTAAAAAAATTGAAGTAAATAACATTTCAAATGAAAAGTTATGGCCATCCCCATATTTGCATAGATTTGCATTATTTTTTTAAGTGCAAGGGCCATAACTCCGAAACAACAAATCAAATGATACTCAGAATCGACTTAGCTTCAGGTCTTGATGCATTAAACATGTGTATGAAGTTTCATTAATATCTGTCAAACAGTTTAGAAAACAGCGGACAAACTATATGCATATATTTGCATTATTTTTTAAGTAAAAGAGCCATAACTCCGAAACGACAAATCAAATAAACCTCAAAATCTACTCGGCTTCAGATCTTGATGCATTAAACATTTTTGTGAAGTTTCATTAATATCTCTCAAATAGTTTTCCCAGAAAACAGCGGACAAACTATTTGCATATTTTTTAGGACAAGGGCCATAACTCTGAAATGAAAAATCAAATGATCCTCAGAATCAATCAGCTTCAGATCTTGATGCATTAAACATTTTTGTGAAGTTTTATTAATATCTCTCAAATAGTTTTCCCAGAAAACAGCGGACAAACTATTTGCATGTATTTGCATTATTTTTGAAGGACAAGGGCCATAACTCTGAAAAGAAAAATCAAATGATCCTCAGAATCAATTCAGTTTCAGATCTTGATACATTAAACATTTTTGTGAAGTTTCATTAATATCTCTCGAATAGTTTTCCCAGAAAACAGCAGACAAACTATTTGCATGTATTTGCATTATTTTTTAAGGACAAGGGCCATAACTCTGAAAAAAAAAATCAAATGTACCTCAGAATCAATTCAGTTTCAGATCTTGATGCATTAAACATTTGTGTGAAGTTTCATTAATATCTGTCAAATAGTTTTCCCAGAAAACAGCGGACAAACTATTTGCATGTATTTGCACTATTTTTAAGTAAAAGGGCCATAACTCCGAAACGACAAATCAAATGAACCTCAGAATCAACTCAGCTTCAGATCTTGATGCATTAAACATTTGTGTGAAGTTTCATTAATATCTTTTAAAAAGTTTTCCCAGAAAACAGCCGATAAACTATTTGCATTTTTTTAAAACAAGGGCCACAACTCTGAAATGAAAAATCAAATGAATCTCAGAATCAACTCAGCTTCAGATCTTGATGCATTAAACATTTTTGTGAAGTTTCATTAATATCTGTCAAATAGTTTTCCCAGAAAACAGTGGACAAACCATTTGCATGTATTTGCACTATTTTTAAGTAAATGGGCCATAACTCGGAAACGACAAATCAAATGAACCTCAGAATCAACTCAGCTTCATATCTTGATGCATTAAACATTTGTGTGAAGTTTCATTAATATCTTTTAAATAGTTTTCCCAGAAAACAGCGGACAAACTATTTGCATTTTTTTAAAACAAGGGCCATAACTCTGAAATGAAAAATCAAATGAACCTCAGAATCAACTCAGCTTCAGATCTTGATGCATTAAACATTTATGTGAAGTTTCATTAATATCTGTCAAATAGTTTTCCCAGAAAACAGCGGACAAACAAAATGTTCACGGACGAACGAACGAACGAACGAACGAACGAACAAACGAACGAACGAACGGACGGATGGACGGACAGGGCCACGACAATATACGACCACCTTTATTAGGTGGGCGTATAAAAAACCATGAGGATTTACTGATAAATTGAAAATGATTCTACCTATGACTGTTTACACACTTAAAATGTTCTTATTTATTTATTTGTAATCTGTCTAAGAACAACACGATCTTTTGATATCTCTTTATGTTTAAATATTATTGAACAATATTGTTTGGACCATTTTATGAAGAAATCCCCAGACAAAATATATCTTAAAACACATCTGTGAATCAATAACGAAGGTTTATCTGAACACATGTGTGTATCAATAATAACAGTTTACATAGCCATTCATGATTTCTTGTTATAGAACAAAATATTGTTGTGATTCTTCTAACACATAGAATAAAACACACAAGAATTTTGTCTAAAACATGCACGATTACCACTGGCGACATGAATATTAAACTAAACTTTTGCAGAGTTACCTGTTGACTAACAACAGATAATGTGTTTTGCTTTAAAGCCTGTATTCATCAAACTGGAGCGAATTAACCCTTTCTCTGTTCTAGCTTTATTCCAAAATTCAGTACCTACTGAATATCTATGGACAAAATATTTATCATGAAATATGGAAGAGGAAACATTATAGCAGGAAACAGGAGCCGTCTGATCTGGGTCTACTCTGTCTGATCTGGGTCTACTCTGTTTGATCTGGGTCTACTCTGTCTGATCTGGGTCTACTCCGTCTGATCTGGGTCTACTCTGTTTGAAAATGTGTGAAAAGGTGTTTATATAAAGGAAAGGGTTAAACAATCACAATACCCAACCCCTTTTTTCAATGGGGGCACAAAATTACAGACGACAATTTTTGCAGATGACAATAAATGGAAACCAAACCGTTAAAGGCAGTAGGTAGATAATTCCCCTCATTATTCGGACAGACTAGACACACTTTGGCAAATAGTACAGAGCCAGATGAAACTGCTTGTTTTTAACTCTGTACATACTAGGTAATCTCTCATCTGCTTCAATTCTTCATTTAAACATGAGCCACTTGCGGCACCAACACTTGTCTGATTTGGTGCTTGTCCAGCTAAATTAAAACTTTTGAAACAAGAAGGCCATGATGGCCCTGATATCGCTCACCAGACAATCAGAGGACAAGATTTTCAAAGTTTTCACTACATGTTCCTATAACAAATTGGCCATCCCTGGGGCCGGGCCAATTTTGACCCCAGGGGCATAATTTATATAACTTTGTAGAGGACCTGAACATGATGCTATGTGCCAAATATGAAAGCTGGGAACCTTCCAGTTTCAGCGAAGAAGATTTACAAAGTTTTCCCTAAATGTTTCTATTGAAAACTGCCCACCTCTGGGGCAGGCCAATTTTGACCCAAGGGCTATATTTTATATAACTTTTGTAGAGGACCTGAACAAAATATGAAAGGTGAGAACCTTCCAGTTTCTGAGAAGGTTCTTTTTTTCAAAGTTTTCACTATATGTTTCTATTGAAACTGGTCACCCCTGGGCGGGGCCAATTTTGACCCCAGTGGCATAATTTATATAACTTTTGTAGAGGACCTGAACATGGTGCTATATGCCAAATATGAAAGCTGAGAACCTTCCAGTTTCTGAGAAGAAGATTTTCAAAGTTTTCATTATATATTTCTATTTAAAACTGGCCACCCCTGGGGTGGGCCCAATTTTGACCCCAGGGGCATAATTTATATAACATTTGTAGTGGACCTAAGCATGATGCTATGTGCCAAATATAAAAGCTTAGAGCCTTCCAGTTTCAGAGGAGAAGATTTTCAAAGTTTTACTATACATATCTATAGAAAACAAGGCACCCCTGGGGCGGGGCCAATTTTGACCCCAAGGGCATAATTTATATAACTTTTGTAGAGGACTTGAACATGATGCTATGTGCCAAAGATGAAAGCTGAGAACCTTGTAGATTCAGAGGATAATATTTTTAAAGGTTCAAATTGTTGATGACGGACGGCGAACGATGCACGCCAACGGTCGACTGACATCAGGCGATCACAAAAGCTCACCCTGAGCACTTTGTGCTATAAAGGGCCAAAACTCATATCAAGAGTTATGGTTCTTATGCAGTGGCTCTCTCCTGAATGATAACTACCCACCTATGTAGTTTCATGTTGATATCTCTTAATACTTTTCGAATAATGAGCTACATTAAAGTTTTTGCACACCGACAGCAACAACGACGCCAACAACTCTGGCAATACCAATGCCTATGACCCAGTGATCACTATAGCTGGACGTTTCTTCGAAACAGACAAACTAAAACTTCTCTCATTTCTTTGCAAATATGGTCAAAGTGCCAAACAGTTTAGATCCTGATGAGACGCCGCATCATGTGGAGTCTCATCTGGATCCAGACTGATTGTATAGGTAATCACTGTTTGGTAGCTAGCATGCAAAAAGTTAATCAGGGTCTTTAATGTCAGTCAAATTCAAGGTCATCAAAATGATGTCACACTTAAACGTTTACTGCATGAAGACACCTTTCTATGCCTTTACAAACAGAGTAGACCTAGAGGAGCTGTCTGATCAGGGTTTGCTGTTTGCTTATAATAAGATAGATATGATTCTACAGTTTCTGCAATGGCCGAAATTTCCTGTTTCCATTTGCTATTATAATAATTAATCTAACTCCTATCCATATTAAAGGTCATTATCCTTACATGAACATTCATGGAGTAAAGGGTTAACCCTTTCCTTCATAATGTACTTGCAAACAGAGAAGACCCAGATAAGATGGCTCAGGGTGAGCTGTGTTTGCTAATGAAAGTTGATAGATCTGCTTCTTTACTTCTTACAGTGTTCCACCTTCCATATTTCATTATTAGCTATTTTGTTCATGAATATTCACTGCGTATTGAAATTTGGAATAAACATAGAAAAGGGAAAGGATTAATCATTCAACTTGACAAACTGATGGAGAGGTGAGGCCAGAGAGGTGAGCTGAGAGAGGTGAGGCAAGATGTGAGGCCAAAAAGATGAGCTGAGAGAGGTGAGGCCAGTGAGGTGAGGTCAGAGAGGTGAAGCCAGAGAGGTGAGGTCCGAAAGGTGAAGCCAGAGAGGTGAGGTCAGAGAGGTGAGGCCAGAGAGGTGAGACCAGAGAGGTTGGGTCAGAGAGGTGAGGTCAGAGAGGTGAGGCCAGAGAGGTGAGACCAGAGAGATGAGGCCAGAGAGGTGAGGCCAGAGAGGTGAGGTCCGAGAGGTGAATCCAGAGAGGTGAGGCCAGAGAGGTGAGGCCAGAGAGATGAGACCAGAGAGGTGAGGCCAGAGAGGTGAGTTCAGAGAGGTGAGACCAGAGAGGTGAGGTCAGAGAGGTGAGGCCAGAGAGGTTAGGTCAGAGAGGTGAGGCCAGAGAGGTGAGGCCAGAGAGGTGAGGCCAGAGAGGTGAGGTCAGAGAGGTGAGACCAGAGAGGTGAGGCCAGAGAGGTGATGCCAGAGAGGTGAGGCCAGAGAGTTTGGGTCAGAGAGGTGATGTCAGAGAGGTGATGCTGAAGAGGTGAGGCCAGAGAGGTGAGGCCAGATGGGTGAGGTCAGACATGTGAGGCCGAAAAGGAGAGGCCAGAGAGGTGATGTCAGAGAGGTGAGCCCGAAGAGGTGAGGCCAGACAGGTGAGGCCAGATGGGTGAGGTCAGAGAGGTGAGGCCAGAGAGGTGATGTCAGAGAGGTGAGACCAGAGAGGTGATGTCAGAGAGGTGATGCCAAAGAGGTGAGGTCAGAATGGTGAGGCCAGATGGGTGAGGTCAGAGAGGTGAGGCCGAAGAGGTGGGGCCAGAGAGGTGATGTCAGAGAGGTGAGGCCGAAGAGGTGAGGCCAGAGAGGTGAGGCCAGATGGGTGAGGTCAGAGAGGTGAGGCCAGAGAGATGAGGTCAGAGAGGTGAGGCCAGAGAGGTGATGTCAGAGAGGTGAGACCAGAGAGGTGAGACCAGAGAGGTGAGGCCAGAGAGGTGAGGCCAGATGGGTGAGGTCAGAGAGGTGAGGCCAGAGAGGTGAGGCCAGAGAGGTGATGTCAGAGAGGTGAGACCAGAGAGGTGATGTCAGAGAGGTGATGCCAGAGAGGTGAGGCCAGAGATGTGAGGTCAGGGACCAGAGAGGTGAGGCCAGAGAGGTGAGGTCAGAGAGATGAGGTCAGAGAGGTGAGGCCAGAGAGGTGATGTCAGAGAGGTGAGACCAGAGAGGTGATGTCAGAGAGGTGATGCCAGGGAGGTGAGGCCAGAGATGTAAGGTCAGAGAGGTGATGCCAGAGAGGTGAGGCCAGAGATGTAAGGTCAGAGAGGTAAAGTCAGAGAGGTGAGGCCAGAGATATGAGGTCAGGTAAAGTCAAAGAGGTGAGGTCAGAGAGGTGAGGTCAGATAGGTGAGGCCAGAGAGGTGAGGCCAGAGAGAGATGAGGTC
Organism: Azorinus chamasolen; assembly: GCA_963576725.1. Classification (NCBI taxonomy): domain Eukaryota; kingdom Metazoa; phylum Mollusca; class Bivalvia; order Cardiida; family Solecurtidae; genus Azorinus; species Azorinus chamasolen. The sequence continues at coordinate 17,110,198 of OY755249.1, forward strand.
AGAGAGAGATGAGGTCAGAAAGAGGTAAGGTCAGAGAGGTGAGACTAGAGAGATGAGACCAGAGAGGTGAGGCTAGAGAGGTGAGGCCAGAGAGAGGGGAGGTCAGAGAGGTGAGGCCAGAGGGAGGTGAAGCAAGAGAGGTGAGACCAGAGAGGTGATGTCAGAGAGTCGAGGCTAGAGAGGAGAGGTCAGAGAGAGGTGAGGTCAGAGAGGTGAGGCCAGATGTCCAAATACTAAGAGTGATAAGGTACCTACGAAAGTTAGACAATGTGCAAGCAAGCCTTGTTCATCAAACTCTCCGAGTGCTTTTGCAAGACCTCTGTATAACATATCCTGGGTATGGAGAATTTCGTCCACACTTACTCCCTCGAATGCCCTTCTTGCTTCATCTGAGGATTGTCGGACAGCTCGGGTGAATCGAGGATCTTTTAGGTACTACGTTGCAAGCATATAAGTGAGATGAAATAATTGCATTTGACAGTCAGCATAAACTATCCAGGACAATCACATATATACAGTAAGACCTGTCGTAAGCAGCTATTATTTCATTGAATATAGGAGAAGTATGAAGCATTTGGTTGCTTAATGCAGGTTAAAAGTAATGCAGAAAGCTCCTCTAGGAGCTTTTTGCATTACTTTGACCTGCATTTAGCTACCACCTGCCTTATAGGTTCATAATCATACCTCTTTTTGAGGGTCGCTTAAGACAGGTTCTGCTGTACAATAAAAGTAATAAAATTACAGATGTCAGGGGGTTATATTTGCCTTGCCTGTTTGCTAGTAAAAGATTAATAAATGACTACACATATTCCGATACAGGCTATTTTGAGATCCAACCTCTTTGATTAAATCTTCCAAAAAAGAGCATTTTCCTGAGAAAAGGAAATTTTCAAATTTTGTAGTTTTTAAACCATTGTGATAAATAGAGCATTTGCTCTATTTATCACAATGGTTTCATAAAGTTACCTTTACAGAAGAGCAAAAGGCGTCAATATGCGGGAATGGGTTAAAGCTTTACTCCATAGATATGCTTTTTAACGCCTTTGCAAACTGAGTAGACCCAGATCAGACAGTTCTTGAAGGAGCTGTGTGATCAGGGTCTGCTCTGTTTGCTTATGGGGTTATATAATTTGGCATTTAATGTTTTTTACCAGGAGTAAAACTTTCCTTGTTCATATATTATAAATATTATTATAATAGACAACAGTGTATACTCAAATACTCAAATGGTCATTTCTCCATCAACCCCAATGTTGTGACCACTCTTTATAATTGTCTCGAAGAAAATTTATAGATACATGTACAGAGCTTCAGATAAGATGCATAAATTAAAATGTTTTCAGGTATAACTTCTTTATTTCTCCATCAAACCCTATGTTGTATGTAAATCTGGTATAAATGAATAAATGAACTACTGTTGAATCAAACAAACATCAGAAACGACGAATATACAATTATAAAATGTAATAACAAAAACTCTGCATTTTTAACACAAAATATCATAATAATGAATGCATGTTATAGCAGTATGCATAAACCCTTTACCATCCTGCTAGATACATGTATAAACAGTCAAATACACACAGTTTAGATATAGATCCTGTAGGAGTCCTCTGATCTGGGTCTTCTCTGTTTGCTTATAAAATTATGTTGAACTGAACCAACATGCATAAATGAATGCAGGAGATGTCTGAGTCAAAGTTTGAAATGGCATTTATATGAAGGAAATGGTTTTAAAGTATACTATTGGCAAATCAAATTTTAACCCTTTCCTTCATATAAATGCCTTTTCACACATCTGCAAACAGAGTAGACCAGATCAGACTAAGTCGTCTGATCAGGGTCTTATCTGTTCGCTAATGGGATATGATAGATCTGTTTCTTTTAAACGGCTACAATATTCCACCTTCCATATTTCATTATAACTATTTTGTCCATGAATTTTCAGTAGATATTGAAATTTGGAGAAAAAACACCATAAAACAGAAAAATAAACAGAGAAAAAACACCATAAAACAGAAAAATAAACAGAGAAAGTGTTAATTACCTCTGCCAACAGTTTTGGATAAGATAGTGAGATTTGAGATATTGAGATATTGGTATATAAGATATTGATATGCGAGATATTGATATATGGAATATTGAGATATGATTATATTGAGATATGAGATATAGAGATATTGAATATATGTGATATTGATATATGAGATATTGATATATGAGATATCAAGCATGATTCTGTTTGACACTCTAATCGAGATTTTGAAAAGAAATGCATGATGAGTAATATGTATTTGCAAAACAATTGTCTTAGTAGGCTAATAGTACTTGTACAGATCACAAAACAATTGTCTTAGTAGGCTAATAGTACTTGTACAGATCACTAAAAAATTGTCTTAGTAGGCTAATAGTACTTGTACAGATCACAAAACAATTGTCTTAGTAGGCTAACAGTACTGGTACAGATCACTAAACAATTGTCTTAGTAGGCTAATAGTACTTGTACAGATCACTAAACAATTGTCTTAGTAGGCTAATAGTACTTGTACAGATCACTAAACAATTGTCTTAGTAGGCTAATAGTACTTGTACAGATCACAAAACAATTGTCTTAGTAGGCTAACAGTACTTGTACAGATCACTAAACAATTGTCTTAGTAGGCTAAAAGTACTTGTACAGATCACTAAACAATTGTCTTAGTAGGCTAATAGTACTTGTACAGATCACTAAACAATTGTCTTAGTAGGCTAATAGTACTTGTACAGATCACTAAACAATTGTCTTAGTAGGCTAATAGTACTTGTACAGATCACTAAACAATTGTCTTAGTAGGCTAATAGTACCTGTACAGATCACAAAACAATTGTCTTAGTAGGCTAATAGTACTTGTACAGATCACTAAACAATTGTCTTCGTAGGCTAATAGTACTTGTACAGATCACTAAACAATTGTCTTAGTAGGCTAATAGTACCTGTACAGATCACAAAACAATTGTCTTAGTAGGCTAATAGTACTTGTACAGATCACTAAACAATTGTCTTAGTAGGCTAATAGTACTTGTACATATCACTAAACAATTGTCTTAGTAGGCTAATAGTACCTGTACAGATCACTAAACAATTGTCTTAGTAGGCTAATAGTACTTGTACAGATCACTAAACAATTGTCTTAGTAGGCTAATAGTACCTGTACAGATCACTAAACAATTGTCTTAGTAGGCTAATAGTACTTGTACAGATCACTAAACAATTGTCTTAGTAGGCTAATAGTACTTGTACAGATCACTAAACAATTGTCTTAGTAGGCTAATAGTACTTGTACAGATCACTAAACAATTGTCTTAGTAGGCTAATAGTACTTGTACAGATCACTAAACAATTGTCTTAGTAGGCTAATAGTATTTGTACAGATCACTAAACAACTGTCTTAGTAGGCTAATAGTACTTGTACAGATCACTAAACAACTGTCTTAGTAGGCTAATAGTACTTGTACAGATCACAAAACAACTGTCTTAGTAGGCTAATAGTACTTGTACAGATCACTAAACAATTGTCTTAGTAGGCTAATAGTACTTGTACAGATCACTAAACAATTGTCTTAGTAGGCTAATAGTACTTGTACAGATCACTAAACAATTGTCTTAGTAGGCTAATAGTACTTGTACAGATCACTAAACAATGGTCTTAGTAGGCTAATATTACTTAAACAGATCACTATATCCTGTAATATTTTGTTTGTTCGTGTTGATTAACTCTTTGCACACTAGCGGTGAGATTGGGATGACATATATATGCAAATTGTTTGGATCCAGAGGATTTATGTCATACAATGCAGCATCTCATCAGGATCAATACTTAAATATTCATGACATTAATTCTTTTTCTCATCATTCTGTGTTTGTTTGACGACGAAGTTGAAAAGTTGCCCGCCCTCACCCTCCCTGTTTCATGATGAATATTATGTAATGATTATTTATAATGTGCCAACGATATGATGATCATTGACATATTTTCCATGATATTAAGTACATGTATACTGATTATATTTGACAGCTGTCATTGATTTATTTGAACATATGCTTATTGCATATTCATGATTGATATGTAACTTCAGAATATGTATTATGATGCACATTTTGTGCCCTAAAATGTTCAGCTTAGATTTCAGATTTGGAACCAAACCCTATCATTATTTTAATTTATTTTATTAACTTTAAAACTCAGTGACATGATATGTACATAATGCTTTGTTTTGATGTCAGGTCTTGAGGCATAAGTCTAATTCCTTTCAATCTTTACCTTCTTATAAATTGAATACTTATTACAATTACTTGTTTTATAGAATAGTCATGGTGTACAATGTACATAACTTGTCACCTGTTGAGACCAATAGTTAACAAATATTAAATGGCTGTCAAGCCATGTTTGATTGTTTTGAATGTACATGTTTTGTTTGGAGCTAAAGGTGTAATTCATGAATGAAGAACATAATTATAATTAGTATCTGTTTCTGTCACCTTAGTCCTATATCCTGGAATATTCAAATTTCCGAGTAGATATATATTGACATTCATTCATATTCATTATTTCTTACACGATTGACGAATATTCATGAAGTAAAAGGCTAACCCTTCCCTTCATATAAACACCTTGTCGCCCCTTTACAAAAAAGTAAACCCAGATCACACAACTCCTACAGGAGCCATCTGATCAGGGTCTACTTTGTTTGCTTATGGTACAATATAGACCAGATTCTACAGTTTCTACTTGTGCCACAATATCGTGTGTACATTATGCCATTATAAATTGTTAGCTAGCTTATAAATGTTCATCCTATCATTGGTATTATTTCTTATATGAATATTCATCAGGTAAATGGCTAACCCTTTAATCCATAAATACGCCTTTCTATGCCTTAGCAAACAGAGTAGACGCATATATCAGACAGCTGCTACAGGAGGCGTCTGATCAGGGTCTGCTCTGTTTGATTATGAAATGATATAGATATATGATTCTACAGTGTCCACCAATACCCAAATATCCTGTGTACATATTTCATTATAAATGTACAGCTTATAAATATTCATGATGTCATTTCTTACATGACTATCCAATAGGAGGTTACAGAGGCCCAGATAAGATGAGAACATTAAAACATTTTCAAGAATAGCTCTTTATTTTTCCACCAAACCCTATACTGTGACCACTCGTTAGAATCATCTCACATTATAGGGTTAGGTGGAGAAATGACGACTTTAGTATTTGGGTACACACTTTTATCTACAGCTCTGTTAAAGGTTAATAGAAGTGGTTTGTGTAGACACACTTACCTCAGCAACCCACTTTAACGACTTGATATACTCATTCTCATAGTGAATGAGGCCTACCACAGTCTTTCGATACTTCGCCTGAAACAATGTTTTGCACACAGGCATCAGACTCATATCAATGTGCATATGTATATATATTATATTATAATATATACAATAACAAGAGGGCCAGAATGGCCCTGAAGCGCTCACCAGACAATCAGAGGACAAGATTTTCAAAGTTTTCACTATATGTTTCTATAGAAAACTAGCCAGCCATGGGGCAGGCCAATTTTGACCCCAGGGGCGTAATTTATATAACTTTTGTAGAGGACTTGAACATGATGCTATGAGCCAAATATTAAAGCTGAGAACCTTTCAGTTTCAGAGGAGAAGATTTTCAAAGTTTTCTCTATATGTTTCTGCTGAAAACTGCCCATCCCCTGGGGCGGGGCCAATTTTGACCCCAGGGCCATAATTCATATAACTATTGTAGAGGACCTATACATGATGCTATGTGCCAAATATGAAAGCTGAGAACTTTCCATATTCAGAGAAGAAGATTTTCAAAGTTTTCACTATTTGTTTACATTGAAAACTGCCCACCCCTGGGGCGGGGACAATTTTGACCCCAGGGCCTTAATTAATATAATTTTTGTAGAGGACCTGAACATGATGCTCTGTGCCAAATATGCAACCTGAGCACCTTCCAGTTTCAGAGGAGAAGATTTTCAAAGATTTCACTATTTGTTTCCATTGAAAACTGCCCATCCCTGGGGCAGGGACAATTTTGACCCCAGGGGCACATTGTATGGAATACATGTCGGGAGTCTCAAATTTTGACCCCAGGGGCATAATTTATATAACTTTTGTAGAAGACCTGAACATGATGCTATGTGCCAAATATGAAAGCTGAGAAACTTCTGATTTCAAAGGAGAAGATTTTCAAAGGTTTACTATATGTTTCTATTGAAAACTTCCCACCCCTGGGGCGGCCCCAATTTTGACCCCAGGCGCATAATTTATATAACTTTTATAGAGGACCTGAACATGATGATCTGTGCCAAATATGAAAGCTAAGCGCCTTCCATTTTCAGAGGAGAAGATTTTCAAAGATTTCACTATTTGTTTCCATTGAAAACTGCCCATCCCTGGGGCGGGGACAATTTTGACCCCAGGGGCATAATTTATATAACTTTTGTAGAAGACCTGAACATGATGCTATGTGCCAAATATGAAAGCTGAGAAACTTCTGATTTCAAAGGAGAAGATTTTCAAAGGTTTACTATATGTTTCTATTGAAAACTTCCCACCCCTGGGGCGGCCCCAATTTTGACCCCAGGCGCATAATTTATATAACTTTTGTAGAGGACCTGAACATGATGATCTGTGCCAAATATGAAAGCTAAGCGCCTTCCAGTTTCAGAGGAGAAGATTTTCTATTGAAAACTTCCCACCCCTGGGGCGGCCCCAATTTTGACCCCAGGCGCATAATTTATATAACTTTTATAGAGGACCTGAACATGATGATCTGTGCCAAATATGAAAGCTAAGCACCTTCCAGTTTCAGAGGAGAAGATTTTCAAAGATTTCACTATATATTTCTATTGGAAACTGCCCACCCCTGGGGCGGGGCCAATTTTGACCCCAGGGCCTTAATTTATATAACTTTTGTAGAGGACCTGAACATGATGCTATGTGCCAAATATGAAAGCTAATAACCTTCTGGTTTCAGAGGAGAAGATTTTCAAAGTTTTACTATATGTTTCTATTGAAAACTTCCCACCCCTGGGGGGGCCAATTTTGACCCCAGGGGCATAATTTATATAACTTTTGTAGAGGACCTATAGGTGATGCTATGTACCAAAGATGAAAGCTGAGAACCCTGTAGATTCAGAGGAGAAGATTTTTAAAGGTTCAAATTGTTGACGCCTGACGACGCACGACGCACGCCGACGCACGACAGACATCTGGCGATCACAAAAGCTCACCCTGAGCACTTTGTGCTCTGGTGAGCTAACAAGAAAAGGGTGTAGACTCGACATCAAACCGGGGTTTCCTTCACTATTAAATGTGTGCATTGCTCTTTATTGGATACCCCTGCTTACATGTATCATGTATAGTCTTGACTAAGTCTATGCCTTGTGTTGTTAGACCACAAAATAGTTTGATAAAAATCTACAATAAGAGATATATCAAAGTACTGACAGTACTGAAGGTTTCGGACATAATATATAGCAGAGTTATGGACACAAACGGTATAAATTTAACAAAATTCCTGAACATTTCATGAATAACCCCCAGGCAGATACGGCTATCCAGGAAACTATTTCTCAGATAGAGGATTTGCTGCGGGAGCAAAATGATGTAAATGAAGCTTATAGAATTTACTTTATAATGAAGTTGAAAATACATTGCCTAAATATTCAAATGCACGAAGTATGCCCCGTTCAAAATACAAAAAGTACTGGAACGATGAATTACAAATACAGTGGAATAAAGTTTGTGAACATGAACATTTGTGGTTAAGCTGCAAAGATATTAATAAAAAGCGTTTTAAAGAGCGTTTCTGCAAAGAACGTAAGATCTTTGGTAAGCTTAATAGGAAATATAAGCGTAAGCAACAAGTTTTTGAGCAAAGAAAATTGCAGAATACGCTCGAAAATGACATATCACGTGACTTTTGGAAAGAGATAGGTAAATTATCTCTTGCAAATGACAGGCGTGCAAAAATTCCGATGGAAGTTGTTGATTCCGAGGGAAATCGTATTTTTAACCCAGAAATAATTTTAAATAAATGGAAATCTGATTATGAAATGTTATACAATCCTCCTGTTTCTGAAAAATATGATGCAAATCATATGCAAACAGTCTTAAATGAGCTTCAATTTGAGACTCCGACATGTATTCCATACAATGTGGACGTGTCCTGTCTTAACAGGCCTATAACTTATCAGGAGGTTGAGGCCGCAGTGGACCGCGCTAAACTCAAGAAAGCGTGCGGATTTGACAACATTCCATCGGAAATTCTTAAAAATGACGCATGCGTCGACATGCTTTATAGAATTGTCTCTTATTGTTTTGATAAGGGCCACATACCATCTGATTGGGCTAAAGCTATTATAAACCCCATTCCAAAGTCGGTTACAGCGGATCCTAGAGATCCCTTAAGTTATCGAGGAATATCTCTTCTGTCAGTGCCTTACAAGATTTATGCTGATATATTAAATAAAGGCTTTCATGCTGGTTAGAAAAGCGAAATTTATTAGCGGATGAACAAAATGGGTTTAGAAAATGTAGAAGCTGCTTAGAGCACATATATACTCTATATAGCATAGTTAATAACCGTAAAATATCACATCTACCAACCTTTGCATGTTTTATCGACTTGAAAAAGGCATTCGACAGTGTACAAAGAGATTGTTTATGGTACAAATTGTTATCTGTTGGTATTACTAGCAAGATGTTTAATGCTATTAAATCCTTATACGTAGACGTGAACTGTGCCGTTCGGGTGAATGGCTCGCTGACTCCCTGGTTCCCTGTATCCGTTGGTTTGAAGCAAGGGTGTAAAATCTCAGCGACACTATTTTCTGTATATGTTAATGACCTGATCACTGAGATAAATGACCTTGGTTGTGGTATAACCATTGGTGACAGAATTATTTCAATTCTAGCATATGCAGACGATATTTTATTGATGGCTCCAGATAAGGATAGCCTACAGTCTATGTTAAACACTGTTGATAATTGGTGTAACAAATGGAGGTTAACTGTAAACCCGGACAAGTCAAAAGTAATTCATTTTAGAAATCCGTCTATTGTTCGATGTGACCATGCTTTTACATGTGGCGAAAACCCCGTTTGTTATACAGATGCGTACAAATATCTCGGGATATGGGTGAATGAACATTTAAATATGCCACGGACGGTGACGGAACTGGCCAAAGCGGCCAGCCGGGCGCTGTCTGCTCTTTATACAAAGACTTTAAACGCAGGTGGTATGACATACGAGGTTTACACGAAACTGTACAAGTCTTTAGTTGAACCGGTTCTATTTTAGGCCGCAGGTATTTGGGGCGTCAATGAACATAAACAGATACAGATTTTTCAACATAAAGCATGCAGATATTTCCTAGGAGCTGGAAAATTTGCTTCAAATGTAGCATTAAGGGGTGATATGGGATGGAATTCCTGCTATGTCAATGCAAAACTTGAATGTTTTAGACTCTATATAAAGTTATCACGCGTGAATGATGAACGTCTTTTGAAATGTGTTTTTAACTGGTCAAAATCGTACAGAAGGAGCTGGGAATCAAAAGTTGAAAAGTTGGCAAATTCTCTGGGGGTCCGGGATAAAATTACAAATGTAACATGCTCTGCAAAACGTCTGATTGATACTATTAAGGATGTTTTAAAAGTCAAGGACTCAGAAGATTGGGTTAATTCTGTACAAAGTACTGATAAGCTTCGAACATATAGATTGTTTAAATCACAGTTGTTTCCTGAATTTTATTGCATTTTACCTTTGCCGAGGGATCATCGTCGCATTCTTTTTAAATTACGTTTATGCTCTTAACCTTTATGTATTGAAACTGGCTGATACTCTAAACCCAAGATACCTGTAGAACAAAGACTCTGTGCCTTTTGTGATGCTGGAAAAGTTGAAGATGAAACTCATTTCTTATCTGACTGCGATCTGTACTCTGATATAAGAGAAAACCTTTTTAATAAAGCTTCTGAAGTAAATCCTACATTTAATACGTTTGATAGTGAGGGAAAATTAGTGTTTTTAATGCAGTCGATGGAAACGCAGTTCTCACTTGGAACTTCGATAGCAAGGATGTTTAAACGCAGGAAAATCTTTGTATAGAAATTCGAAGAAATCACATGTTTCACAAAAGTTAAGAACATGTATTGATTTTAAATTTTCAGATTCATGTGCTTTCTTTTACTTGAAAAAAAAGATGTTTTTATTATAGATTTTAAGATCTTAAATTATATTATATTCTGTTTTTGTTTCTGTTTTTATATATTTTATCTATTACTGTATGTAAATGTTTTTATGTATATTGTATGGTGTCATGTAAGTCGCGATGCGTCTGGATGTTAATGTTAAAGGTGTATAACACTGTTAATCATTGTATATATTAACATATGACACGTTAATAAACTATTTATCTGTCTGTCTGTCTGTCTATAATTATGTATTATTGATTGTTTGCTGTGGATTTTTCTGAAAATCATGTCAGTAGTTTGGAAGACATTTAAAGAATTGTTTTATGAACATGTCACACACAGGGCGATTCCAATAGCTCAACTTGCCACTTTGTGCCATTAGAGCCAAAATTGATGTTTATTGTAGAATAGAGCCATCACTCCATTATTTGAAAGTAAGGGTCATACTTCTGCTACTATCTGGTGGACCATAACAGTAATTAGAATGCATCATTCACTTATCCATATATACACTTTCACCAATTTTAGACACGTTCCTTATGATTCTACATACCCTACAAATAATTGCCAAATATAAGTAACAAATTTATTTCAACTTAGCATGGCAGGATACAACAGGGAAAATAAAATTAACTAGAATATTGTTTCCAAGACACTTATGCACCCCTCCCCCTAACAATAGTGTCTCTATATCAAGCACTTTTGACTATGTGTTATACAGTGAAGAAAATTTTAGAGTCCCATAACTCTGGTAAAATGGTCAGAGCAATAATTACATTCTTTAAGAAAATCTTCGCATCAAGGTTGACAGCTTATCATGGGTGAAAATTTGAAGTAAAACCTCCAATTGGTATATGGGTTGTTAGACACATAATATTGTTTCACTTTATATTATATAGTGAAGACGATTGCAGGGTTCCATATCGGGCACAATCAGTCTTAGTCAAAATAAGCCTTTCTATGCTTTTGTAAACAGAAAAGACCCTGAAGTTCATAGAATAGTTTATCTATGCCTATACCTTGTCTTTTTGTGTGATTGCGTTGTATTTGCTTACTTTTTCCTGAGGAGACTGCGAGTGTAAGTCTGTTCAGGGCCAATTTGTGAGTCTGTGCTGCAAACAATACATACCCCGATCAGTTACCACAACTGGCCAGGGTCTTCGCTATTTGCAGCATCATACATGTAACAAGTATATCAATAAATGATATAATTAAAAATAAATTATAGTCATATATGCAAATTACAGTTAGTGCTGTAGTAAACACTACAGACCCTGATCAGTAACCGGCGTCATAAAAATAAATGATATGAATTAGAAATAAATTACATACATTACTATAAGATACTATAAGACACTATAAGATACTATAAACCTAACACGTAAATCAATAAATGATGAAATGTATATAAATTAAAAGATAAGAAAGTGCTTTGTCTCATTTTGTTTGCCTTTCTCCTTCTTTCCTTTTTCACTTTTGTTCTAGTTTTCCACCAATGAGAAACTGTTACATTGTAATTTGCATATGACCCAGTAGTAAACTGTATTTTCATTAGTGAATACCTTGACTGGCATACAACCTTTTTATATGCCTCTACACATTGCGAAACTATGTAAAATTCTGATATACAGTCTACTAACGTGTCGAATTTCCTGGGGTAATTATTACGATATTGCAGTTATTTCAAACACCATGTTTTATGATAATTAGCTGCTACTGCCTTGCAGATTGAATTCAATGAAATAATTAACATAATCACAACACATGTAAGGCACCATGTTACACAGACATGTTCTATAAACTTCTTAGAGTTCAGTAAAAATTCCATATAGTACAGAAAGTAATTATTTACGCTGATATTTAGCATGGGGCCGAAGACTGTCGACTGTCGAAAGTTTTGTTCTTAAAATAGATTTTAAGACCTGGAAATTCCCATAAAAGTACTGATGTACTGATATTTATCACCTCATGGTAATGGTTGCTGAGCAATATTACCAGTTTGTCGAAACCTCTATTAAACTTTCAAACCTTTACTATCATTTTGCTATCAATTAATACAACATTTGATCATAAGTCCACTTTGACGAACAGGTAGTTTGCCGAAACCACCATAATTCACAGGCAGTGCTATAGGAAATAAAGAAGAAGGGTTGCTTAGTATATTAGAGTAGTGGTATTAATAGTATTAATTACTATCCCCGACCAAAGCACCGAGACTCTGGTTGTTGGCTCTCTTTGATATAAAGCTACTTACTGAAGGCTATTACTATGGCTTTATCACATGGGGCTTGGGCTCATAGAGTAGGTTATATTGTTTTAAAAATACATGTAGGTTCAGTTAATGATGTCATTAATGATGATGCACACAAGTCGATTAAAGCGTTGATCTAGGCTAAATAAATACAGTTCTTTATGAAATTACAGACTCTGCACAAACAAAAACTTTATGCTTTAAAGTGTATTCAATTTCTTATCTTCATATCAATACAAATATAAGCGCTTTCATATGCATTTTATAAAAGGTAAACTAAAGAACTAACTTGAGATAGTTTTAAAACATTACTTTGACATCGTACATTTTAAAAGTGATTTCCTATAAAAGCAACTTTAAATATTTAAATAAATGCTTCTTCTACTCCAATTCATTTTCATTTCATGCTTCTCTGCTAGTATAATAACATGCAACCCTTCATAGATCTAGTTCTGTGTACTAGTACAATCTCCAAACATTGAAATAGATATTGCAGAGATTGTTTTGTACATTGTGTCAATATTTGAATGCCGCTGAATATCTTTTTTAAAAGATATTTCTTGTTAATAATATAAAGGATACAAAAACCCTTGTTTCCTTTTAATAGTAATTGTTAATACTACCATCCAATCTACTTTAACAATAAAGGTTGGCAAAGTTGGACACCCTGTTTGGATTCAGATCTAATACCAAGTAACTGTCTGACCAAAATCTAAACTGTTTACAACTTGTGACAATTTTGCCTTAGGTCAAAATGCCTAGAACTGATCTTTTAGAAATTCAAATGATGACAACCTGAAGCAGACGACATTACAGGTCTCTACAGCTTGCTTAATCCTTACAATGCTGAGTGATGTTTCGTTTGCAAATTGCTGTCTGCTTCAATTCTTCAATAAACTTTCTTTCATTTTATGCAAAAATATGGTCAAGATGACAAACAGTTTGGATCCGGATGAGACGCAGAATTATGTGGCATCTCATCTGGATAAAAACTATTTGCGTAGGTAATCATAGTTTCGCCGCTAGCGTGCAAAGAGTTAAGCGTATGACCTCTAGAGATTTTAGCATGATGTAACAGTTGCCCTGCACTACTGACCACCAGTGCTATAACCTTTATACTGTAGGTTCTGATGTGAAGAACAGAAGAAGTCAATTTAACCCTTAATTTACCCATATAAACTAGTTTTCGTGCATCTGCAAACAGATTCGATCCATATAAGACAGCTCGTTCCCATAGGATCAGGGTCTGCTCTGTTTGCTAATGGACCCACGTTCCATATTTCATTATAAATATTTTGTAAGATTCCGGAACCGGATTGTAAGCCAAGCACTGCACATGCGCGTATTCTCTTTAGGGGGATTCCCTCTAGGTAGCGCTCGTGCAATAGGGTTTTCCGCCAGAGTTTGAGTCGCAATCCATTTTATAAGGATTTCGGCAAAATACTGACAGATGCCGGTGTACCGGTGTCTAAGAATACTGCTTTTTGAATGTAATGACTAAATAAATAGTAATAGAATCTACATAGCAAATATAGAATAGAAATTTCCGAAGTAATGGCAATTTTGACCCCGATAAAATATTAAATGAACCCGGTCGTAATTATTTCTCCCATGAATATTCAACAGATACATGTTTAAGACAAAGGATGCTGTCGATTTTTGTAGCAGGATAAGGGTAAACCAAGGGCTGACGAAAAACATCTTCATCGCTAACCATCACAGCAGACGACCAAATAACAATATCCTCCTGTAAATCAGGGTCAAAGGTTATAAAACTCCCGAGTCTGAGATCACTCTCAAGTATCGGATTGGTCAGATTCTGAGCTTGTTCAGAATTTGACCAATCAGATGCTTGGGAATGATCTCAGATTCAAGTAAAAAGTTTTAAAACCTCGGAACCAGGTATTTTTGAAAAAGCAGACATGTTCAACAGACGATCAGTATAATAACAAGAGAAGAGTTAAATTTTGACACCTACTTCGACTTCATTTAAGTCGTCAGGTGCTGGTGGAAGCTCGAGCTTGATCACTGTCGGATCTGAGCCAGTGGTAGTCATTGTCACGAGGTCTCCAATTCACGGACTCATTCTCTTCGCCCGCTTTAAGCACATGTAGGTGTCGTCTGCAAAACAAACAATTGTTGACTGTCTGATATTCTGCCATTGCTTTTAAAACGTATCAATAAACAAGAGGGCCATGAGACCCTGAAGCGCTCATCTGAGATACCCCAGGGGCGGGGCCATCATTTGTACAACCTTGGTAGAGAACCACATGGCAAAGCAGTATGCCATTAATTAACGGTCTAAGCCTTATGGTTTCAGAGAAAAATGATATAGTTTTCCCATGAAAACTGATAAGCCAGGGCCAAGTTTCACCCAGAGGTCATGGTCGTAAGTTGAACAATCTTGGCAGAGGACCACAAGCCAAAGCTACATGCCAAATATCAAAGGTCTAGGCCTTACAGTTTCAGAGAAGAAGATTTTTAAAGATTTTCCAATGAAAAACTGATAAGCCCTTGGGCGGGGCCTTTTTGGCCCGTGGTCATAATATGAACAATCTTTGTAGAGGACCATTAGATCATGCTACATGCCAAATATCAAAGGTCTAGGCCTTACAGTTTCAGAGAAGAAGGTGTTTAAAGATTTTCCTATGAAAAACTGATAAGCCCTTGGGCGGGGCCATTTTTGGCCCAGGGGTCATAATTTGAACAATCTTTGTAGAGGACCATTAGATCATGCTACATGCCAAATATCAAAGGTCTAGGCCTTACAGTTTCAGAGAAGAAGATTTTTAAAGATTTTCCTATGAAAAACTGATAAGCCCTTGGGCGGGGCCATTTTTGGCCCGGGGTCATAATTTGAACAATTTTTGTATAGGACCATTAGATCATGCTGCATGCCAAATATCAAAGGTCTAGACCTTACAGTTTCAGAGAAGAAGATTTTTAAAGATTTTCCTATGAAAAACTGATAAGCCCTTGGGCGGGGCCATTTTTGGCACGGGGGTCATAATGTGAACAACGTTTCGTTCCCCCTAGCCACTGATGCTTCTGACAAAATTTGGTTAAAATCGGGTCAGCAGTTTCAGAGGAGATGTCGTTTGAAAATGTGGACGGACACCGGACGACGGACGCCGGACGGACGCCGGACGACGGACAAATAGCGGTCACAATAGCTCATCCTGAGCCTTCGACTCAGGTGAGCTAAAAAGTCAGAATATCGTGTTACTCGTCGTCTCATATGGAAACTGTCCTTCAGATTCTAACATATCACGGAAAATGGTAAAAACATCACTAGACTTGGTGATTACTTTCACAATGAGCGTCTTGAGGATGTAGATCTAGATATGTACTGAATGTGCAGATGGGAAACAGTTCCGTACAAATATCTTAACTGAAAGTGAAATAGTTGTTGACAATGGAAGGCTAGACATTTGCAAATATGATTATTTTATCGATTATTTACTATTTGAAAAGTGATTGGCCAGTTTAGAGGTGACTTGTTGCAGAATGTCCAGTTAACTAAAAAAACCGGTCCTTCCAAATTACAAAACAATATTGCTCTAAAACGTATCACTAAGCATATCTAGAAACTCATGTGACAGCTTAATCCTTAATGCAGGTTTAAAATAATACTGAAAGCTCCTGTATCTGCATTAAGCTGTAAACCAGATTATAAATTGAATGGCTCGAAATTTTGTTATCTCGAAGTAAGTTGTATGCTCCTTGAAGTTCGAGAATAAATGAACAGTTAGTAAACCGGTCACTTGTTTATTGCACTGAGGTAACAGGATATCTATCCAGGTAAAACTTGATAAGTAGTCAAACAAATAAAAACGTTCTATGTCTGCAATATTGGGGCGAATTATGGTTATGATGATGATGATGATGATGATGATGATGATGATAATGATGATGACGATGATTGCGACGATGATGATGATGGTGATGATGATTATGATGTTGATGTGTGAATGATGTGTAGGTCATGATGATGATAATGATGCTGTGTAGATGATGATACTAATTATGATGACAATTAAGGCATTATAGAATATGTAATAAAAACGATTTATGTTCGAAACTTCGTTTCAGTATTCTCGTTTGTTATGGTTGTAAGATAATTTGTGTTAGTTTCGTCTGAAATTCGTTCATACATGCATTCTATTTTAATATTCTCCCACCACCAAATGTCTGCTTCAAATATTTTAAGTGAGATTCCTTAATTTTCTTTTCAAAAAACATATCATTATATCATACAATTAGGGTCATCGCATTACTCGGCGATTCATCTGGGTCAACACTGTTTTGAAAGTATGGTGGCGATAGGGTTAAGCTCAGCCGGCGAGACGTAACAGAATATCTTTGAAATATATTTACTGTATTACATGTAACTCTGAGCTTCTTGCATTTTGTACACAGGTGATCGCTTAATGCAGAATGAAAGCAATGCATAAAGCTCCTAGGGGGGGGGGGGCTTTCTGCATTGTTTTCAGTCTGCATTAAGCTACCACCTGTAGTTTGAAGAAATATATTTTCTTTCTCTAACTGTTATTATAATATTATTATATAGGGTTTTGGTTGTTTTATTGCTGGTTAGTCCCACCCCACCCCAAAACCAGCCCACCAACCCACCCCATCCCCGAAGTAAGGATTCGTCTATAAGAGTGGGGTCGTTTATTAGGGAGAATATTCCATATTATTTAATTTCTTTGTGATTTGTTCAATTTCAGTGAGGAACTTCCTATTATAATGGAGTAACGTGCCCTGTTGACTAATCTTATTTCACGTATAATGAGCGCTATCTTACGCATTGAAGTTTGATACCAATGTCAACTTCCTAGTTTATATTTTATCTCTTTCCGCTCGAAGTGAAATACTATACGCTGTTAATCGTTTCCTTCAAACAAACGCTTTTTCACACAGAGTATACCCATATCAGAGGGCTCCTGTAGGGACTGTCTGGTCAGGGTCTGCTCTGTTTGCTTATGAAATTATGACATATTTCTACCAATACCCAAACTTTACGGGCAGGCCTGCATGTACATATGCCATTATACAAAAATCAATTAATTCATTGTGTCATTATTTCTTACATGAATATTTAACAAGTAATGCGTCAACCTGGTTTACAAACAACAGCAAATCATGTCAAATAACTCTAGTTTAAACTGATAACTGCACCAGTCTACTAAAAGTGCTAACTGAAAAAAGGCTATTCATGACATGAGTATCAAAGGTGAACGATACGATATGCAGCCCGTATTACTGAAATATAGGAAGCACACACCATTTGCAGAATTTCTTCTGCATTATTTGGTAAACAATAAGACAACGGTGTATAGAAAATAATTAACATAGTGCACATGCATTATTATCTTTATATTTGATAACACATAAGCCTCAACGGCGTTAGAATGCAGCTGCGCAATATAAAGTTTACAAGTATATCGTTTGTCTATTCCTTAATAAGCTATTTTTAGATCCAATCTCTGAATAAATCTAATGAAAAGGAGCATTTACTGGATAAAAGGAAAATTTTAGAATTGTATAGGTTTGAAATCATTAGCGAAACACTGATGTCACTTGAATATCCAACAGAAAATGGACCAGTCTTACAAGAGTCTCCATAGATGTCTCACTCAGTGATTTAATTCAAGAACAACGCTGAACCTCTGACTTGGGTCCTTAATGTTTACAAAGGGTGGACTAATAAGACTCATACAATTCTTTTTTAACATGACATCGTCTGTCAGCTGATATTCATGTATGCATTGTATTGTGAATAAATGTGTCGTTCTTGTGTATTATTGTTTTCTCACTAATTAACGTATTAAAATGAACTAACCGAACACGCTTCACCCTATGCCTCATGAATAGTCAAGTATGAAGTAACACCATCATGGGCAGTTATCATGTAAGACCATCATGGGCAGTTATCATGTAACACCATCATGGGCAGTTATCATGTAACACCATCATGGGCAGTTATCATGTAACACCATCATGGGCAGTTATCAGCTGCTTTTTATTATGGTTTAAGAACACAGGAGTTTATCGAAACTGTAGAATCACATCTATATAATATCTAATAAGCAAACAGAGCAGATCCTGGTCAGGCTGATCCTACACTCGTAATTTCTCCACCAAACCCTATGTATACATGTATTGTGATGACTCTTTGTGTTAACACCGTTGTGTTTGGTGGAGAACTAAGGGGCTAGTCTTGAACAGGTTTAGCCCTTTACTCCATGTAGAGACGCCTTTTAGTACTTAAACAAACAGAGTAGACCCAGATTAGATGGTTCCTGTAGGAGCCGTCTGATCAGGGTCTGCTCTTTTCTTATGAAATTACATAGATCTATTTCTACATTTTCAACTGTGTTAAGTATTCCTTTGTATACGGTATAAAACAAATCAGCTAATGAACATGCACACGGTCATTGTTTCAGACATACATATTTATGTAGATGATTAATCTTTTGGGAAACTCTGTTGTAACTTAATATTCCACCGTCTCAGTGTTGCATTTTTAAAACAAACAAAATGACTTACCTACATATATAGCGGCGTGAATGTCCCCGTTGTAAACTATAAACTGATATATCACACTTTTAAGCTACAACTTATAATATATAGTTTATTTTTAGCCCAAACAAAATGATCTTATCGATGGCACTGTGTCCAGGTGCACTTCCTTCTTTATAACCCTTTACACATTGGCGGTACAACCGCCATTACCTATCCACACTGTTTGGATCCTGATGAGACGCCACGTCATAGCATCACGCGGGCTCTCACCAGGAGCCAAACTGTTTGACACCTAGACCGTATTTTTGCAAAGAGATGATAGAAATAATTATTTTAAGAATTGAAGCAGACGACAATTGCTGCAGATGAAAAATTTCTTAGCGTCCAAAGAGATTAACTCTTCCGTTATATGAGAAAATGACAGTGTGCAATTATATACTGGCATTATGTAATGACAAAAACTGTAGAATCAGATCTATTATAATATATAGCAAACAGAGCAGACCCTCATGAAACGGCTTCTACAGTGAGTAATGAGCCTGGGTCTACTCTGTTTGCAAAGACGTTGAAATATGTAGTTATGAGGCAAATGGTTAAAGCGATTTGGCAATCATGTCAAACAGAGCAGATCCGGCATGATTTGGCAATCATGTCAAACAGAGCAGATCCTTAGGATTTGGCAATCATGTCAAATAGAGCAGATCCTTAGGATTTGGCAATCATGTCAAACAGAGCAGATCCTTAGGATTTGGCAATCATGTCAAACAGAGCAGATCCTTAGGGTTTGGCAATCATGTCAAATAGAGCAGATCCTTAGGATTTGGCAATCATGTCAAATAGAGCAGATCCTTAGGATTTGGCAATCATGTCAAACAGAGCAGATCCTTAGGATTTGGCAATCATGTCAAACAGAGCAGATCCTTAGGATTTGGCAATCATGTCAAACAGAGCAGATCCTTAGGATTTGGCAATCATGTCAAATAGAGCAGATCCTTAGGATTTGGCAATCATGTCAAACAGAGCAGATCCTTAGGATTTGGCAATCATGTCAAACAGAGCAGATCCTTAGGGTTTGGCAATCATGTCAAATAGAGCAGATCCTTAGGATTTGGCAATCATGATCCTTAGGATTTGGCAATCATGTCAAATAGAGCAGATCCTTAGGATTTGGCAATCATGATCCTTAGGATTTGGCAATCATGTCAAACAGAGCAGATCCTTAGGAGTTGGCAATCATGTCAAACAGAGCAGATCCGGCATGAGATGCATGTCATCTATATCCAAACTATTTGTAAACGAAAACAAGAATTCGTCCTTATCATGCTTAACTACTCCTCACCTTTATCTTCATTTCTTCAAATGTCTTCTGTTCTGTTTAATTCTTTACTCGATGAATATTCATGTAAGAAATAATGACATTATGAATATTAATTATAATGATTTTTATAATAGGGCCTATCACATAGACACATGAATTTATGGACATGGCAGAAATTGTAGAATCATATCTATATAATAGCATAAGTCGACAGAGCATATTAACCTTATAAGACGGCCCCTACATGAGCCATCTGATCTAGGTCTACTCTGTTTGCAAAGGCATGAAACAAAACGTTTATTTGAAGCAAAAAATTATTTTTTACAACACAACACTACGGATCAATATTCGGTGGCATTTGCAGACACTTTTGTCAAAGGGTGAAATCTACAAAGCCATGGAAATTAATAAATGTACCAGCTGTATTGTGTTAAATGTCTAGATTTATTTATCTGCATGTTAGTGTAGTTCTGTTGAATGGGCATAACTCAAACTAACAATTTCTACTAACCGGACATCACGTGATTGGCAGCGGAGATTTTGCTTAGAAATATAAAACTCTGGATTAATGAATCTAGAAATGGGTAATCAAAAGAAAATTAACACAATACTGATGGTAAATTTATTTATTTGAATGGTTTTGTATTTGTCACCCTATGCCACTATATATTAAGATGAAATGCCGAGTAACTCGGCATCTCATCAGGATCCAAACTGCTTGACACCTTTATTTGTTTAAATTGATGATTGAAGCAGACGATAATGTTTGCTGGTGAAGGTCACTCAATGTTGAAAGAGATAAGAATTTGTAATTTGATCTACAAACTAATAAATCAAATCGTGTTACTAAACAGAAAACACTTGAGACACAGTAACCTCTCTCTTATGTGTTCACTTTATAAATGAGCTCATTTGTCTTTGAACGCAGGTGGTTACTTAATACAGACGAATATAATGCAGAGAGCTCCTGAAGGAGCTAGCTTCTGCACTGCCTTTGTCCTGTATTAACACATTCGCTTCCAGGCCTCTTTTCCACTTGATACATAGGGACCGATACATTGCCGCTAGATGCTAGTTTTAGTGTGGACATTTCTTCCATTTCTTTATAAACATTAATGCCAGTGGGCACAATATACGCCCGTCGAGGCCATGTTCAACATAAAATGAGGTTAACATATTTGCTAAACACAAATTCTAAGACCAAATGTGTGATGTTCAAAGTTTCAAAGCTTTATCTCAAAGGGCTATATAAATAATTGGGCTGTAACAAAAATATTTACCAAAAATTCTTAATTAAAAAGGGGCGTAATTCTGTCAAGATGATTGACAGAGTTATTTACTCTTGCCTACAGATAACGCCTGTGGTGGTGAACATGTGTTCTAACTTTCAAAGCGTTATCTCAAAGGGTTATGTAAATAGGTGGACTTTAACAAAAACCGTAACCAAAAATTCAAAGTTAAAAAGAGGTCATAATTCTGTCAAAATGCTTGACAGAGTTATGTAATATTGCCTACAGGTGAAGCTTGTGATGGTGAACAGGTGTTTCAAGTTTCAAGCTATGTACATAAGTGGACTTTCAACAGAAACTGAGGTGAACATATTTGCTTAACGCGAATGCAAAACGCCAATTGTCCAACATTGACCTTGGATATACATACCGGGACACACCGATGCTACTGTAGCATGTCAATATAAACATTGTGGTTAAATTTGAGAAGGATCCATCTGGCAGAACTTGAGTTAGAGATGTTATACACACAGACTGTCATTTAACATATTTCCTAAACGCAAATGCAAAACGCAAATTGTAAGTCTAATTATGCGACCTTGACGTTGGATATACGTACCGGGACTGGACAGGCTACTGAAGCATGTCCAAATAAACATTGTAGTTAAATTTGAGAACGATCCATCCAGCCGAACTTTAGTTAGAGATGCTACAGACAGACATACAGACAGACAGCGCCATTCCATAATACGTCCCGTTTTTTTAAACGGGCGTATAAAAAGAGTGGCAATCAGTTTGGATCTTGAAGAAATTGGATCTTGAAGAAACGCCGAGTATCTCATCTGGATCCAAACTGTTTGCATATGCTAGCACAGCTCCGTCTCTATTGCAATGCAGAGGGTGCATATGCTAGCACAGCTCCGTCTCTATTGCAATGTAGAGGGTGCATATGCTAGCACAGCTCCGTCTCTATTGCAATGTAGAGGGTGCATATGCTAGCACAGCTCCGTCTCTATTGCAATGCAGAGGGTGCATATGCTAGCACAGCTCCGTCTCTATTGCAATGTAGAGGGTGCATATGCTAGCACAGCTCCGTCTCTATTGCAATGCAGAGGGTGCATATGCTAGCACAGCTCCGTCTCTATTGCAATGTAGAGGGTGCATATGCTAGCACAGCTCCGTCTCTATTGCAATGCAGAGGGGAACTCAGTCGCTGTCGATTTACGTCGTCTGCAAACTTTTTCGTCTGCTACAATTTTCTTTTCGTCTTTTTTGTTTAAAAACAGTGACAGTAACAAAAGTTTGGATCCTGATGAGACGCCGAGTTACTCGGTGCCTCATCTGGATTCAAACTGTTTGCAAAGGTAATACCGGGTGTATACTGTGTGTGATATGTTAGACGACTGTTTCAATTGTGCACTTTGGATGGTGTTCTACTTGCAAAAACCTTAACGGGAAGTCGGAAAGATAACCACGTGTGATATGTAATATAGACTAAGATAAGCAGGGATCATCTTTCTGTTACTGGCGATTTTATTTAACCCTGTGGTTTGGTATTTAGATCAACGCACACCGTTGTTGTATTTTTTCTCTTCTTTTATTGAGATACTAAATTTGTGTTTGTTTAATCTACCCGTCATAAGTGTTTTAGGGTAGGAGAGGGCCGCCCTTATTACAACTTACAAAAAGATGCATCTTGTATGCTAAGGTTTAATGCTGGGTGAAATATGGTGCCATAAATTCATGTCAAAAGTAATGCAGAGAGCTGCTACAGGAGATGTTATCATTACGTTTGCCCTGCATTAAGTTACCACCCGCTAAGTTACCACTCCTATGTTCAATAAATGAATGTTCACTTAAGACAGATTGTACTGTACAGTAAAACCCTCTAATGCGACCTCCTAAAAGATGTGTAATGCGACCTCCTATAAGATGTCTAATGCGGCCTCCTATAAGATGTCTAATGCGACCTCCTATAAGATGTGTAATGCGACCTCTTATAAGATGTGTAATGCGACCTCTTATAAGATGTGTAATGCGACCTCTTATAAGATGTCTAATGCGACCTCCTAAAAGAGGTCTAGTTTCGGTTTAGGGATGTAGGTGGTAACTAATGCAGGACGGAAGTTATGCAGAAAACTGCTATAGGAGCTTTCTGCAGTACGTTTGCCCTGCATTAAGAAGCCATCTGATTTGACTGACGTATATTCATTGGATGGTCGTTTTAGAGGGGTTCTACAGTACATTTGATACACTAGTATGGGACTGTATGACCCTCCGTTGAGTGGTCGTTTTAGAGGTGTTCTACAGTACATTTGATACATTAGTATGGGAATGTATGACCCTCCGTTAAGTAGTCGTTTTAGAGGAGTTCTACAGTACATTTGATACATTAGGATGGGACTGTGTGACCCTCCGTTGAGTGGTCGTTTTAGAGGAGTTCTACAGTACATTTGATACATTAGGATGGGACTGTGTGACCCTCCGTTGAGTGGTCGTTTTAGAGGAGTTCTACAGTACATCTGATACATTAGGATGGGACTGTGTGACCCTCCGTTGAGTGGTCGTTTTAGAGGAGTTCTACAGTACATCTGATACATTAGTATGGGACTGTCTGACCCTCCGTTGCGATTCGAACCCAAGACCTCCTCATTATCTAGAACGTGGATACTTTACCGCAACTTAGGTCTATCTATCATGTATTGACTTCAATCTTTAACCCTTTACTCCATGAATATTCATATCAGATATAATGAAATCATGGCCATCAATTAGATTATTTTCTTATTCAGGAGCCGTCTGATCTGGTTCTACTCTGCATAGGCGTAGAAAGGTGTATACATTTATGGAGTAAAGGGTTATTAGTGTGTCATTGAAAAGTAATCTAGAACATGGTTTATATTACAACAGGTAGTTGGGTTTTCTAACCCTTTGTCTGATAGAAACGCATTTTTACGCATTTACAAACTTTCATATTTGAGACATTTGATGTCTGCTTTGTTTGGGGCTAAGGATTTATATGACCAAAGCCAAACACATTACTCTGTGTTTTATACCATAATAAAAAACGTTAGCTAATACATATTCATGATGCCATTAAATGATCTTACACAACTATTCATCAGCTAGCCTATACTCTGGAAACACCCTCTTCTTTCAACAGCTCGTGATGTCACTGTGTTAAACCAGGAAGGAGCCTGTGGCACCTTTGCGTTATGACAAAAATGCCTGCTATTATATTACATGTCCTTGGAATCCACGGACGGAGAGGGAGGGATGGATTTGCGATGTTTATATTATGCTTCTTGAATACAGAACTATACAGAATATCATTGTAACTAATTCCGATCGTCAGGTGATTCATCGCATAAGTGGTATATCGGTCCGCTCCTCGCCTTTAGATTTATGCAGGACTTGTATTAAAATTGTATTTGACTTATATTGTATGCATATTATATCTTATTCGTATTGTTCGATTACAATAAAACCATTCTAATGCGACCACCAAAATAAAGTAAGAAAGCGTGGAAAAGTGTAGTAAAAGAAACTTAATGTAATAAATCGTGACGCATCTGCGCTTTTTAGGTTTCGGACTACTTTCCGAAACCTAATAGTAATGCATCCCCAGGGCATGCCTCAAGCAAATTTATAAAGAAATTCATATCCCATAATGCGCAATCAGACTACTGTTATACTACGAAATATCAATTTATGCTTAGAATGCATACGTTCATTAACCCAAATGCAGACATTTTGAATGGTTTAACATTGACAGAATGTTTATCACGTAGCGCCGATTAAGCGATTTAGTTATCTACGGGTGTATTTCACCCGTATCTCTTCTTTCATTTTGCCAAAAATGTGATTTTGATAACACCCCTTGACAAAAATATAGTTCCAAGTGCAATGCATTTGATAAACGATATCGATAATTCTTCATTTGGTATTTGTGTCAATTATTAAAATGCAGATGCAACTGTTGCAATTACCAATAATTTTGCCAGGTAAAATGCTACGTTATATGATAAATTTGGTCGCGTACGAATATATACCACAGAGCGCCGGTAAAAATGAACCAGAAAGTAATCGACATCTAAAAGTCGGGCGTTTACGGTATTTGAAATCTACAAGCATTTCTTGAATTTGTCTGATTGGTACAGACAACGTTAAGGAGAAAACAGTAATGAATAATGGTCGGAACGTCGTCCATCTTTACATATTACACACGAACTATGGGAATGAAGATAACGACTGGAAATTGCAGGATACAGTATAAACACCCGATATGACGAGTATGACTCATATCCGCGGATATGAATTTCGCAGCCTAAAATCGGTCACAGTTTAAGCATTATTTTTCTTATTAGAAAAACCTTTCATCGAGCTTATTGGCTAATATTGTCCATATTTATTATTTGAAATACGTAAATTTAATATTCATTGCATAATAAGTAGTAACGGCCTGGAGAATTCTACTCGTCCGCTGGCTATGACGAGTAAAATAAAAAAATAATAAATATAAAATAAATTATTATTTAATTTACTGTAATTTAGTTTATAAATAACTAAAATTTAATAATTTAATTTATTTATTATTATTTTTATTATTATTTATAATTTATTATTATAATAAAAATAAATTAAAAAATAAATAAAATAAAATAATAAATAAATCTAATATAATTTAATTTATTTAATTTAATTTACTGTAGTTATAGTTGAAGTTGAAGAAAGCTAAAAAAAATCATAATATTCGGCACCGACCCCTCTGCACGAAGGAGCACGGACCGTAGTGAAACGTTTCGGAGATATATGGATAACCTTGAGCCTCAAAAGCAATCTGTATTCTGAATGCATCAGAAGTATTTATATTGAGTTTAGAAGATCATAATTATATTTTTACATAATGTGTGACAAGCATCGTAAACATTGATCATAGACTTTTCTGTTCTATAAGACCCATGTTTATAATGTGTGTAATGTGTTAGGAGACTTGGTACCAGGTTGTAAGCATTTAAGGATAATTACTCCAATTATAGAGAGTTAGTAGTTATAAAAATACTTATTTTATTGTATGTGTTACATAATGTTAATTATAACATAAGCTGAACGTAAATAATTCTTGACAATTTTTTGTTTGTAGTGTGTGTTTAAGCTTTTCCCCCAGCATTAATCTGTGTTAACATACAAGCATGTTGTTATTTTCACCCCTGGTATATAATAATGTCCCAAAATGAAGTAGAGGGACATATTGTGTTTGCTCCGTTTCTTATTCTTATTATTCTTTCTTCCGATTCTGATTCTTCCAATTGTTCTTCTTCCGTCATGAACTTGTCCAGAGCATTTCTCAGTAAGACTAAGTAATTGTCCGATCCTAATGAAACTTCATATGAATATTGCTTGATACATGCAGATGTTCATCCCACTTTTTATTTTTTTGAAAATCACCATAACTAAATGGTTGGCTATAATTGGTCGAATTTTAGATAGTGTTTGGCGAAGTTATATATCATTCGATTTTTTGCTGAAAATTGGTATCATGGGATATTTGAGTACTCCAAATCAATTGGTTTGTGTTTCGAAAGTACATATATTGGTTGATTTTGCTAAAAATTGGTATAATGGTATATTTTGGCACTCGGGACTAATTTATAGGTCTTTTTAAAGAATTGGTTGCCATAGTAACTGAGTGGTGGCTCTGATTGGTCGAAAATTTAGATATTTTTCGGCAAATTCAGATATTGTTCGATTTTGCCGAAAATTGGTATGTCGGGATATTTTGACACTCAGAATTGATTGGTATGTCTTTCGAAATGATTTGTTGGTATGGAAACTGAATGGTGAGATCTGATTGGTCAAAAATTTAGATATTCAAATTTGCTGAAAATTGACATTTAGGGGTATTTGGGTATCCCAAACTCAGTCAAGTTGTTTTGAAATACTTGGTTGCCATGGTAATGGAGTAGTGTCCTCTGAATGGGTCACAATTTACATATAAGATTTTTCGGAAAATTTGGTCAGTAGGGATATATATGCAGTTGTTTTAAAAGTGCTTGTTGCCATGTAACCAAGTGCTCACTAATGGCCTGTTATTGGTTGAAATTTAGATATTATGCTCACCAATAACAGTTGTAAGTTTCGTTTAGGGGACATTCTGCAACATATTCTGTTACAATTAGATCTTGTCAACTGTATGATATTTAGATTCACATGGCATATATAATTTATCCAAACGTGGTTGTAGTGTATAGATGGATAGGTGATTGATGCACGCCAAATACTATTACAATCCACCAGTTAGTAGCAGAAATATGACCCTTTGTTGCTTTCAGATAGCCATATAGGAAATATGACTGTTAGAAGTCATATCTTGGAACAGCTTGCTTAGATTTCATTTAAATTTGACGGGGTATTTACATGGATAGGTGCATGAGGCACAATATATGACGCCAACGTCGGCCAAATAATAATAGAGTAATGGCCCTTTACTAATTTCAAATATAAATTTAAGTAAACTTCAGGCAAATTGAACTATTGGAACTGCACTGTGTGCTACTGGTCATCAATTTATTTCTTTAAACAATATCTTAAACACTGACAGGATTTCCAGAAAAGTTCACAGCAATTATGTTCAGATGACCGGTCAATTTTAACAAACAGTTCCATTAAACACCATTTTAGTTCAGGAAATAATGCTTTAGAGGTCATCTTACTATGTATCAATGGTACCAGTCCTTCCCTACCAAGCTTTTTCGTATTGTATAGTCACAATCGACATATATATGGTCCGAAACCTTCAGTACTGTCAGTACTTTGATTCTAATTCGTGGATATCGAGACTGATTTATTGCATTAATTTTCTTTTAAGTACTACGCTTTTCCACGCTTTCTTACGCCCTCTGTGCGTTTTGTTACATCTTGTAGCTGCGCATGTGACAACTAGTTAGTTTAGATCCGCGTCTCATCTGAATCTAAACTGTTATAATCCCTCGGAACATCTCGGCCTATATTCTACGAATACCGACGGAATAAGACGACTAGTTACGAATGATGTTTTCATGAATCGCCGCAAAAGTGCAAAGAGATAGATCAGGTATCAAACTTCCTCTTCCTAGTTTAACCCGTTCCTTCATATAAACGCATTTTCACGCATTTGAAAACAGAGTAGACCAAGACCAGACGGCATTTGTAGGACCAGTCTCATCATGGTCTGCTCTGTTTGCTTAAGGACATTTATAGGTCTAATTATGCAGTCTACACAATAGGGAAGAAAATCCCATTTTCTATGTTCCATTCTAATGATTCTGTGGATGAGTATGCATGAAGCGAAGATATTTTGAATAAACATGAAACCGGGAAAGGGTTGAAATGTTGAATCTTTAGTCTGCGAAAGGATACATCATAATTCTTACATGCACTTTCCCAAATAAATACAGGTATTAACCGTCAGATCCATTTTGCATGTGGGGCAAACTATTGGCTGGAATAAGCCATTGACATTGATGGGTTCAACAATCAGTGCAGACCATGGTCAGAGTAGGAACGCTCTCATCCGGGTCTATACTGTTTGCATATGTCCCCTTTTGAGTAATTTTATAAGATCTAGATCTAATAAAACTCAATAAAACAATGATTTAATCTGAGGGTTTTTTTTTATTTCCCTCGCCCAATTACGCTCTTTTTAAACATGTATTACAAACACACTATAGTTATGTCTTCAAACTTAGAAATCTACGTCCCCACCTAAAAAACCAATCTAATCCTCCCCCCCCCCCTTAATCTGAAATCCTGGATCCGCACCTGCCCAGATCAGACGGCTAATCAGGGTCTGCTCTGTTAGTTTATGAATTAGCAAATATATAATGGCCCTATATAGTAGGCTAATCATTCTAGCTGAAATATGGCCCTAACCAAGAACTAATTGCAACAGAAATTATTTTGCTCATTTTGGTATCATGAATGTTTGTACTTTACGTAGTCAAAAGTCTCGGTTCGTGTCTGTTGCAAATTTTCCAAAATTTTCTGTTGAAATATGACATTGAAAAATGCTGCTGAAACATCGATAATGGATACAGGGCAAACATATCAGCCTTAAAACGATTTGTAGCATGTTTATTCAAAAAGTATTTACATAAGGGGGGGGGGGGGGGGGCATACGCCACCTAACGTTGCCCAAACTTTTTTAGTCTTTTGTTTTAGATCTAGACCTAATAAAAATCAATAAAACAATGATTTAATCTGATTTGATTTATTTCTCTCACCCAATTACGCTCTTTTTCAATATATATTACAAACACACTATAGTGATGTCATCAAACATAACAATCTACGCCCCATCCCTCCAACCAAAACATCTACGCCCCCTATTGTGAAATCCTAGATCCGCACCTGGTCAGTGTCCTTTTTTCAGTACATTAGGCAAACATGGACAATTATATAGCATGTTATTGATGAGATTGTGGTATATTTTCAGACAGTTTGGAAACTTTGGATGCAGATGAGAGGCGGTGTACCACACAGAGCTAGAGATAAAGATGTATACCCAAATACTAAAATTGGCATTCCTTCAGCCAACCCCATACTGTCACGGGTCGCGCTAGATCGACGGTGTTTCATGTATCCTCTGTGTGTTTGTGACGTCATCATTTTGTGTGTCATCTAAATATAGTAACGTTCCAAAAATAGCTACGTTTTAGCGGGTTTTAATATTTAAAAGGAAAGCAATGGACGACGGACAGTGGCCACCACCTTGTTTGAAAAACGCCAAATGTGACTATCAATTCTCTACAGGATACCTAGAAACTGACAAATAATTGGAATATTTGCTGGAATCATTTAAATGTGTATCGTTGTGTACATTTGTGTCCTGGTAAGATTGTTTCTAGATCTAGTTTTAACCCTTTCTCTGTTCTTTGTTTTTTCCAAATTTCAATATCTAGGCCTACTGAATATTCATAGGTAAAATAACATTATAGCCAGTTTAGAAAGTAAAGATACAGAACTATCGAATTCCATTAGCGAACACAGCAGACCCTGATCAGGCGGCTCCTATAGGAGCCTTCTGATCTGGGTCTACTCTGTTTGCAAATGCGTGAAAATGCGTTAATATGAGGGAAAGCTTAAAAAAATCGGGTTGGTTTCCCAAATTTCATCTTGTAACATATTGTAAGACCTTTCATTTTGCCATTAGGGTGTATCCATACATTACGGTAACACGAGATTCCAGACATGCTGGAAGGAGTTTCATGTAACCCTTCTTTAGGGTGGATACATTGATGTGACATGATTTTCCTGTTATGTTGTAAGGAATTTCATGTTAGATCTAACCCTTATTTAGTGTAGATACATTAATGTGACATGCGAATCCTGTTACACTGTAAGGAGTTTCATGTATCCCCTGCTTTAGGATGGCTACATTAAGGTGACATGATATTCCTGACATGCTGGAAGGAGTTTCATGTTACCCACTTCTTTAACGTTGATTCATTAAGGTGACATGATATTCCTGTCTTGCTGTAAGGGTTTCATGTTACCCCTTTATTAGCTTTTACCTGCTGTACAAGGAGTTTCATGTTACCTATTTTTAGATTGGATACATTAAGGTGACATGAGCTTCCTGTCATGCTGTAAGGAGTTCCATGTTGCCCCTTATTTAGGGTAGATACATTAAGGTGTAATGAGATTCCTTTTACGCTGTAAGGAGTTTCATGTAATACCTTCTTTAGGATGGCTACATTAAGGTGAAATGAGATTCCTGACACGCTGGAGGGAATTTCATGTTACCCACTTCTATAGCCTTGCTTCATTAAGGTGACATGCGATTCCTGACCTGCTGTAAGAGGTTTCATGTTACCCTTTCTTTAGGATGGATACATTGAGGTGACACGAGATTCCTGACATGCTGGTAGGAGTTTCATGTAACCATTTCTTTTGTATTTACCTGTTGTACAATGAGTTTCATGTTACCCTTCTGTAAGGTTGATACATTAAGGTGACATGAGCTCCCTGTCATGCTGTAAGGCTTTTCATGTTACCCCTTATTTAGGATAGATTCATTAAAATGACACGAGATCCCTGTTACGCTGTACGGAGTTTCATGTTACCTACGTCTTTAGCTTTGATTCATTAAGGTGACATGAACTTCCTGTCATGCTGTAATGATTTTCATGTTACCCTTATGTAAGGTGGATACATTAAGGTGACATGAGCTTCCTGTCTTGCTTTAAGGAGTTTCATGTTACCCCATAATTGGCTTTTACCTGCTGTGAGGAGTTTCATGTTACCCTTCTATAAGGTGGATACATTAAGGTGACATGACCTTCCTGACACGATGTAAGGATTTTCATGTTACCCCTTAATTATGGTCGTGACATGAGATTCCTGCTACCCACTTCTTTAGCTTTGATTAATTAAGGTGACATGAGCTTTCTGTCATGCTGTAAGGATGTTCATGTTACCCTTCTGTAAGGTGGGTACATTAAGGTGACATGAGCTTTCTGTCATTCTGTAAGGATTTTCATGTTACCCCTTAATTAGGGTAGATACATTAAGGTGACATGAGATCCCTGTTACGCTGTAAGGAGTTTCATGTTACCTACTTCTTTAGCTTTGATTCATTAAAGGTGACATGAGATTCCTGACCTGCTGTAAGGAGTTTCAAGTTACCCCTTCATTAGTATTTACCTGCTGTATAAGGAGTTTCATGTTACCTTTTCTTTAGGGTGGATACGTTAAATTGACATGAGATTCCTGGCATACTGGAAGGAGTTACATGTTACCCCCACGTCTTTAGTTTTGCTTCACCCAGGTGTCATGAGATTTTTGACCCGCTGTAAGGAGTTTAATGTAACCCCAACATTGGTTTTTACCTGCTTTAAGGAGTTTCATCTTACCCTTCTGTAAGGTGGATACATTAAGGTGACATGAGCTTCCTGTCCTGCTGTAAGGATTTTCATGTTACCCTTCTGTAAGGTGGATACATTAAGGTGACATAAGCTTCCTGTCATGCTGTAAGGAGTTTCATGTTACCTTTTAATTATGGTAGATACATTAAGGTGACATGAGATTCCTGCTACTCTGTAAGGAGTTTCATGTTACCTACTTCTTTAGCTTTGATTCGTTAAGGTGACATGAGCTTCCTGTCATGCTGTAAGGATTTTCATGTTACCCTTCTGAAAGGTGGATACATTAAGGTGACATAAGCTTCCTGTCATGCTGTAAGGAGTTTCATGTTACCTTTTAATTATGGTAGATACATTAAGGTGACATGAGATTCCTGCTACTCTGTAAGGAGTTTCATGTTACCTACTTCTTTAGCTTTGATTCGTTAAGGTGACATGACCTTCCTGACACGATGTAAGGGTTTTCATGTTACCCCTTAATTATGGTCGTGACATGAGATTCCTGCTACCCACTTCTTTAGCTTTGATTAATTAAGGTGACATGAGCTTTCTGTCATGCTGTAAGGATGTTCATGTTACCCTTCTGTAAGGTGGGTACATTAAGGTGACATGAGCTTTCTGTCATTCTGTAAGGATTTTCATGTTACCCCTTAATTAGGGTAGATACATTAAGGTGACATGAGATCCCTGTTACGCTGTAAGGAGTTTCATGTTACCTACTTCTTTAGCTTTGATTCATTAAAGGTGACATGAGATTCCTGACCTGCTGTAAGGAGTTTCAAGTTACCCCTTCATTAGTATTTACCTGCTGTATAAGGAGTTTCATGTTACCTTTTCTTTAGGGTGGATACGTTAAATTGACATGAGATTCCTGGCATACTGGAAGGAGTTACATGTTACCCCCACGTCTTTAGTTTTGCTTCACCCAGGTGTCATGAGATTTTTGACCCGCTGTAAGGAGTTTAATGTAACCACAACATTGGTTTTTACCTGCTTTAAGGAGTTTCATCTTACCCTTCTGTAAGGTGGATACATTAAGGTGACATGAGCTTCCTGTCCTGCTGTAAGGATTTTCATGTTACCCTTCTGTAAGGTGGATACATTAAGGTGACATAAGCTTCCTGTCATGCTGTAAGGAGTTTCATGTTACCTTTTAATTATGGTAGATACATTAAGGTGACATGAGATTCCTGCTACTCTGTAAGGAGTTTCATGTTACCTACTTCTTTAGCTTTGATTCGTTAAGGTGACATGAGCTTCCTGTCATGCTGTAAGGATTTTCATGTTACCCTTCTGAAAGGTGGATACATTAAGGTGACATGAACTTCCTGTCATGCTGTAAGAAATTTCATGTTACCCTTCTGCAAGGTGGATACATTAAGGTGACTTGTTTAGCTTTGATTCATTAAGGTGACATAAGCTTCCTGTCATGCTGTAAGGATTTTCATGTTACCCTTCTGTAAGGTGGATACATAAAGGTGACATGAGCTTCCTATCATGCTGTAAGGAGTTTCATGTTACCCTTCTGTAAGGTGGATACATTAAGGTGACATGAGCTTCCTGTCATGCTGTATGGAGTTTCATGTTACCCCTTCTTTAGCTTTGATACATTAAGGTGACATGAGATTCCTGTCATGCTGTAAGGATTTTCATGTTACCCTTCTGAAAGGTGGATACATTAAGGTGACATGAGCTTCCTGTCATGCTGTATGGAGTTTCATGTTACCCCTTCTTTAGCTTTGATACATTAAGGTGACATGAGATTCCTGTTACGCTGTAAGGAGTTTCATGTTATCCTTTAATTAGGGTAGATACATTAATGTGACATGAAATTCCTACTACGCTATAAGGAGTTTCATGTTACCTACTTCTTTAGCTTTGATTCATTAAGGTGACATGAGCTTCCTGTCATGCTTTAATGGATGTTCATGTTACCCTTCTGTAAGGTGGATACATTAAGGTGACATGAGATTCCTGTCATGCTGTAAGGAGTTTCATGATACCCTTCTGTAAGGTGGATACATTAAGGTGACATGAGCTTCCTGTCATGCTGTATGGAGTTTCATGTTACCCCTTCTTTAGCTTTGATACATTAAGGTGACATGAGATTCCTGTCATGCTGTAAGGATTTTCATGTTACCCTTCTGAAAGGTGGATACATTAAGGTGACATGAGCTTCCTGTCATGCTGTATGGAGTTTCATGTTACCCCTTCTTTAGCTTTGATACATTAAGGTGACATGAGATTCCTGTCATGCTGTAAGGATTTTCATGTTACTCTACTGAAAGGTGGATACATTAAGGTGACATGAGCTTCCTGTCATGCTGTATGGAGTTTCATGTTACCCCTTCTTTAGCTTTGATACATTAAGGTGACATGAGATTCTTGTTACACTGTAAGGAGTTTCATGTAAACCATTATTTAGGGTGGATACATTAAGGTGACATGATAATCCCGCTGCGCTGTAAGGAATCTCATGTTACCCCGTCTTTAAGATGGATACATTAAGGTGACATTAATGTGACATTCCTGTTACGCTGTTAGGCGTTTCATGTAACTCCTTCTTTATGGTGGATACATTAAGAATGACAGGAGCTTCCTGTTAGGCTGTAAGAAGTTTATTGTTACTCCTTCTTTAGGGTAGATACATTTAGGTGACATTTGTGAGCTTTTCTTTTAAATCTCATATGTTCACGATATGATCTCAAGAGAACATTTATAACGCATCAGAAAAATGACGACTGTTTCTTTCTCATTAACAGATGCAGTGTACAAAGTGTGACAGATGTGGAGAGCAACTGGCAGAGTCCGGAATGCAGACAAAATCATTTGTTTGTGCTGCTTGTTTGCAGGACATGGGTACAGCATTGTAGTTTCTGTTGTATTGGCCATTATTAATTAAATTGTAGCAATCCCCCACTTGTTTTTTCTTATTTGTATGTACAGTACTCCATCTCTTTGACGACATACTTGTAGATAAGAATGGTCACCGGTAAAAAAAGGTGACTGCTGAATGCAATAAAGAAGTAATACAGAGAGCTCCTGAAGAATATGTCTGCATTACTTTTGTCCTGCATTAAGCTATCATATGTTTTAATACATTCCCTCTTAGTGACACATTTTGGTGCGTCTGTAAAAGTCACATGTTGAAACCATTGTGACAAATAGAGCATTTGCTCCTATGGACAAATGCTCTATTTCTCACAATGGTTTCAAAACTACACAATTCTAAAATTCTCCTTTTCCATAGTTAATGCTCCTTTTCGGTAGATTTATTCAAAGAGGCTAGGTCTAAAACAAATCTAAGAGAGAACGAGCTAAACAACCACCTACATTAACCCGTTTATTCATACAAGTGTTTTCAAGCTCCTCTAATCTAATCCTCCATATAGGTACCACTAATCAAACATGATGTTGAATAAAAGTGGCAGCTTAAAGCAAGATAAAAGTAAAGCAGAACGGTCCCTAATGAAATTTCTGTTTTACTTTCATCTTGCTTTAAGCAAGATTGCCTTAAACACAATATAACCTAGGTTATTTAAATATTTGACTATGGAGCAAATGGTTAAACACTGAAATCAAGCCCTTTTTATGAGTTTGTCTTATTATTGAGACCTTACTGTATGGTCGAGACCTTACTGTATGGTCTATGCCACGTGACTTGCTTTGGTTGAACTTTTGATATACGATGTTAAACAGGCCTGTAGTATGACAGTGTACGAAACTGTTTTGTTGACACAATTAAATTAGATGAAAAACTTAAAATATGTTGTTGTTATAATTCAATTTACATTCTATATTTACCTGATGGACAACTTTAGTGCTAAGAGCATTTCACCAAACTGTCTTTACTAGAACAACAGCAGAAGCATTTTATGAATATTTCAATTCACACTATGGTGTACTTAGTAGGCTACATTCTGAATAAGTCCAGGACATGTTATTCCAGCTATGATGGCATGTTTTAGCAGCTTTACTCTTATAATGCTTGAACCGTATATATATATCGTTTGCAAGCAGTGTAGACCCTGATCAGAAGGTCCCTGACGGAGCCCGCTAATCAAGATCTGCACTGTTGTCGTACTTATAAATATTTTGAGAACAAATTTCTCAAGAGTAAATGTAAACTGGTCAAGAAAATGGGTGAGTCCATTTGAAATTCAGCATTGTAAATGTACTCTTCTTAACATGTTTGGAACTTTGAACCCGGAAATGAAGCCATTCTCTAGCTGGCTCCAGTATATTGTTTCCATGGTGTACTCATACATCAATACAAGGGGACCTCCATGGCCATAATAAGCTGGACGTCGCGATATGATTAAAATACGAGTGTTAAAAGTGACTTGAAATCATAAAAATCATCTAATCAAATACAACACAAGGTATGTTTCATATTTGAAATAATGCTTGAAAGGATTTACGGTTGTATCGTCGACGCTCCCGTTCGTCGACTTTGATTTATATAGTAAATTCTTCTGAAGGGTGGTGATCCCCCGAAAGCAAAACTTGCAACACAAAAAGAGAAAATTGCAGACTCGGTTTTATTGAGTCTGTTCATGAGCAGTAATTGAATGTGCTACACTGCTCACGCCCCCTAGCGTGATTTATTTATATTTTGATTTATATAGTAAACCTAAAGTCGTTCCGTAGGCCTTATCACTATATAGGGTTTGGCTTGCACACTTATGTCGCGGCTATGCCTTTGTTGATGGCTGGTCAAAAAGGCATGTGCTTGCAATTATTGCAGACGTCCTGTTAATATAAAACATTTGTTTATAGTTTAGTCCCATATCGCGTTATATTTTTTTAAAATAAGAACATAAAAGACCCCCTACAACACACACACACATGTTGTTTATATACGATTGCAGAAATATAGATGATTTTGGCTAATATTCTGTAATGTTGATAACATGTAATAAATTAGTTTTACATGTTCATACGTAAGTATTGTCCAGTTTGAGGAACTTGATTATGATCAGACACTGGGTAACTCTGGATCATTGCACTATAAACAGGACACATCTAATAAATAAAATGTCGAATTATCATGAGATCAAGTTATTCTCTGTCAAGCAAGGCTACACTTGCTAACAATTTGGATCAAAGTCAGATGCCAAGCAACAGGTTCAAAGGTCATAAATCTTTGAGCTGAGTCTGAGATCGTACTCAAGCATTTACTCAAATCTGACCAATCAAAAACTTGAGAACGATCTCAGACTCAGCTCAAAAGATTTATAATATTTGAAAATCGAATCTAAACAGGGGTAACTTGACGTTTATTGAATTATGTAAGGCATCTCTCGTCACATTAATGTGTCAAAACTTAAGAAGGGGTAACATGAAATTCCTTAAAGCGTTTCAGAAATCCCATGTCACCTGAAGGTATCTCCGCTAAAGATGTGGTAACATAAAACTCCTTATGGCATACCAGGAAGCTCATGCCACTTTAATGTATCAAAGCTTAAGAAGGGCTATCCCTAAGTTCCTTACAGTATGTCAGGAACAACATGTTACCTTAATGTATCAAGGCTAAAAAGAGATAACATGCAACTCCTTACATGATTTCAGGGATTTTAAGTCACCTTAATGTTTCAACACTATTT
This sequence comes from Azorinus chamasolen, assembly GCA_963576725.1. Lineage (NCBI taxonomy): Eukaryota > Metazoa > Mollusca > Bivalvia > Cardiida > Solecurtidae > Azorinus > Azorinus chamasolen. The sequence goes on from OY755249.1 coordinate 17,148,301, forward strand.
AGGTGACATGCAACTCATTACATCGTGTCAGGAATCTCATGTCACCTTAATGTAACATAGCTAAAGGAATGATAAAATGAAACTCCTTACAGCATATTAGGAATCTCATGTCACCTTACGGTTTCACAACTAAACGGGGTGACATGAAACTCCTTACAGCATTTCAGGAATCTAATGTCACCTTACTGTTTCAACACTAAAAGGGGTGACATTAAACTCCTTACAGCATGTCAGGAATCCCATGACGCCTCAAAATATCAACGCTAAAGACGTGGTTACATAAACCTCCTTACAACATATCAGACTCATCGTGTCACTTTAATGTATCAAATCTAAAGTAAGTGTGACATGAAACTCCTTACAACATGTCAGGAATATCATGTCACCTTAATGTATCAAAGCTACATAAATGGTACCATTAAACTCCTTACACCATATCAGAAATCTAATGTTACCTTAATGTGTCAACGCTGAAGAAGTGGTGACATAAAACTCCTTTCAGCGCGTCAGAAATTTCATGTCACCTTAATGTATCACTGCTAAAGACGTAGTGATATGGCACTCATTATAACATAAGAACCTCATGTCAGTTTAATGTATTCAATCTAAAGAAGGGATAACATGAGATCCCTTACAGCATGTCAGGAATCTCATGTCACTTTAAGTTATCAAAGCTAAGTAAGTGTAATTTGAAACTCATTACACCATGCCAGGAATCTTATGTTACCTTAACGTATCAAAGCACAGAAAGAGTAACACGAAACTCCTCACACCATGTCAGGAATCTCATGTCACCTTAATGTAACATAGCTAAAGGAATGATAAAATGATACTCCTTACAGCATGTCAGGAATCTCATGTCACCTAAATGTATTAACGCTCAGAAACGGTACCATGAAACTCCTTCCAGCATATCAGGAATCTTATGTCACCTTACTGTTTCAACAGTAAAACGGGTGACATGGAACTCCTTACAACATGTCAGCACTCTGATTACGCCTTAATGTATCAACGCTAAAGACGTGGTAACATGAATCTCCTTACAACATATCAGAATCATCATGTCAGTTTAGCATATCAAAGCTAAAGGAAGGGTTACTTTAAACCCCTTACAACACGTCAGGAAATTCATGTCACTTAAATGAAATAAAGCTAAAAAGGTGGTTACATGAAACTCCTTACAACATGTCAGGAATCTCATCTCACCTTAATATATCAAGGCAAAACATGTGGTTACACGAAATTCCTTACAGCATGTCAGGAATCTCATGTCACCTTAATGTTTCGAAAAAAAACCAGGGTAATATAAAATTCCTTTCAGCATGTCACAAATCTCATTTCACTTGAATATATCACCGCTAAAGATGTGGTGAAATGAAAATCTTTAGAACATATCAGGAACCTCGTGTCACTTTAATGTGCCAAAGCTTAAGAATGAGTAACGTGAAACTCCTAACAGCATGTCAGGAATCACATGTCACCTTAAGGTATTGGCGCTAAAAAGAGAAAATATGCAAATCCATACAGCATGGCAGGACTCTCGTGTCACTTTTATGTATCAAAGCTAAAGAAAGGGTAACATGAAACTCCTTACAGCATATCCGAAATCTCATGTAACCTTACTGTTTCAACGATAAAGACGTGGTAACATGAGACGCCTTACAACATATCAGAATCATCATGTCACTTTTATGTATCAAAGCTAAAGAAAGGGTATCATAAATCTCCTTACAACACGTCAGGAAATTCATGTCACTTAAATATACCAAAGTTAAAGAAGTGGTTACATGAAACTCCTTACAACATGTCAGAAATCTGATATCACCTTAATATATCAAGGCAAAACATGTAGATGCACAAAATTCCTTACAGCATGTCAGAATCTCATGCCACTTTAACGTTTCGAAGCCAAAAAGGGTAACATAAAATTCCTTTTAGCATGTTAGGTATTTCATTTTACTTTACTATATCACCGCTAAAGACGTGGTCAAATAAAACTCTTTATAACATACAAGGAGCCTCATGTAAAACTCTTAGCAGCATGTCCGGAATCACAAGTCACCTTAAGGTATCAACCCTAAAAAGAGGTACATGAATTTCCATGCAGCATTCAGAACTCTCGTGTCACTTTTTTGTATAAAGAAAGGGTAACATGAAACTCCTTACAACACGTCAGGAATATCATGTCACCTTAAGTTATCAAAGCTAAAAAAGGTTTATAGGCCGAGGGTAGTACTCTATGATGGTATACTCTTAAACCCAGAAATGGGATGAGCTTGCCAGACTCATGTATTACCTTTTCTCTGTCGTGCCCTTAACGGCTTCCTTGCAGTTGCTCTGTATTCAGCAAAGTCATTGAGTACATATTTGACGGACTTTCGCAGTTGTTATGCTATGTTTTACATTTTGTACTGTGATTACTGTCTTCGGGGATACCTTTATTTACAATGTTTGTTTAGCTAGGGTGACTTTGAGATAAGTGTGAGGTTAGGACGTCCGAAAACCGGTTTAAACCCCCAGTGGTGATTTTGCTACTGACCGTGCCAAGGCGGTTCTCTCTTTGTCACCCTTACTTTTGTTTGTTTTGTGTCTTTGTGCTTGTGTTTTGTTCATGTTTGTCTCTTGTGCTCGTGTATTTGTTGGTGTTTTCTGTATTCTTCTCGTGTGTTTGCGTGTGTTTGGTTGTGTGTGTGTGACATGTTATCTATCGATGTGTAGGTGATGATAGCGTCTTGTATGTAACTTTCTACTGTATGTGTGTGTATGAGTATAAATTGCTATGCTTTCTGTAGGTGTTTCGGTGATGGTGACGTTTTGTGTGTGGCTTTTCCTGCTTGACTTCACTACTTTTTCATTTAAAGTTTAACTCATGACATCATGTCAGGAATCTCATGTCATATTAATATCAAAGCTTAAGAAGGGGTAACATGAAACTGCGTCCAGCATGTCAGGAATCTCACGTCGCTTTAACTTATCACAGCTAAAGAAGGTGCAATTTGAAACTCGTTACATCATGTCACACAAACTCATGTCATCTTAATATATCAAAGCTAAAGAAAGGGTAACATGAAATTCCTTACAGATGTCAGGAATCTGATATCACCTAAATGTATCAATGCTAAAATAGGGTAACATGAAATACCTTACAGCATGTCAGGAATCTCATGTCTTTTTAATGTATTAAATATACGAAGGGTGACATGAAACTCCTTACAGCGTGCCAGGAATCTCATTTCACCTTAATACTTATACCTACGCCAAATACGTGGAAACATGAAACTCCTTACAGCACGTCAGGACTCTGGTTACGCCTTAATGTATCAACGCTAAAGACGTGGTAACATGAATCTCCTTACAACATATGAGAATCATCATGTCACTTTAACATATCAAAGCTAAAGAAAGGGTTACTTTAAACTCCTTACAACACGTCAGGAAATTCATGTCACTTAAATGAAATAAAGCTAAAAAGGTGGTTACATGAAACTCCTTACAGAATGTCAGAAATCTCATCTCACCTTAATATATCAAGGCAAAACTACATATGTAGTTACACGAAATTCCTTACAGCATGTCAGGAATCTCATGTCACCTTAATGTTTCGAAACAAAAACAGGGTAATATAAAATTCCTTTCAGCATGTCAGGAATCTCATTTCACTTGAATATATCACCGCTAAAGATGTGGTGAAATGAAAATCTTTATAACATATCAGGAACCTCGTGTCACTTTAATGTGTCAAAGCTTAAGAATGAGTAACGTGAAACTCCTAACAATATGTCAGGAATCACATGTCGCCTTAAGGTATTGGCGCTAAAAAGAGAAAATATGCAAATCCATACAGCATGTCAGGAATCTCATGTCACCTTAAGGTATTGGCACTAAACAGAGATAACATGCAAATCCATACAGCATGGCAGGACTCTCGTGTCACTTTTATGTATCAAAGCTAAAGAAAGGGTAACATGAAACTCCTTACAGCATATCAGGAATCTTATGTCACTTTACTGTTTCAACGATAAAGACGTGGTAACATGAGACGCCTTACAACATATCAGAATCATCATGTCACTTTTATGTATCAAAGCTAATACAGTGAGGGTATCATGAATCTCCTTACAACACGTCAGGAAATCCATGTCACTTAAATGTACCAAAGCTAAAGAAGTGGTTACATGAAACTCCTTACAGCATGTCAGAAATCTCATATCACCTTAACGTTTCGAAACAAAAAAGGGTAACATAAAACTCCTTTTAGCATGTCAGGTATTTCATTTTACTTTACTATATCACCGCTAAAGACGTGGTCAAATAAAACTCTTTATAACATATAAGGAGTCTCATGTGAACTCCTAGCAGCATGTCCGGAATCACAAGTCACCTTAAGGTATCAACCCTAAAAAGAGGTACATGAAACTCCATACAGCATTCAGAACTCTCTTGTCTTTTTTTGTATAAAGAAAGGGTAACATGAAACTCCTTACAACACGTCAGGAATATCATGTCACCTTAAGTTATCAACGCTAAAGAAGGTATAAAGTTTAACTCATGACATCATGTCAGGAATCTCATGTCATATTAATATCAAAGCTTAAGAAGGGGTAACATGAAACTGTGTTCAGCATGTCAGGAATCTCACGTCGCTTTAACTTATCACAGCTAAAGAAGGTGCAATTTGAAACTCGTTATACCATGTCACAAAAACTCATGTCATCTTAATATATCAAAGCTAGAGAAAGGGTAACATGAAATTCTTTACAGATGTCAGGAATCTGATATCACCTAAATGTATCAATGCTAAAATAGGGTAACATGAAATACCTTACAGCATGTCAGGAATTTCATGTCTTTTTAATGTATTAAATATACGAAGGGTGACATGAAACTCCTTACAGCGTGCCAGGAATCTCATTTCACCTTAATGTGTCAAAGCTAAAGAGGTGGTAACATGAAACTCCATATGAAAAAGCAAGAACCTCATGTCACGTTAATGTTTTAAAATAAAAGAAAGGGTAACATGAAAATCCATCCATTATGTCAGGAATTTCATGTCATCTCCTTACAACACATCAGAGAGCTCATGTCACTTTAATGTATCAAAGCTAACGAAAATATAACATGAAACTCCTTTCAGTATGTCAGGAATCTCATGTCACTTTCGTGTAGCAAATCTACCAAAGCATCATTATCATAGACATGCATGGGAGTTATCAACTATGAAATAGATTATTGTGTCATATTCACAAAAAGACAACTTAAACATGTATTCTGTATATTTTCTTTATTAGTCGTAGTATATTTGTAGTGCACATCACCTGATCTTTATTAGACTTGCAGTATTTTTAGATAACGGGGAATTCCAGTACTAGTTTTAGAGGCACCACACAAACTGATGCCGTCAAACAGAGGGTACACGAAACACCGTCGATCTAGCGCCTCCCTACTGTCACCACTCTTTAGAATTGTCTCGAAGAGACTATTCTAATCAAAGAACTGACAGTACTGAATGTTTCGGACATAATATATATTTATTATATTGATTGTTTGCTGTGGGTTTTTCTGAAAATAATGTCAGTAGTTTGGAAGACATTTAAAGAATTGTTTTATGAACATGTCACACATAGGGCGATTCCAATAGCTCAACTTGCCACTTTGTGCCAATAGAGCCAAAATTGATGTTTAATGTAGTATAGAGCCATCACTGCATTATTTGAAATTAAGGGTCATACTTCTGCTACTATCTGGTGGACCATAACAGTAATTAGCAAGCATCATTCACTTATCCATATATACACTTCCACCAATTTTAGACATATTCCTTATGATTCTAAATACTCTACACAATAATTGCCAAATATACTGTGGGGTGATATTAACAATATGACAAATTATGAAGTAACAAATATATTTCAACTTAGCATGGCAGGATACAACAGGGAAAATAAAATTAACTAGAAAATTGTTCCTGATGCACTACTCCCCCTAACAACAGTGTCTCTATATCAAGCACTTTTGACTATGTGTTATACAGTGAAGAAAATTTCAGAGTCCCATAACTCTGGTAAAATGGTCAGAGCAATAATTACATTCTTTAAGAAAATCTTCACATTAAGGTTGACAGCTTATCATGGGTGAAAATTTGAAGTAAAACCTCACATTGGTATATGGGTTGTTAGACACAAAATATTGTTTCACTTTATATTATATAGTGAAGACGATTTCATGGTTCCATATCGGGTACAATTTGTCTGAGCAAATTAAGCCTTTCTGTGCTTTTGCAAACAGAAAAGACCCATAATAGTTTATCCATGCCTTTACCTTGTCTTTTTGTGTGATTGTGTTGTATTTTCTTACTTCTTCCTGAGGAGACTGCGAGTGTGAGTCTGTTCAGGGTCAATTTGTGAGTCTGTGCTGCAAACAATACATACCCCGATCAGTTACCACAACTGGCCAGGGTCTTTGCTATTTGCAGCATCATACATGTAACAAGTATATCAATAAATGATATAATTAAAAATAAATTATAGTCATACATGAAAATTACAGTTAGTGCTGTAGTAAACACTACAGACCCTGATCAGTAACCGTCGTCATAGAAATAAATGATATGAATTAGAAATAAATTACATACATTACTATAAGATACTATAAGACACTATAAGATACTATAAGCCTGACACGTAAATCAATAAATGATGAAATGTATATAAATTAAAAGATAAGAAAGTGCTTTGTCTCATTTTGTTTGCCTTTCTCCTTTTTTCATTTTAATGATTTTTTAATAATATAAAGGATACAAAAACCCTTGTTTCCTTTTAATAGTAATTGTTAATACTACCATCCAAGCTACTTAAACAATAAAGGTTGGCAGAGTGGGACACCCTGTTTGGATTCAGATCTAATACCAAGTAGCTATCTGACCAAAATCTAAATTGTTTACAACTTGTGACAATTTTGCCTTAGGTCAAAATGCCTAAAACTGATCTTTTAGAAATTCAAATGATGACAAACCTGAAGCAGACGATATTACAGTCTCTACAGCTTGCTTAATCCTTGTAATGCTGAGTGATGTTTCGTTTGCAACAACTGACGTCTGCTTCAATTCTTCAATAAACGTTCTTTCATTTTATGCAAAAATATGATCAAGATGACAAACAGTTTGGATCCTGATGAGACGCAGAAATATGCGGCCTCTCATCTGGATCCAAACTGTTTGCATAGGTAATCACAGTTTCGCCGCTAGCGTGCAAAGAGTTAAGCGTATGACCTCTAGAGATTTTAGCATGATGTAACAGTTGCCCTGCACTACTGACCACCAGTGCGCTGTAACCTTTATACTGTAAAGGACGTAAAGAACAGAAGAAGTCTATTTAACCCTTAATTTCCCCATATAAACTTGTTTTCATGCATCTGCAAATAGATTCGACCCAGATCAGACAGCTCGCTCCCATAGATTCAGGGTCTGCTCTGTTTGCTAATGGATCCACCTTCCATATTTCATTATAAATATTTTGTAAGATTCCGGAACCGGATTGTAAGCCAAGCACTGCACATGCGCGTATTCTCTTAGGGGGATTCCCGCTAGGTAGCGCTCGTGCAATAGGGTTTTCCGCCATAGTTTGAGTCACAATCCATTTTATAAGGATTTCGGCAAAAGCCGAAACCCTAAAAAGTGGTCACAGAATAGGGTTTAGTGGAGAAATAAAAGAGTATTCTTGAAAATAATTACATTTACGTGCCTTAACTGCACTGAAAACATTATATTTTTAACCCTTTACTCCTTAGACACACATTTCTACGACTTTGCAAACAGAGTAGACCCGTAGGAGTCATCTGATTAGGGTATGCTATGTTTGCATATGATACAAGCAGAAAAAGGCGTTAACATTTTTTTCGTGTTAACAATTTACCTAATGATGTTTATTGATATAGTTGTTTTTTTACGTCGCTTCAACACAGTTTCAGTTAATTCACGACGTCAAACTAATTACAGGTGGAGGAAGCTATCTGCATACCAAATATATATTGTTTAGCATATGAAGTTCAGAAGTTACAAAATATTGCTAATGACAGCCAAGTTTTCAAAATAGTAACCTCGACCTTGACTTGATATAAGGTATCTTTATGTCATATGTAAGGTCCTTACCAAGCTATCTGAATACAAAAGGTGAATTGCCTAGCATTCGTGGATCAGAAGTTATAACAAAATGTAGAAGTTTGTTAAAATGGCAATGTTTTCGAAATAGTGACATTTACCTTGACCTGATTTCATGTATCCTTGTATCAAGTGAAAGGCTTTCACCCAAGCTATCTACATACCAAATATATGAATTGTCTAGCATACGTAGTTCAGAAGTTATAACAAAATTTTAATGGTAACCAAGTTTTCAAAATAGTGCCCTTAACCTTATTTCAGGTATCGTTATGTCATCTGTAAGGTCCTTACCAAAGCTATCTGAATACCAAAGGTGAATTGCCTAGCTTTCGTGGATAAGAAGTTATAGAAAAATGTTAAAGTTTGCTAAAAACAGCCAAGTTTTCAAAATAGTGACCTTGACCCAATTTCATGGACAGCCAAGTTTTCACAATAGTGACATTGACCTTGACCAGATTCCATGTATCTTTATGTCATCTGTAAGGTCCTTACCAAAGCTATCTGAATACCAAAGGTAAATTGCTCAGCTTCGTGGATCAAAATTTATAGCAAAATATTAAAGTTTGTTAAAACAGCCAAGTTTTCAAAATAGTTAACTTGACATTGACCCAATTTTATGTATTCTTGTATCAAGTGAAAGGCCTTCACCCAAGCTATCTACATACCAAATATGAATTATCTAGCATATGTAGTTTAGAAGTTATAACAAATTTTTAATGACAGCCAAGTTTTCAAAATAGTGACCTCGACCAGATTTCAGGTACCTTTATGTTATTTGTAAGGTCCTTACCAAAGCTATCTGAATACCAAAGGTGAATTACTTAGCGTTCGTAGATCAGAAGTTATAGCAAAATGTTCAAGTTTGTTTAAAAACAGCAAAGTTTTCAAAATAGTGACATTGATATTGACCCATTTTCATGTATCCTTGTATCAAGTGAAAGGATTTCACCCAAGCGATCTGCATACCAAATATGAAGTTATGAAGCATATGTAGTTTAGAAGTTATAACACACTTTAATGACAGCCAAGTTTTCAATATAGTGACCTTGACCTGATTTAAGGTATCTTAATGTTTAAGATCCTTACCAAAGCTATCTGAATACCAAAGGTGAATTGGCTTGGGTTCCTGGATCAGAAGTTATAGCAAAATGTTATAGCATAAGTGGTTCAGAAGTTAATATATTCTGAAAATGGGTGATCCCTCGAAAGCAAAAGTAGAAATGCAAAAAGAGAAAATTGCAGACTCGGTTTTACTGAGTCTGTTCATGAGTAGTAATTAAAAGTGCAACACTACTCACGCCCCCTACCCCCGGCTTAAGCAGTATTCAATTTTCAAAAACTTATGATCCCGAAGGACCAGAAAATATAACAACACTGAGAATGAAGTACGGGGCGACTTTTTATGGCCACTACACAAGCACTTAACACCTGCTGTTGTGAAGTACATATATTCTGAAAATGGGTGATCCCTCGAAAGCAAAAGTAGAAATGCAAAAAGAGAAAATTGCAGACCCGGTTTTATTGAGTCTGTTCATAAGTAATAATTAAAAGTGCAACACTACTCACGCCCCCTAGCACCGGCTTAAGCAGTATTCAATATTCAAAACTAATAACATCAAAACTTATGATCCCGAAGGACCAGAAAATATAACAACACTGAGAATGAAGTACGGGGCGAGTTTTTACGGCCGCCACACAAGCACTTAACACCTGCTGTTGTGAAGTACACATATTCTGAAAATGGGTGATCCCTCGAAAGCAAAAGTAGAAATGCAAAAAGAGAAAATTGCAGACTCGGTTTTATTGAGTCTGTTCATGAGTAGTAATTAAAAGTGCAACACTATTCACTCCCCCTAGCACCGGCTTAAGCAGTATTCAGTTTTAAAATGTTGAAGTTTTCCAATGATGGCAAACTTGTCAAAATAGTGACATTGACCTTGGCCCAATTTCAAATATCTTTGTATCAACTGAAAGGCTTTTACCAAAGCCGTCTGTATACAAAAGATGAATTGCCTAGCACTTGTAGTTCAGAAGTTATAGCAATGTTAAAGATTGTTAAAAACGGAAAAGTTTTCGGAATAGTGACCTTGGCCTAGACCTGATTGATCCTTGTATCAAGTGAAAGACCTTCACCCAAGCTATCTGCATACCAAATATTAAATGTCTAGCTTAAGTAATTCAGAAGTTATAAGCAATGTTAAAGTTTTGTTAACGACGGAACGCCCCCCGTCCGCACACCCAAAAATTCAGCTAATAATAGAGATATGAGAAAGTTGGCCAAACATTCCTGTGTCCACATGCTAATTTAACAATTAATTTGATTACTATTTGTGGTGTCATTATTTCTTACATTAATATTCACAGAATAAAGGGTTAACTAGATATCTACTCAATCACTAACAATGGGGGCATATGTCAAGAACATCATACACCGTTTTGTTGCTGGTTATTGCTCAAATCCATGATGAAAGAAACCATGAAAAACAGTTGTGCATAATGGACAGACAAGCGGATGGATAGAGTGTGTGATAAATAGACAAGCGGATGGATAGAGTGTGTGATAGACAGACAAGCAGATGGATGGAGAGTGTGATGGATAGACAAGCAGATGGATGGAGAATGTGATGGACAGAAAAGCAGATGGATGGAGTGATGGACAAACAAGCAGATGGATGGAGAGTGTGATGGACAGACAAGCAGATGGATGGAGAGTATGATGGACAGACAAGCAGATGGACAGAGAGTATGATGGACAGACAAGCAGATGGATGGAGAGTATGATGGACAGACAAGCAGATGGACCGACAATGGAGAATAAATCCCTAAGCATGATTGCAACAGAGAAAACAAAATTCCCTGAAAAATTCTCTGACACTTTCCATATATAATTTCAAATTTTCCTAACACTTTTCGTTTTTCTGTCATAATTTATGTAATTTTTTTAGGAGAGATTCCTTGACAATTACCTGACATTTGCCTATTATTTCAAGTTGTCCTATACCCTGACAATTCCCTGACCCTGAAAAAATTCAATTTCCAGGATGCGTGGCAACCAAGTGTCACGTTGCTAAAGCACAATAACGCTAAATAAACTCAGAATCAATTTACTTTCTTTAATAAGGAATCACATGATTATGGAATATAATCTAATAAAACATTTGTACATTGTAAGATAAAGTGGAACTATATATCAAATCAACAGAAGTATAGAAACAATAGAAATAATAGAAATAATATTGCAAGATGAGAGCTTAACACTTTCACTACTAGTGGTGGAACTGTGGTTACCATGGCAAGTTTGGAATCAGATGAGACACAGATTAACCATTTCCTCCATAAATATGCCTTTGCAAACAGAGTAGACCCAGATCAGGGTCTGCTCTGTTTGACACACAGACTGCAATTGTTTGACACTCAAAATGCATCTGTTTGAATGTAGAGCTTTAGATAAGAACAATGCCTTTATTCCATGAATACTCATGTAATCATGAATATTGATTATATGCATTTTAAACCTCTAAACCGGAATTCTAGTTGAAAATGGTACACGAAACTCCGCCATCTCAAGATGAACTCACACACCCAATTCGGTATCCGTAGTTGATGTGACAAAGGAAATATACTCTGGACAAAAGATAGGAGATAATTATGCTCTGGACAAGCTGTTTGTAAAATCGAGGTCAAAGGTCAAGGTCACAGTGACCTGAAAATGGTACACGAAACTCCGCCATCCTGAGATGAACTCACACACCAAATTTGGTATCTGTAGCTGATGTGACAAAGGAAATATACTCCGGACAAAAGGTACACACACCCACCCACACACACACCCACGGTGCGATTACTATATGCCGGCAAAGCCTAGCTTCACGGTGCATAAAAAGAAAGAGAATCGATCAGCAGAGAAAAAAACGAACACCTTACAAAATTTCATAAAATCAGCAACAAACAAAATTACTAAATACCTATCTCCAGCTGACTCAAAACCAATGCTGAGACATGGAGAAAGTCTTCAGGTATGACACTACATGCAGTGTATGGTGTACAGTAATCAAAAACTAAACATGCACTGTGTACTGTGAACAGTGTATGGTGTCATTAAATCTGCTACTACCGCCTCTGTAAGTATCTATACAAACAGTTTGGATCAAGATGAGGTGATCAGTAACTCAGCGTCTCATCAGCATCCAAGCTGTTACTGTGACTGGTTTTTCAAAAACAAAAATGAAGAAAATAATAAACAAAATTTGTAGCAGAAAACAAAGTTTGCAGACGACAAAATCTAGCAGTGAAAGAAATGAAACAAAAAATGTACATTGTACATGAGCCTTAGATGCAGGAATGTTAGTTTATCAATGGGAAACTTGGCCCAAAGGTTATAAAACTTCTGAGTTTGAGTCTGAGTTCATTCTAAAGTCTCTGATTGGTTGAACTGAAATTCTGACCAATCCAATGCTTGAGAATGAACTCGGGCTCAATCAAAATGTTTCTTAATCTCAATCCCAAACGGTTAGTTTCATGAAAACATTCTCAAACACAAACTTTACCATTGTAGGAAATGAATAGGCCATGATTTAACCTTTTATGCAATGAATATGCATGTAAGAAATAATGACATCATGAATATTCATTAAATTATCATTTATAATGGCACATGGACACAGGAAATTTTGGAAATGGCAGAAACTGTAGAATTATATCTATATTATTTAATAACCAAACAGAGCAGACCCTGATCAGACGGCTCCTATAGGAGCCGTCTGATCTAAGTTTGCTCTGTTTGCAAAGGCAAAGAAAGGCGTATTTATTGGGTAAAGGGTTATCATTTTGAATGCTGAATCTCCAAAATGGAATAGTTCAGCATTGATTACAATACAACATTGATTACAATATAGTATTGATCACAATTACAGTAATTATCACAATACAGTATCAATTACAATACAGTGTTGATTACAATTACAGTAATGATTACAATACAACATTGATTACAATGCAGTAATGATTACAATACAGTAATGGTGACAATATAGCAATTAATACACTACAGTAATGATTACAATACAGCAATGATTACAATACAGTAATGATTACAATACAGTCCAATTGTATGAAAGGATATACTTTCTGAGATGATTTTGAAGGTATGACAAAGGGGCAAAAATTCTATTCATCTTTGCATTGATAGTTAGAGTCTATGCCAACGCAGAATGGTTATCGAAAGATTACAAATGTACACACAGATGCAGGAAAAATAGATCATGTACCAGTCTGCATCTTATATTACACATGCTAGATATAAACAAGAGGGCCATGATGGCCCTAAATCGCTCACCTGGTTACTATAGACTTATGTATACACTGTATTTCTATGTAAAAATAAGTCAGCTTCAGATTGGGGCCAATATGAAAGGCCATAATTTTAGGCCTGGAGGGCAAAATTTGAACAATCTTAATAAAAGAACTTTAGATGATGCCAGGGGCGAGGCAATTTTGGTCCTGGGGTCATAATTTGAACAATCTTGGTAGAAAACCATTAGATGATACTAAATGCCAAATTTCAAAGGTCTAGGCCTTACAGTTTTGGAAAAGAAGATTTTTAAAGATTTACCTATAAAAACTGATAAGCCATGTGGCGGGACCACTTTCACCCAGGGGGTAAAAATTTGAACAATCTTTGTAGAAAATCATTAGATGATGCTACATACCAAATATCAAAGGTTTAGGCATTACAGTTTCTGAGAAGAAGATTTTTAAAGATTTTCCTGATAAAAACTGATAAGCCCTGGGGCGGTGCCATTTTCGGTCCGGGGGTCATAATTTGAACAATCATTGTAGAGGACCATTAGATAATGCTACATACTAAATATCTCGGCCTTATCGTTTCAGAGAAGAAGATTTTTAAAGATTTTCTTATGAAAAACTGATAAGCCCTGGGGCGGGGCCATTTTTGGTCCGGGGGTCATAATTTGAAGAATCTTTGTAGAGGACCATTAGATGATGCTACATACCAAATATCAAAGATCTAGGCCTTATGATTTCAGAGAAGAAGATGTTAAAGTAAATTGTTGACGACGCACAACGCACATACGCATGACGCCGGACACTGCCACCTCACAATACCTCACCTGGCACAAAGTGCCAGGTGAGCTAAAAAATATGTGATGGTTATATTAACCTGGATACAAGTACAATTTTGTGACAAATTCCTTTACATAATGAATATTCATGTAAGAAAAAACTGGTAAAGTTCTATTTTCAAAACACATGTTACCGTTATGATGTACATCTAGAGGCCTCAATCGAGACCTCCAGACCACGATCCTAACAGTTTGTAACGCCAGATGTCCCAAATAAGATGCGCAAATTAAAACATTTTCACGAATAATTGGTTCACCACCAACCCCTACGTTGCGGACTCTCTTTAGAATCGTCTATTGGAGACGGTTCTAAATGGTGGTCACAACATTGGGTTTGTTGGAGAAATGAGTATTTGAGTATTTGAGTACAGGTATGCACATTTATCTGTTGCTATGGTAAGGCTAGCGATATATTCATTGCTAGCTTGCATAAAGTTTAAACATCTTATAACATTGCTATATTTTCATTAAATTTCCTTAAACTATTTTGATATAATACACGTGTTTTGTAAAATTGAACCAAAAGTATATACTGTAAAAGCCCTCTAACCGGAATTCTAGTAGAGAAGAATTTAGATACTTTTCTGCAGGTGCCTGCTTAATGGAGCGTGAAAGTAATCCGGGAAAGCTCATAGAGGAGGCTTCTGCATGACTTTCGCCCTGTGTTAAGCTGCCATATGTCTCCAAGACCGATATTTACACTAAATTGGATGTCCACTTTAGAGAAGTTTTAATATACATTGTTTTACCCTGTAGATTTTATCCTTTATTCCATGAATATTCATGTAAGAAATAATGACATCATCAATATTAAAGTCTACTCTGTTTGCAAAGGCATATTCGTGGAGTAAAGGGTTAATTAATGTTTTATTCCAGTGCTAGCTAAGAAAGATTATTTTGCGAGCCCATCAAAATGAGTTTGAACACTTAACCTCATTAATAATATCCTATAGGAGCCATCTAAATCAGGATCTGCTCTGTTTGCTTATGACATAATATTGATAGGAATCTACAGTTTCCTCCATGGCCAAACATTTCTGTGTCCATGTGCCATTATAAAAAAATAATCTCCTCATTATTAATGATGTCATCATTTCTCACATAAATATTCATGGACTAAAGCGTTAACTAATTTACTTCTATTTATATAAAACAAGTGGATACAGTGCTCCCTCCCTACAATGGCCCTCTCAATAACGATTCCCTCCTTACAACAACGCATGTCACTGTTTCCGACACAACAAGGCTCCAGAAACACGTTTTTCCATCGTATTTTCTTTATGCCTCCATCAAACCCTATGTTGTAACCACTCTTTAGAATCATCACTTTGTGACGATTCTAAAGAGTAGTCACAACATAGGGTTTGATTGAGGCATAACGGTTTTAGTTCTCGAAATACATCTTATCTGGGGATTTGCAAACAAACTAATTATGTTTGATTTTCCCTCCCTATAACAACTCCCTCTGAACAACACATACAATCTTCGTATCCCAAAGGGTGTCGTTGTTGAGAGGGAGTACTGTACATTGCTATGACAAAGCAGATCCGGACTGGACATCTGCAAACTTTGAAGCATTTCAAGTAGAAAGAGAATTTTCTTCAATCTCTTCAACAACAACAACAACAACAACAACTACTACAACAACTACTACTCCAACTACTACAACAACTGGAAGTAAGAACCAGATTAGAAGCCTAAGAGACATTTGTCAATATACAAATGTACAAACCTTTACAAACCTAGTAGACCCTGGTTAAATCACTCCTATAGGAGCCATCTGACCAGGGTCTGCTCTGCTTGCTTATGATATAACGACTACCTGATTCTACATTTATCTGTCATGATAACAATAATTTTGTTTGTAGTGCTTCCATGTCCATAGTGCCTCGTAGTGCATTAAAAATCATATTCTTTCTTACATGAATATTCATGTAGTATTGGGATAACAAGATCAGTCTATACAGTTTCATCCAAATCAACAATAGCATAATTACCCTGGTGATCATTGAGCCAGAACAACAAACAGTGCACACCTTCTACACTAGTGGCTAGTTCATTAGAAATTATCAAAGCGGTGCAGAAGTTAATAAACCCTTTACTCCACAGAGACACCCATCGGCACCTTGCAAACAAAAAAACCCAAGATCAGATGCAGAGCAACAGAAAAAGGTGCTTATTCAAATACAATAATCGTCATTTCTACACCAAACCCTATACTGTGACCACTCTTCGAGACAATTCTAAGAGTGGTCACAACATAGAGTTTTGTGGAGAAAATAAAGAATTTATTCTTGAAAATGTTTTAATCTGCATGTCTTATCTGGAGTTCTGTCAGATGAGCACTATAGAGACACCCTTTGGCAAATTGCAAACAAAGTAGACCAAGATCAGATGAGCAAAGCTTTTGATTGACCCTTTACTTCATAAAAACGCTTTTTATTGCATTGGCAAACAGAGTAGATTCAGATCAGATGTCTCCTATAGATCTGATTCTTACACTCTCTACCAGGGTTAACCATTCCTGCATTCATGTCATAAAAATGTTCAAACAAGACCTTAGTTGTAAACAACATAACTAACATGCCATACAAGCCTTTGAACCAACAAAACTTTTCAATCCTCTCCTGCTGTTTGCTTAACCCTTTACTCCATGAATAGTTTTGTAAGAAATAATGACATCATGAATATTAATTAAGTTAATTCTTAAAATGGCATATTTACACATGAATTTTTTGCCAAGGCAGAAACTAGAGAATCAGATCTATATTATATCCATAAGCAAACAGAGCTAACCCTGATCAGACGGTTCCTATAGGAGCTGTCTGATCTGGGTCTACTCTGTTTGCAAAGGCATATTTATGGAGTAAAGGGTTAATACTTATCCTGACGAAAAAAATTATGATTGCTCAACTCTGATATAAAGGAAGATTTACTTACTTGCGATTCATTCAAGCTGAGTATCAAACAGGTTGGATCTTTATGAGATGCCACGGTACTCATTGTCTCATCTAGATCTTGATGAGATGCCACGTTACTCATGTCTCATATAGATCTTGATGAGATGCCACTTTACTCATTGTCTCATCTAGATCTTGATGAGATGCCACGTTACTTATTGTCTCATCTAGATCTTGATGAGATGCCACGTTACTCATTGTCTCATCTAGATCTACTCATTGTCTCATCTAGATCTTGATGAGATGCCACGTTACTTATTGTCTCATCTAGATCTTGATGAGATGCCACGTTACTTATTGTCTCATCTAGATCTTGATGAGATGCCACATTACTTATTGTCTCATCTAGATCTTGATGAGATGCCACGTTACTCATTGTCTCATCTAGATTCAAGCTGTTTGCAAATGCTAGTTAAGGGTTTAACTCCAATGTTAGCCTATGGGAAACTACTAACTGAGTGTCAAACAGTCTCACCTGAATACAAGCTGTTTGCCATTACAACTTAGACTATGTTTAGCAGAAGAGGGGTGAAAACAAATATTTTTTTATACTTCCTATCTAAGCACCTTCAATTATACTATATACAACCTAACAATGTTGTAAAAACACTTTAGACTCATAAAGGAAGGCACTACATGTTTAAGTATTTCTAATAGATAAACATAGGAAAAACGATGTTTTACAGAAACAAATTTATATGATATTTTTTAAAGGACAATTGTATCAAAGAGTGCCTTATCACACATCATTGGTACAGAAATAGAAGACTTTAGTTATCACTGAAGGAAATTAACCATTAACTCCATGAATATTCATGTAAGGAAATATCGTATGCATTAATATTTTAGTGAAACACTATGCCCTTGATATGACCTTTGACCTTGATGTATGACCTTGACCTTCATAAGTCACCCCTAAAAATGTTTGCCTCCATAAGTTGCACATGCATGCCAAGTATGAAGGATGTATGTTGAATGACAACAAAATTATCATCAATCTAAATTTGACCCATGATTTGACCTTTGACCTTGATGTATGACCTTGACCTTTATAAATCACCCCTAAAAATGTTTGCTTCCATAAGTTGCACATGCATGCAAAGTCTGAAGGGTGTATGTTGAATGACGATAAAATTATTGCCCATCTAAATTTGACCCATAATTTGACCTTTGACCTTGATGTATGACCTTACCTTAACAATGTTTGCCTCCATAAATTGCACATGCATGCAAAGTTTGATGCACATGCATTGCCAACGTTAAAGTTGGGGACAAACCAACCAGCAAACCAACAAACAGACAGGGCAAAAAAACAATATCCCCCCCCCCCCCTTTGATCGGGGTGGGGGGGGGGGGGATAAAAAGTTTGAGCCCTGTAGAATCAGATCTATATAATTCCATAAGCAAATAGAACAGAGCCTTATGAGAAGCCTCTTGTTGGAGCCATCCGATCTGGGTCTATTCTGTTTGCACAGGCATTAACAGGTCTATACATGGAGCAAAGGGTTAATATACCCCTGCATTACTGCTTTCTTGAACATCTCTGTGAAGTTTCACAAAAATGCAGCAAAAACTGTATAGTTAGTTTGCTCCATAGTTTAGACAGACCAACGACAACAACATTGACAACCAAGCAGTTGACTGCTATATACTTCCAAAAACAAAGTTTTAATAGTGTATATCGGTAAATTTTCATTGGACAAATGTACAATTCAGTAGGCACTTAATCACATGAATCAATGCACGCCCTAATTCTAATTTCTATAAAAATATAATCTTCTTAAAAAGCCTGCACCAAAAGCATTGAGCAATTATGGTCTTTTACCAAGGTCAGAGGTCCAGAAAAGATGCGTAAGTTAAACATTTTCAAGAAAAACTCCTGTATTTCTCCACCAAACCCTATACTGTGACCACTCTTTAGAACTGTCTCTTTGAAACAATTCTAAAGAGTGGTCACAGTATAGGGTTTGGTGGAAAAATGATGATTATAGTATTTGGGTACGCATTTTTGTCTGTACCTCTGCCAGGTAATAATAGAACTGTGTGCATCTATGATTTCACACCACTACTTTAATATTCCATTACATTTGTAAATTTTTACCCCTTTCCCTGTTAAATATTCATATAAAAACTAATGACATCAAGATTATTCACTAGCTGAATTTTTACAATGGCATATGTACACATGAATATTTGGCACTAGTAGATACTGTAGAGTTAGATCTATTATAATTCCATAAGCAAACAGAGCAGACCCTGATCAGATGGCTCCAACAGGAGCCATCCTGCAATAGGAGCCATCCTCCAACAGAAGCCATCTGATCTGGCTCTGCTCTGTTTGCAAGGGTGTTGAAAAGCATTTGTAGGGAAAGGGTACAAACATTTAACTTATGATAATCTTAACATGACAAATTGCAAGCAAAGCACTGTAAACCTCTTTCAAAGCTAACACTCAAAAGAACTCTTAATCTAAATATAATCTTTAACCCATTACCATATAGGTTATTTATAGATCGGACCTCTTTGAATAAATCTACCGAAAAAAGCATTTACTAGAGAAAAGATTTCTTTTTATAATTGTGTAGTTCTGAAAGCAATGGAGCAAATTGATCATATTGATCCTATGTAGCAAATGCTCTATTTATCACAATGGTTTCAAAAAGTGACTTTTACAGAGGCATCAAAAGTTGTCAGTATGAGGGAATGGGTTAAACACGTGGTAGACTGACAATTGCAATTGAAGCAGGACTTGCTTTACACTTTTACCTAATGAATACTCATTAACGACTTTATGACTATCAATCAGCTGAATTTTTTTAATGGCAGAAACTGTATAAAAGTTTTTTTAAAGCATTTCCAAAAAGAGTAGACCCAGATCAGACGATTCCTATAGGAACCGTCTGATCAGGGTCTGCTCTGTTTGCTAATATAATATAAAAGATCTATTTCTTTTCTTTCTAAAATGGCTACAATGTTTTTTTTAAACTATTTTTCCATGAATATTAAGTAGGTATTGAAATCTGGAATAAATGTAGAACAGGGAAAGGGATAAGCAAACAAAGTAGGGTCTGAGACGGAATGATGTCATCATTTCTGATATGAATATTCATCCAGTAAGGGGCTAATACAACTTGGCTGTATGCCTTTCAATAAACAAGAGGGCCATGAGGCCCTGAAGCGCTCACCTAAGCTAACCCCAGGGGCGGGGCCATTTTTGACCACAAGAAATCATGTGTACAACCTTGGTAGAGAACCACAAGGCAAAGCAGTATGCCATTAATTAAAGGTCTAAGCCTTATGGTTTCAGAGAAAAAATTTTTTTTATATTTTTCCCATGAAAAACTGATAAGCCCTGAGGCAGGGCCAATTTTCACCCAGTGGTCAGGGTCCTAAGTTAAACATTCTTGGCAGAGGACCACAAGCCACAGCTACATATTTGTAGAGGACCATTAGATCATGTTACATACAAAATATCAAAGGTCTAGGCCTTACAGTTTCAGTAGATTTTTAAAGATTTTCCAATGAAAAACTGACAAGCCCTTGGGCGGGGCTATTTTTGGCCCAGGGGTCATAATTTGAACACTATTTGTAGAGGATCATAAGATCATGCTACATACCAAATATCAAAGGTCTAGGCCTTACACTTTCAGAGAAGAAGATTTTTAAAGATTTTCCTATGAAAAACTGATATGCCCTTGGGCGGGGCCATTTTTGGCCCGGGAGTGATAATTTGAACAATCTTAGTAGAAGACCATAAGATCATGCTACATACCAAATATCAAAGGTCTAGGCCTTACAGTTTGAGAGAAGAAGATTTTTTAAAGATTTTCCTATGAAAAAATGATAAGCCCTTGGGCGGGGCCATTTTTGGCCCAGGGGGACATAATTTGAACAACCATTGTAGAGGATCATTAGATCATGCTACATACCAAATATCAAAGGTCGAGGCCTTACAGTTTCAGAGAAGATGATTTTAAAGATTTTCCTATGAAAAATTCCATATTACCATATATGGAAACAAGAGAGTCGTCACGGGTGACAAATGCCCCCAAAGTGTTTGACACCGAAATGCATTTTGGCGGAAAAACAATACAATGTAATGCAGGTGTAACATGAAATTTTGATGCTGTTAAAATGACACAGGAGTCAGTTCTTAACATTAGAAACAGAACCTTTGACGATTATGATAGCTAAGAAAAGAGCCAAGCGTCAAAACTTAGTTAAAAAGGACCCTAAGTCATTCTCAACGTTAAAAAGGACCCTGGGTTGATTGTCAACGTTTAAGGTATAGGAGATATGCTCTGGACAAGCTTTTTGTATCTGGTAAGATATAGGAGATATGCTCCGGACTGTAAAATTGAGGTCAAAGGTCAAGGTCAAGGTCAGTGATCTGAAAATGGTACACGACTCTCCGCCATCCCAAGATGAACTCACAAACCAAATTTGGAATCTGTAGCTGGTAAGGTATAGGAAAAATGCTCCGGACAAGCTTTGTGTAAAATCTAGGTCAAAGGTCAAGGTCACAGTGACCTGAAAATGGTACGCGACACACCGCCATCCCAAGATAAACTCACACATTAAATTTGGAATCCGTAGCTGGTAAGGTATAGGAGATATTCTCTGGACAACCTTTTTTGTAAAATCGAGGTCGAAGGTCAAGGTCAAGGTCACAGTGACCTGAAAATGGTACGCGACACTCCGCCATCTGAAGGTGATCTCACACACCAAATTTGGAATCCGTATCTGGTAAGGTATAGGAGATATGCTCTGGACAAGCTTTTTGTAAAATCGGTCAAGGTCAAGGTTAAGGTCATAGCGACCTGGAAATGGTACATGACACTCCGCCATCCCAAGATGAACTCACACACCAAATTTGGAATCTGTAGCTGGTAAGGTAAAGGAGATATGCTCCGGACAAGCTTTTTGTAAAATCGGTCAAAGGTCATGGTCAAGGTCACAGTGATCTGAAAATGGTACGCGACACTCCTCCATCCCAAGATGAACTCACACACCAAATTTGGAATCCTTAGCTGGTAAGGAATAGGAGATATACTCCGGACAAGCTTTTTGTAGCTGGTAAGGTATAAGCGGTTTTTAAAATCGAGGTCAAAGGTCAAGGTCAAGGTCACAGTGATCTGAAAATGGTACGCGACACTCCTCCATCCCAAGATGAACTCACACACCAAATTTGGAATCCTTAGCTGGTAAGGTATAGGAGATATACTCCGGACAAGCTTTTTGTAGCTGGTAAGGCATAAGCTTTTTTTAAAATCGAGGTCAAAGGTCAAGGTCAAGGTCACAGTGACCTGGAAATGGTACGCGACACTCCGCCATCCCAAGATGAACTCACACACCAAATTTGGAATCTGTAGCTGGTAAGGTAAAGGAGATATGCTCCGGACAAGCTTTTTGTAAAATCAAGGTCAAAGGTCAAGGTCAAGGTCACAGTGACATGAAAATGGTACGCGACACTCCCCCATCCCAAGATGAACTCACACACCAAAATTGGTATCCATAGCTGATGTGACAAAGGAAATATACTCCGGACAAAATGTACACACACCCACACACACACACACCCACCCACCCACCCACACACCCACCCACCCACACACCCACCCACACACGCACGGTGCGATCACTATATGCCGCCAAAGCCTAGCTTTGGGGGCATAAAAATGACCACGCCCTCTGGTGGCCATATGTTTTGCCGGATCAAAATTCTTTTAACAAATTTTAAAGTCTATCAACTGAGAAACATTTTGGTGAAAACTATATTCAAATTGGACAAGTCATTCTGGAGAAGAAGATTTTTCTAGATATTGCGTACAGTTGCCATGGCAACAAGACCGATGGCCCCACCCACTATCTTTTAAATACTTTTAAAGCCCCCACCCACAGTATGTATCTGACCAAGTTTGGTTACAATTGGGCAGTCGGTTTCAGAGAAGAAGTCGTTTGAAATTGTTGACGGACAGACAGACGGACGGACGGACTGACGCCGGACACAGGGGTATCACAATAGCTCACCTTGAGCACTTTGTGCTCTGGTGAGCTAAAAATGCCACTAGAAAATAGATCTACTTAATTTAAAGATTCATAGTCTCAGCATCAACAATGATGTATCATAAAAACAGTGTAGACCCTAATAATATGTTGCAACTCTTAAACCCTTTACTCCATTAATATGCATGCAAGAAATAACGATGTCATCTGAGAAATAACGCTGTCATGAATATTAATTAGATTATTTTTTACAATGGCACATGAACACACATATTATTCTATAAGCAATCAGTGCAGACCCTGATCAAACAGCTCCTATAAGGGCTGTCTGATCTGAGTCTACTCTGTTTGCAAAGGAGTAGAAAGGCATATTTATGGAGTAAAGGGTTACACCATTTGCAAACTATTGAAAGTATCTCATATCACACATTTGAACATATATCTTGTTAAAACTGAAATTATACAAAAAACATTCTAATATTATATAAATATTATGTGGTTGTTAAATCTGATATCAAATTTTCCCAGCCTTTACTTAAAGTACTTTTCACAGATTTTATCACAAAGTACAACATATAAATCATTAAACTAAAAAATTCATCTATTCATGTATGTATTTATAAAAATTGTTAAAATAGAAAACATCATTCCATATCATATATTTATATATCTATCAGTATAACATGTATATACATATATAACAGCATAACCCTTTGAATAGCAGAAACAAACTGACTTGCAGTTGCAAACACTGTAGAACCAGATCAAAGAGATCATTCAAGAGCATAATGCTCAGGGTCTGCCATGTTTTCAAACTTCATTTTTTTCAATTTATACCCATTCTCAGATTACAAGATAAACAGCATTAGTATCTCCAATTAGATAAATGAAATATTTAACCCATTTCCCTCTATTGACGCCTTTTGATGCCTCTGTAAAAGTCACTTTTTGAAACCAAAGTGATAAAGACGACATTTGCTCCAGAGGAGCAAATGCTCTATCTATCACATTGGTTTCAAAATTACACATTTCTATAACTTACCTTTTCTCTAGTAAATGCTCCTTTTCAGTTAATTTATTCAAAGTGGTTGGATCTAAAAAATAGCTTATGAGGGAATGGGTTAAAGGGTTAAAACAAATGGCTGAACTTTGGGTATTAAGGCAACATGAACTTTGACAACACTGTAAACTTAGATGACCCATAACCATTTAGTCCATGAATATTCATGTCAGAAATAACAACAACATAAATATTAATTAATAATATAACATGGACACAGGAAGTTTTGGCCAAGGAAGAAACTGTAGAATCATATTATTGCGTATCATAAGCAAACAGAGCAGACCCAGATAAAAAAACTCCTGCAGGAGCCATCTGATCTGGGTCTACTCTGTTTGCAAAGGATAAGTTTGCTTATGGAATTACAGAGATCCGATTCTATAGTTTCTGCCATGACCAAAACATCCCTATCCATTATTATTTAAAAACAAGAGGGCCATGATGGCCCTTAATCGCTCACCTGTTCATAACAGATTAATGATTTCAATGACAGATTGTATAATTTGAAAAATCTTGGTAGAAAACCATCAGATGATGCTACAAACTAAATATAAAGAGTATAGACCTTAAAGATTTTCCTATGAAAAACTGTTAAGCCCCAGGGCGGGGTCAATTTTGATCCGGGGTTCATAATTTGAAAATCTTGGTAGAGGACTATTAGATAATGCAACATACCAAATATCTAAGGTCTATGCCTTACAAGTTCAGAGAAGACTTTTAAAGATTTTTAAGAGAAGATTTTTAAAAACTTTCCTATAAAAAACTGATATGCCCCTGGGCGGGGAAGTTTTCAACCCAGGGGACATAATTTGAACAATCTTGGTAGAAAACTATTAGATAGCGCTACATACCAAATATTAAAGGTCTCTGCATTACAGTTTTGGAGAAGAAGATTCTTAAAGCTTTTCATACGAAAAACTGATAAGCCCCAGGGCGGGGCCATTTTTGACCCAGGGGTAATAATTTGAATAATCTTGGTAGAAAACCATTAGATGATGCTACATACCAAATATCAAGGGCCTAGATTTTCCTATGAAAAACTGATAAGCCCTGGGGCGGGGCTATTTTTGGTCCGGGGGTCATATTTTGATTAAACTTAGTAGAGGACTATTAAATAATGTTACATACCAAATATCAAAGGTCTATACCTTATAATTTTAGAGAAGAATATATTTAAAAGATTTTCCTATGAAAAACTGATAAGCCCCGGGGCGGGACCATATTTGGCCCAGGGGTCATAATTTGAACAATCTTAGTAGAGGACCATTAGATCATGCTACATACCAAATATCAAAGGTCTATGCCTTACAGTTTCAGAGAAGATGATTTCTTCAAGATTTTCCTATGAAAAACTGATAAGCCCTGGGGCGGGGCCATTTTTGTTCCAGGGGTCATATTTTGAACAATCTTAGTAGAGGACCATTAGATGATGCTACATACCAAATACCAAAGGTCTATTCCTTACATTTTCAGAGAAGAAGATTTTTAAAGATTTTCCTATGAAAAACTGATAAGCCCCGGGGTGGGGCCATTTTTGGCCCAGGGGTCATAATTTGAACAATCTTAGTAGAGGACCATTAGATGATGCTACATACCAAATATCAAAGGTCTATGCCTTACAGTTTCAGAGAAGAAGATTTTTAAAACATTTCCGATGAAAAACTGATAAGCCCTGGGGCGGGGCCATTTTTGGCCCAGGGGTCATAATTTGAACAATCTTAGTAGAGGACCATTAGATCATGCTACATACCAAATATCAAAGGTCTATGCCTTACAGTTTCAGAGAAGAAGATTTTTAAAGATTTTCCTATGAAAAACTGATAAGCCCCGGGGCGGGGCCATTTTTGGCCCAGGGGTCATAATTTGAACAATCTTAGTAGAGGACCATTAGATCATGCTACATACCAAATATCAAAGGTCTATGCCTTACAGTTTCAGAGAAGATGATTTTTAAAGATTTTCCTATGAAAAACTGATAAGCCCTGGGGCGGGGCCATTTTTGGCCCAGGGGTCATAATTTGAACAATCTTAGTAGAGGACCATTAGATGATGCTACATACCAAATACCAAAGGTCTATGCCTTACAGTTTCAGAGAAGATGATTTTTAAAGATTTTCCTATGAAAAACTGATAAGCCCTGGGGACATAATTTGAACAATCTTTGTAGAGGACCATTACATCATACTTTAAGCAAATTGTTGACGCCCGCACGTACGCACGACGCACAACGCACATATGCACGACGCCGGACATAGGATCATCCCAATAGCTCACCTTGGCACTTTGTGCCAGATGAGCTAAAAACTCAGCTTATAAATATCCATGAAGCCATTAGTTCTTACTAGTATGCAACAAGGACAGGGTTCAATTTTACTGTATATATATATACATATATATATATATATCTAAATTAACCCCTTCATCACCAAGAAGTGTCACCAACTCTAAAACTTAAATCAGATGAAAATGTGTTCAGCAGACCACAATGCTGGCACTGAAAGGGTTAAAAACAAACAATATGATCAAATGATACTAATTAAATGAAAATAATGGAAATTACCCTTTTCCACTATAATGAAGACAAACATATTCACTATATTTTATTGCTGCATGACCTGTTCAGTGATGCAGTGCTCTAAAGTCCAGGCCAGACGGTTCAGTACCACGATACCCTGGACCTAGCCCAACAAATTCAATACTTATGAAGTAAGTCATTTTGTGGCATTGTTTCTAATCTTACTATTGTAAAAGATATGGTGTCACATCTTTACTTTTGTTTTCGATGATTTTGATTTGAGTTTTGGTAAAATGGCACGGCACTTTTTCGTCATATAGTGCTGATATATTTTCGGTGGTGTGCAGGCGGGAAGCAATTCTTTGAAGGTTGTGAATGTATGTAGATGCGCACACACTTAACCCTAAACGTGTTTTCATCCATTAGCAAACAGAGAAGACCCAGATCAGATGGGTGCTATAGGAGCTGTTGAATCAGGGTCTGCTGTTTGCTAATGGAATCTGAGTCATCTGTTTCTGTAGTTTCTAAAATGGCAACAAATTTGTAATGGTACATGTATATGGACACAGACGTTTTTGGCCATAGTGGAAACTGTAAAATCATATCTATATTAATTCATAAACTAACAGAGCAGACCCTAAGTAGATGGCTTCTACAGAGGCCATCTGATCTGGGTCTACTCTGTTTGCAATGGCACAGAAATGCCTGGTTATGAAGTAAATAGTTAAGTAGTTCAGACCTAGATCACGAGCAGTTACATGAATATTCACGGCAGACAGGGTTAAGGAAAGTAGTTCAGACCTGGATCATGAGCAGTTACATGAATATTCACGGCAGAAAGGGTTAAGGAAAGTAGTTCAGACCTGGATCATGAGGAGTTACATGAATATTCATGGCTGACAGGGTTAAGGAAAGTAATTCAGACCTGGATCACGAGCAGTTACATGAATATTCATGGCAGAAAGGGTTGAGGAAAGTAGTTCAGACCTGGATCATGAGCAGTTACTCACATGAATATTTATTAGGTTAACAGTGATAGAATAAAATTAAACTTAAATCTGGAATGTTCTGTGGAGCAAGATATTTTTAACCCTTGCCTTCATATATGTTTTCATGCATTTGTAAACAGAGTAGACCCAGATCAGATGGCTCCTATAGGAGTCGTTTGATCAGGGTCTGCTCTGCTTCTTTAGTTTCTAAAATGGTTACAATGTTACTCCTTCTACTTTTCGTTATAACTAATTTGTACATAAATGTTCAATAGGTATTGAAAATGGGACTAAATACAGAACAGGGAAAGCGTTAAGTACAAAAGAAAATATACAATGCAGGTTATTACACTAATACATATGATGGGAATGAATTAAGAACTTGGAATTTTTCATGCACTGAGACATTTTTAAAATGTATAATACTGAAATTTAATGGGACTAACTGATAATATACTGATAGGAAACATAGTGTGGATTCAGCAAAAAATATTAACAAGAGGGCCATGATGGCCCTATATCGCTCGATCACCTGGTTAAATTATGTCATGTGACCTATCAATTTCGACCCCAGTTGCACAATTGAACACTCTTGGTAAAGCTACGGACCAGATGATGCTTCATACCAAATACCACAGCTCTAAGCCTTTCAGTTTGAGATAAGAAAAGTTAAAAGTTTTTACTATACAAGAGGGCCAGAATGGCCCTGAAGCGCTCACCAGACAACCAGAGGAGAAGATTTTCAAAGTTTTCACTATATGTTTCTATAGAAAACTAGCCGGCCCTGCGAAAAACTTGTAGAGGACATGAACATGATGCTATGTGCCAAATATGAAAGCTGAGACTAACCTTCCAGTTTCAGAGAAGAAGATTTTCAAAGATTTCACTATTTGTTTCTATTGAAAACTGTCAACCCCTGGGGCGGGGACAATTTTGACCTGAGACCATAATTAATATAACTTTAGTAGACTACCTGAACATGATGCTATGTGCCAAATATGAAACCTGAGAGCCTTCCGGTTTCAGAGGAGAAGATTTTCAAAGATTTCACTATTTGTTTCTATTGAAAACTGCCCACCCCTGGGGCGGGGCCGATTTTGACCCCGGGGCCATACATTATATAACTTTTGTAGAGGACCTGAACATGATGCTATGTGCCAAATATGAAAGCTAAGAGCCTTCCAGTTTCAGAGAAATTTTTTTTTCAAAGATTTCACTATTTGTTTGTATTGAAAACTGCCCACCCCTGGGGCGGGGCTAATTTTGACCCCGGGGTCATAATTTATATAACTTTTGTAGAGGACCTGAACATGATGCTATGTGCCAAATATGAAAGCTGAGAACCTTCCAGTTTCAGACGAGAAGATTTTCAAAGATTTCACTATTTGTTTCTATTGAAAACTGCCCACCCCTGGGGCGGGGCCATTTTGACCCCAGGGCCATAATTTATATAACTTTTGTAGAGCACCTGAACATGATGCTATGTGCCAATTATGAAAGCTGAGAACCTTCTGGTTTCAGAGAAGAAGATTTTCAAAGTTTTACTATATGTTTCTATTGAAAACAAGGCACCCCTGGGGCGGGGTCAATTTTGACCCCAGGGGCATAATTTATACAACTTTTGTAGAGGACCTGAATATGATGCTATGTGCCAAAGATGAAAGTTGAGATCCCTGTAGATTCAGAGGAGAAGATTTTTAAAGGTTCAAATTGTTGACGACGGACGACGAACGACGGACGACGCACGCCGACGGACAAAAGGCGATCACAAAAGCTCACCCTGAGCACTTTGTGCTCTGGTGAGCTAATAAACCAATTTAAACAATCTTAGTAAAGGTTCACCAGATGCTACATACCAAATACCATAGCTCTAAGCTTTTCGGTTTCAGACAAGAATATTTTTAAAGTTTTTACTATATAATCCAATGTAAAACTTGTAACCCCTAGGGTTGGGCCAATTTTGATCCAAGGGGCAAAACTTGTACAACTATGTAGAAGACCACTACATGATTCTACATACCAAATTTGGTAGTCTTAGGCCTTACAGTTTTTGACAAGAAGATTTTTAAAGGTTTTATTTCTTTTTGGACATTGGTTGCCATAGCAACCAGAGTTCTGCATGAAATCAAACTCTTTGAACAACTTTGGACGATGTTGACCCAAGGAACATTCCTTCCAAGTTTGGTAAAAATCCAGCAAGTAGTTAAGGAGGAGATGTCATTTTAAGAAAAAGTTGACGACGGACGTCGCACAATGACGGACACAGGACACAATAGCTAATCTTGGCACCTTTTGCCGGGTGAGCTAAAAAATGGTTAACGTTTTTTTCTGTTTGATATTCATGCAAGAAATAATGATATCATGAATATTTATTAGCTGAAGTTTTAGAATGATATAATTTTATGTAACAGTCTTTGGTATAGGCAGAAACTGCAGAGTTAGATCTGATGTGATACGGAGTTATACAATGTCTTATTTGGATCCAAACTTCACATTTACAAAATCAACAAATCTATGTAAATCAGCATGTAAATTTATATTGCAAACTTAACCCTGTTTGATTACAAAACATTATGCAACATTCTTCATTGTTTGTCATCCTAACTCCCCAAGTAAAATTTCATTGTTTCACATTTAAACTAAAGACCATTCCACTTTAAAATCATTCAACCCCGTAACACTCTTGCCACTATAACCAAATCTGAGCCAACAGTTAGAATCCAAATGAGGAGTTGAATAACGTGTTCTTGAAAAGAAATTTGATAAAACTCCACATTGAAATATGAAGTAGACAATAAACTTTTAACCCATTCCCTCAAAGGCTATTTTTAGACCCAACCTCTTTGAACAAATCTACTGAAAAGGAGCTTTAATTAGAGGTTTTTGTCACAAAAACAGATGTCTCCCTCTAATAAAAACAATATGTAAAGGGAAATCACTAAAAATGTTATGGACTTGATGATTGATACTTCCCCTCATTATGCGCTTTCCACACCACATTTTTTAAGAAGAAAATGATAACAGCTAATAACTCCAAAAATATTTATACCAGAGGTATGGCCCTTGTACATGACACTTACTTTCATCATGCCCTTTCCATAAATGAAATGTCATTCCAATAGCATCAGTTGAAGAGGAGTTATTGATCGGACAAAAACTGTAACAAAGGGCAATAACTCCAAAAGTATTGAAGCTAGAATTATGGCCCTTGTTCAAGACACTTTCTCTCATCATGCTCTTTCCATGTATGAAGTTTCAATACAATGGCAAGAGCCATGTAGGAGTTATCGTCCGGACAAGAAAGCATTAAACAAATGTACAAGGGGCAATGACTCTCAATTTATTTATTGAAGCCAGAGTTAAGGACCTTATGCATGACACTTTCTCTTATCATGATCTTTCTATGTATGAAGTTTCACTCCAAAGGCATGTGCCATAGAGGAGTTGTCATCCTGACAAAAAATTACATTTTTTTTTACAAAGGGCAATAACTCGAATATTAGTGAAGCCAGAGTTATGGACCTTGTGTATGACACTTCCTCTCGTAATGATCTTTACACATATAAAGTTTCAATCCAATGGCATGTTATCGTCCGGACAAAATTTTTTCATTTTTTAACAAGTGGCAATAACTCCTATATTAGTAGAGCCATAGTTATGGACCTTGTGCATGACACTTCCTCTCATTATGTTCTTTCCATATATGACGTTTCAATCAATTGGCATCAGGCATATTGAAGTTATCGTCCGGACAAAAAGTGTGACGGACGGACGGACAACTCTCACGAAAACAATATGTCTCCCCCATATAAATATGGGGGGAGACACAACTAGAGAAAAGAAAAAAAGTTTAGAACTGTGTAGAATTGTGTAGTTTTGAAACCACTGTGATAAATAGAGCATTTGCTCTATAGGACCAAATGCTCTATTTATCAATATGGTCTCAAAACTACACAAATCTAAAAATTTCCATTTTTCTAGTAATGCTCCATTTTGGTAGATTCATTCAAAATGATTGGGTTTAAAAATAGTCTATAATATAATGGGTTTAAAAATAGCCTATGAGGGAATGGGTCTCAAAATAGCCTTTGAAGGAATGGGTTAACATTTTTCTTGACGATAAAAGGGATAATATGATGGGGCAGGAATATCTGATAAAGTCACAATCTGTACATCCAGAAAATAAGGCAGGACTCTTGTGGTCGGTAGTTCTGGAGACACTGCCTTTTCTTCCAGTCTTTATACCCATCCCCACCACTAAGCACAAGAATTGTGTTACTGTTCTGCTTCCTCAAGGTGTCGACAGTACCACCTCCGGTGAAACTAGACCCGATGCTTGTCTTAGACTGGATCACTGGCGATGTTCCGGATGTTGAGTTACGCTTACTGGCACAAGCAGATGCTTTTTCTCTAACATCTTTTTTTGAATCTTGTTTTCGTTGAGAAGCAAACCTTGTTGCTGTTATATCAGGTTTTTTGGTTGATATTGCAATTGTTGTCCTTGGTCTCACATAATGTGACTCAAAACTGCTGGAGTAGTTACTCGGGAGACTAGAGCAGAGATCATTTCTGTCGGGCCGCATAAGTGTTTCATAAAGTCTGCCCATTCCATCTTTTGTAACAGCTAGGTCTGTCAAATTTTCCTGCGATTTTCTCATTTTTAATTTATTTTTCAATTCAGACCTGAATGCATGTGGCATGACTGGTTGTTGTGGCATCCCATGTTTGATCAATGGAACAGGATCTACCACCTTTTGTGGCTTCTGAACTCTTTCATCTAACTCGTTATGGAATGTTTTTGGCCGACTTGATTGTCTACCAGGGTTTTCCCTAACAGAAACACCTTCAAAACTATCCCTTAAATCTGTCAAGTGATCCACACTATATGGACGATCTCCACTACTCCTGGTGGACGATGGCCGTAAAGTAACTTCACTAGGCTTGTCATCTTCTTTTAAACCCCTAGAGTCAAACTGCATAGTTTCTAGCTTGCTTTCTTGAGATGAAACTTGTTTCTCAGATGTTTTGTTAACTGGAGTTTTCTGCAAATCATCTCCAAGATCTGTTTGAGCTGGTACATCAACTGGTACAAACTGTTTTGTAGTTGGCTCAAGGATAAAATATTTGTGCTCATCGGAATGTGTAAACTCTGAGTCTTTTGATAATGAGTCCACTGGAACAAACTTTTTTGTCTCTGGCCAGATTACATAGTACTTATGCTCACCAGATTCTCGAGAATCACTCTGACAACCACTACCTTTCTTTTTGCTGTCATTTTCACTACGACCAGCTGCTACACCCTTCATTTCCCGCCACCCATAGTTCACAGATTCATAGACACCGTCATTCACCATA
The DNA here is from genome assembly GCA_963576725.1 of Azorinus chamasolen. Lineage (NCBI taxonomy): Eukaryota > Metazoa > Mollusca > Bivalvia > Cardiida > Solecurtidae > Azorinus > Azorinus chamasolen. The sequence continues at coordinate 17,181,481 of OY755249.1, forward strand.
GCTTCAGCATCTAGACTGACATATACATTTTCCTGATCAATAGAGTCTCTCTCTTCTAGTTTCGGTAATTTAGATACCCGAGATCTATCAACATTATTTCTTTTCAAAATTGAAGACGGCCGCCGTCGAATAGGCACTGCATTAACTGGGCCATAATGAACAGGAACAAGAAATCTGATTGGACCATTGTGTCCATGCAAGGCCACCTGGGGACTCCCGTGGATTCTGGGTACACCATCTCGGAGTCGGGGGAGTGTGTATGTTAGAATAATGCCAAGGTTGGTGCCAACCCACAACAGCCCAAGGCTGGCCATAAGACTGGTTACCTCATAATTCCTGCTTGTTGTCTTCTCACCTGTGTAAACTGGAAAGACAAAGACTATCCTTTACTCAATGAATTTTCATGTTAGAAGAAGTGATGTCATGAATATGAATTAGATGAATGAACAAAGAAATATTTGGCAATGGCAGAATGTGCAGAATAATAACTATATTATTTCATACGCAAACAGAGCTGACCCTGATCAGAGGGATCCTATAGGAGCTGTCGATCTGGGTCTACTCTGTTTGCAAAGGCATAAAAGGTGCATTTATGAAGTAAAGGGTTAATCTTTAATCTACAATCCAATCATTAAAATCCTTTGCAAAGAACAACCCAGATTCATAAGATCAGACATCTGTTTCTGTTTACTTATATGTAAGAGATTTGGTTGCCTGGTTGCAATAGCAATAAATGTCATTAAGTTTTATATTGAAAAACAAGATGTGTTTGTGAAACACTATGCCCCCTCAATATGATATTTGACCCTGAAGGATGACCTTGATCTTGACATGTCACCCCTCAAACTGTGCAGCTTCATGGGGTACACATGTATACCAAATGTCAAGTCTGTATCTCTACTGGTTCAAAAGTTAAGGCCAATGTTTAAGTTGGTGACCTTTGACCATGAAGGATGACCTTGACCTGTCACCCCTCAAACTGTGCGACTTCATGAGATACACATGCATACCAGTATCAAGGCTGTATATCAGCTGGTTCAAACGTTATGGCCAATGTTAATGTTGGTGACCTTTGACCTTCAAAGATGACCTTGACATGTCACCCCTCAAACTGTGCAGCTGAATGAGAAACACATGTATACCAACTATCAAGTCTGTATCTCTACTGGTTCAAAAGTTATGGCCAATGTTAAAGTTGGTGACCTTTGACCCTTAAAGATGACCTTGACCTTGACATGTCATCCCAAAACTGTGCAGCTTCATGAGATACACATGTATACCAAATGTCAAGTCTGTATCTCTATTGGTTCCAAAGTTATGGCCAATGTTAAAGTTGGTGACCTTTGACCCTGAAAGATGACCTTGTCCTCGACATGTCACTCCCAAACTGTGCAGCTTCATGAGATACACATGCATACCAAATGTCAAGTCTGTATTTACAGGTTCAAAAGTTATGGCCAATGTTAAAGTCGGTGACCTTTGACCCTAAAGGATGACCTTTACCATGACATGTTGCCCCTCAAAATGTGCAGCTTCATGAGATACACATGCATACCAAATATCAAGACTCTATCTCTATTGGTTCAAACGTTATGGCCAATTTGAAGTTGGTGACCTTTGACCCTGAAGGATGACCTTGACATGTCACCCCTCAAAATGTGCAGCTTTATGAGATACACAAGCATGTCACATATCAAGTCTCTATCTGTACTGGTTCAAAAGTTATGGCCAATGTCAAAGTCGGTGATTTGACCCATATGTTTGACCTCTGACCTTTAAGGATGACCTTGACCTTGACATGTCACCCCTCAAAATGTGCAGCTTTATGAGATACATATGCATGCCAAATATCAAGTCTCTATCTGTACTGGCTCAAAAGTTATGACCAATGTCAAAGTTACAGACAAACAAACAGACAATTTTACCTTTGACCATGAAGAATGTGCAGCTTTATGAGAAGCACAAGCATGCCAAATATCAAGTCTCTATCTGTACTGGTTCAAAAGTTATGGCCAATGTCAAAGTCGGTGATTTGACCCATATGTTTGACCTCTGACCTTTAAGGATGACCTTGACCTTGACATGTCACCCCTCAAAATGTGCAGCTTTATGAGATACATATGCATGCCAAATATCAAGTCTCTATCTGTACTGGCTCAAAAGTTATGACCAATGTCAAAGTTACAGACAAACAAACAGACAATTTTACCTTTGACCATGAAGAATGTGCAGCTTTATGAGAAGCACAAGCATGCCAAATATCAAGTCTCTATCTGTACTGGTCCAAAAGTTATGACCAATGTTAAATTCAGTGATTTGACCCATATATTTCACCTCTGACCTTGAAGGATGACCTTGACCTTGACATGTCACCCCTCAAAATATGCGGCTTTATGAGATACATATGCATGCCAAATATCAAGTCTCTATCTGTACTGGCTCAAAAGTTATGACCAATGTTAAAGTTGCTGTCAAACAGACAAACGGACAAACAGACAGGGCAAAATCAATATGCCCCCCAGATCAGATCTGGGGGGCATAAAAATTCTACATGCATAATGGATGGTGGAGCTCTGCATGGATAAATTAATATACATGAAATGCATTTCCTGCAACTCTATATAGAGTATTCATACATCATGAATACACATGTAAGAATTAATGACATCATGAATAATTCTATTATGGCATATCTTTTGGCCATGGCATAATCTATAGAATCTGATCTATATATTTCCATAAGCAAACAGAGCAGACCCTGATCAGATGGCTACAACAGGAGCCACCTGATCTGGATCTACTCTGTATGCAAATGGGCTTCTTGTCCATTATACCATTACAAATACTGTATTTCCTCTATCTATAGTGCCCCCTCTAATTTATAGCTCCCCCTATGATATACGCTTGGGAAGTCCATCGGGGCACAAATTACACCACCTCCCTCACCTTACATCAAGTCCAAAAGTTGGCAAAGGAAAACAAATCTTGATGAATCATCACTCGTAATAATTAGAGAAAGCAACTTACACTGAAAATATTTTATACTATCATGGCATAGTTTATTTTGTCTCCCTTTGACTTGTTATGATGGCGAAAAAGGCAGGTATCTGATTATTCCGGGCTGTAAACCATGTCACTTCTGTTTTCATTCATCGCTCTTTGATGCTAATTCTAACGAGCTGTCCGCAGACAGCGCGCTCAACTTTTATAAGTGCTGGATAGTATAGAAGAAGTCCAAGTGGCACAAGGGGCATAACTATGGAAAAAATGATTTTACGGTTACCTGCCCTTGTGATATTAGTTCCCCTTCTGATAGTAAACATGCATACCAAATTTTAACCAAATATCTTTGATGGTTTTTGAGAAATGGGCCTTAACAAAAAGGTTAACCAACGCCGACGCTGACATCGGGGTCGATGCTGATGCCGACGAGAGGATCATGACAATAGCTCCATGTTTTGAAAAAGTTGAGCTAAAAACTGTAACTATTTCCCAAACCTTATTGAAAGGTGACCCTGTCTTCCACCTGCCTAATGGAGGTGTATCATGTAAACTAGTTTACCAATTAAACCAATTCTTATTCATTCTCAATTTTGCCTAGTTTCCTGCATTTCTGTGTAGTGTATACTAGTACTTTTACAAGAATTATGGTAAAGTGGAAGGGCCTTCGAACATTTCCTTTTAGACTGTACACACCCATAACTTTATTTGATAGTTTTACTGTAGACCAGTTGAGACTCAAAAGGTAAATACGACTCTTACTTTCACTTTTCACTACAAAAAATATTAGGAGCACTAAATTAAGTGCCGTTTAAGCAACGGTTTATTAATTTAGCTGTTATGATTTCTTAAAATACTACTTGGTAAAGAGTAACAGCTAAATCCGATGTGTTTGGTTTGTGATGAAATAATTGATTGTAACCAATACCTAAAAAAAGATTTATTTAAAATCTGGAGCAGCTCGAAATAACTGTAAAGGTAGTAATGATGTTTATTTCATTTTAAGAAACATCCTTCTGGATTTTTGTTACAGCTGCACGGTGAACGCCGTCGTTTCAACTAATTTAGTTCCTTATAAATGAAATTGATATTATGATATTGTGAAATTGAATGAATCTAAATACACTTTTGTAGGCTAGTACAGTGAAACCTCGGAATTCCGGAGCTCCGGAATTCCGAAATCCGCGGAATTCCGAACGTTCCGTTTGGTCCCGATTTTTTTTCTTCTTATTTTAACTACGGGAAAGTTTCAGAAATCCGGAAACTCAGAATTCCGAAAGATTTTTTCGTCCGAAAATGTTTAATTGCGCTTAAATGTAACCCGGAATTCCGAACGCTTACTGTACCTGAGAATGTTTGGGCAGGCATGCGCGTCTATTTTTAGAAGCTATGTTACCACAACTCTACACGGTACATACACACGATAAAAGGTGTGCGGTAGTCGTGTCAACTGGTGTTTGTTTAAGCCCCAATTATCTTCGAAGAATCATTAGGTGTTTGATGCGGCTGTTGATTTAAATGGATTAAAAGACGGGCTGTGGCGATCGACTGCAGTAAGACCTCTTTAATGTCCAAATTATGTCCTAATTTTGTGGAATAAAGAGCGGTCTCTTCTGTGCGGCGACTTTTGTTTTACACACGGTGGGCTGACTGACAAAAAAATCTTTAATCTCGTTTGGTAATTTTGCAAACTAAGGTCGCGAGTAATCCCTAACTGTTCCAAATGTAATAAATGATGCAGTTTCTCAAATTGTTCACCATTCTCGCTCATTCTAGGCTATATTATACATCGTAAAGAAAAGTTAAGATCACGATCATGTCTGAACCGCCTCGTAAGCGCAGACGGGTTGACTTAACCCTTGACATTAAAGTTCAGTTCAACTATTATTTACATTGGTGTTGCTTCTTCAAAGTAGAAAGCTTTAAAGAAACAAGTCCATTGCAAATACTTTGTGAGCAAAATCTACCCTTTAATGTCATGCAATATCAGCAATCAACATTTTGGTCACATCAACCTTACTTAGAGAGCATAATTGTGGTCGAAACATTTAACTATATGAGAAACCTCAGAAATCCGAAATCCTCAGGTTTCACTGTAACAACTTTGTTTCAACAAAAAGCCTTTAATCACCAAAAAATTTCTCTTTCAGAACGGTACACCCGTATACCACAATTTCCAGATTATAATCAATGCTTTAAATAGCATTCGACATTTATTCACTTTTATCAGTGAATCTGTAAAGTATATAGCGGCTAGCCTAATATGCAAACACGCTGAAGTCCGTCTAAAGCAACAGGCAGTGTAGTATGCATGTTCAAAATGGTACTGTGCCAGTTTCAGTCTCACTGTCTGTGAAAACTGAGACAACATTATGACCAGTTAGGTGCTCGGGTGATTTGACCCAGGGGCACTTCAGCAACTTCTGTTCTCCGTTGGTTATTCTCGTTAGTACATGTTTGTAAGGAAAACAATAGAATTGATTGCATTAAAAGAACAGTAAAAACAATTACGGTAACATATGCATATGGGGTATGCAAATAAATGATACAATGCCAGTCTGTGAGAACTGCACACGTATTTAGACCTTGGGGTGATTTGGCCAAGAATCATCGATGCATCAGCTGTTTTGCTCTTCATCCGTCATTTTATTTCCAACTGTTTTGTAAACAAAACAATACAGATATAACGCAGATAACAGTTGAAAAAGCAACCTTTTTTATATTATATATATTCCCTACGTTATTGGTTATAAGCCTTTCTGCGTAGGCAGATTGTTTCTTCACATGTGTTTGCTCTCCATGTGCTATGGTCTAAATGAAAGTAAGTTTGACCCAAAAGGGAGGAAACTGTGAGCATGTAGTGAAAACATCAAATGCATGTATAAACAGTCACAAATCATCTAGTCTTTTGTCAACAAATACTAAAAGAGAGACAAAACAATCAAACAAAACTTAACACATTTGTGTCCGTATTGGAATATTCACCAATCGTCACTCACCTTGGAAGGTATTTTCCCATCTATTTTTAAATGGACTATTTCTGTAGGTAGGGGAATTTCTCTGTCTGTATCCAAACTGCTGATATTAATGCTTTTTCGATGTCAAACAAGCAAATTCATATAATTGATATCCACTGCCAAAGGTTCTACCTAGTAAAACGGCATCAATTTTCAATCTAAACGTGTGGGCCATGATAGCCCTGGATTGCTCAACCAGGTTTTACTTGCCTTTGATGCATACCAATACCGTAAATATATATTTTTACCAATTTTATGAATATCGGGCCAAATTATTGTTTTCTACGGCAATCTTTAACTAGAACTATCACTAAAGGTGATTGATACCCCCACCCATCACCTTGTCAAAAGATCCAATGACTTCAATACAAAAGGCAACACTCAATAATCTTCTCATCCACACTTGTGGAAAGAAATTTTTTAAAGTCCAGTTAAGGAATGACTCACATCAAAATTATGTCACACACATCTACACATCATTATAAATGCATATGTAAAATTTGAGGTTCAATGGTGAAGAAATGTAGAAGTAGTACTTGAGAAGTTATGCTCTGGACAAAAAAATACTTCTGAAAAGTAACTAAGGGGAATAACTCCCTCAAAAATGAATTTAGAGTTACAACCCTTGTTGACTGCACATCCTCTCATCATCCTCATAATGTGTACCAAGTTTGAAGACAATATCATAAACAGGTTTCAAGAAAATGGCATGTTCCGAAAATATGTCCCAATTAAGAGACAAAATATGAAGTTAAAAAGGGGCATAATTCTGTCAACTTTTGTGCAAGAGTTATGAAACATGGAGAAGATTGTCCCCACATAACACTTACAATATCTATTAAGTTTGAAGGTGGTATCATAAATAGTTTTTAAAACAAGAGGGCCATGATGGCCCTGAAATCGCTCACCAGAGGGAAAGATTTTTCAAGTTTCAACTACATGTATGTTTCTAAACAAAACTGAACACCTGTTTTGTGGGGTGTTATTTGACCCTTTCTCTGTATAATTATAATGGCAAGCTTTCTGGGATGATTTGCTTTATTATAAATATTTTCTAAGTCCAATACCGAACGTTTACCGACCGTTAACTTGGAAAGCATATATCGCACAAAAAATATGTGGAAAAGTTTCATTTTCCATTACATATTACTACGCATAACCTAACAACTCCTTGATATATTGCATATTTAGAAACGAACGACAACTCTTGTAGAGCACGTTTCGTATTTATCACAATGGTTTCAAATCTACACAATTCTGAAATTTTCCTTTTCTCTAATTAACCCTTTTCCTCATATAAACATGATTTCACGCATTTGCAAACAGAGTAGACCCAGATTTATCTCTTTGAATAAGCATACAACATTTCTAACATATGACAACCCTATCACAGCTTAGCAGGACTTAACCAAAATTAGCGCACAGTTTGAACTCAGATCTGACACATACCGGTATGTAACTTTATATGTGGTTTGTATATGAGTTAATTTACTCCTATGGAGCAAATGCTCTATTTATCACAATGGTTTGAAATCTACACAATTCTGAAATTTTCATCTTCTCTAATTAATGCTCCTTATCAGTAGATTTATTCAAAGAGGTAGGATCTGAAAAAAGCCTTTGTGATAAATAGAGCATTTGCCAACCATTGTGATAAATAGAGCAAAAGCTCCATAGGAGTAAATGTTCTATTTATCACGAAAGTTTCAAATCTACACAATTCTGAAATGTTCCTTTTCTATAATTAATGCTCCTTATCAGTAGATTTATTCAAAGCGGTAGGATCTGAAAAAAGCCTTTGTGATAAATAGAGCATTTGCTCCATAGGAGTAAATGCTCTATTTATCACCATGGTTTCAAATCTACACAATTCTGAAATTTTCCTTTTCTCTAATTAATGCTCCTTATCAGTAGATTTATTCAAAGAGGTATAATAGTCACTTTCTGAAACCATTGTTATAAATAGAGCATTTGCCTTTGTGATAAATAGAGTATTTGCTCCATAGGAGTAAATGCACAATTTATCACAATGGTTTCAAATCTAAACAATTCTGAAATTTTCCTTTTTTCTAATTAACCCTTTTCCTCATATAAACATGTTTTCACACATTTGCAAATAGAGTAGACCCAGATTTACCTCTTTGAATAAGCGGACAACATTTCTAACAGATGACAACCCTATCACTGCTTAGCATGACTTGACCAAAATTAGCACACAGTTTGGATTCTGATCTGACACAGACCGGTATGTAACTTTATATGTGGTTTGTATATGAGTTAATTTACTCCTATAAAGCAAATTCTCTATTTATCACAATGGTTTGAAATCTATACAATTCTGAAATTTTCCTTATCAGTAGATTTATTCAAAGAGGTAGGATCTGAAAAAGGCCTTTGTGAGAAATAGAGCATTTGCCAACCATTGTGATAAATAGAGCAAAAGCTCCATAGGAGTAAATGTTCTATTTGTCACAATGGTGTCAAATCTACACAATTCTGAAATTTTCCTTTTCTATAATTAATGCTCCTTATCAGTAGATTTATTCAAAGAGGTAGGATCTGAAAAAAGCCTTTGTGATAAATAGAGCATTTGCTCCATAGGCGTAAATGCTCTATTTATCACCATGGTTTCAAATCTACACAATTCTGAAATTTTCCTTTTCTCTAATTAATGCTCCTAATCAGTAGATTTATTCAAAGAGGTAAAATAGTCACTTTATGAAACCATTGTGATAAATAGAGCATTTTCTCCATAGGAGTAAATGCTCTATTTATCACAATGGTTTCAAATCTACACAATTCTGAAATTTTTCAAGAGGCAGATTCTGAAAATATCCTATGAGGGAATGGGTTAAAAAACAGTGTGAGCAAACAGAGACTAATTCTGAAGCAGACAACTTGATAGAGTTTTGACCAGGAACTTGACCTATTCAGTGATTATGCAACACAGATGGAGTGACCTCAATCCCTCTAGTTCAGAGGAACCTTTATAGTGTAAAATAATATTTTAAAGTATAACCAACAGGACAGGGCCAATTTTAACCTCAGAACTATGATATTTACCAATGTCAATAAGGAATACTAAGTAAATCTATACACCAAATATCTAAGCTCTGTGACATGTGGTTTTTGACAAAAAGATTTTTGAAGTTTTCCCCATGCCTAACCTAAGTGAGCCCAGCATTCTGCTACTGTAACTTGTACAGAAAACAACAGTCAGCTAGAAAAAACTGGCCACCCCTGGGGCCGTGGCGGGGCCAATTTTGACCCCAGGGGCATAATTTATATAACTTTTGTAGAGGACCTATAGGTGATGCTATGTGCCAAAGATGAAAGCTGAGAACCCTGTAGATTCAGAGGAGAAGACTTTTAAAGTTTAAATTGTTGACGCGGGACGACGGACGACGAACGACGCACGACGACGGACGACGGACATCAGGCGATCACAAAAGCTCACCCTGAGCACTTTGTGCTCTGGTGAGCTAAAAAAGCAAATGTCCCGGAAAAACGCGAGTGAGTGACTGACGGACGGACAGACGGATGGATAGATTGAAGGTCGGTCGGACGGACAAACCCAAAACAAGATCCCTCTGCCTTTGGCAGGGGATAATAACACAACTTCAGTGTGTAAGCTATCCGCACATATCATTACCTAATATGTATGGTGTGTCGTATTTACGGCAAATCCGACAAAAAATCGAGCTCATTCTTTTAGTAGTATAGATAATGTATCATGCATTATAACCCATACAGCCTCTAACCATGACAGCTTTAGTAAAAACTCTCATTTTTGGGTATGAAATAAAAGCGCTCTGTCTGTGTTTTGCAAGGTGCCTTGTCGGCGTTTTGCTTGGTGCCCTATCGGTGTTTTGCATGGCGCCCTGTCTGTGTTTTGCATGGCACCCTGTTGGTGTTTTGCATGGCACCCCCGCACTTTTATTAGAGGAAATACGGTATTAATATTACATAAGTACTATTACACATAATGAATATTCACACAGGCATTCCTTCTAACATTCATGGAGTAAAAGGTTAGCCCTTTCCTTCATATAAACACCTTTTTCAGGCATCTGCAAACAGAGTAGATCCTGATCAGATGGCTCCTAGAGGAGCCGTCTTAATCAGTGTCTACTGTGTTCATTATGGGAATTTAATAGACCTGTTTCTTTATTTTCTCAAATGGCTACAATGTTCCACCTGCCATATTTCATTATAACTATTTTGTCCATGAATATTCAGTAGGTATTGAAATTTGGAATAAATATAGAACAGGGAAAGAGTTATGACAGCATTGTTGTATCACACAATCCTAAACATTAGCACAGAACCTAGAGGACCCCTGTCTGTGCTGTTGAGTCTGTTGTAGTGTTATACTTTTCTATGAAAAAATCCATATTCACCATAAGCTTGATCTGAAAATTCAGCTTTGTATGGGTTAAAACATCTCTAAATATTTACCATAGGCTTGACATGTTTGAAATAGTTCATTTGAAAATTCAGCGTTGTAAGGGTTAATACTGTAATACTCACCTGTAATGAATTCATTTATGGCTTTACATATACTGCGATCCTCTAGCATACGCTTGCTCTCGCTGTGGTAGAGACGAATGTCAGACTTTCCATGGAAGGAGGCCCACACTCCTACGCCAGCCTTCACTAGGAACTGAACATGTATGTCTGGGTCTTCACTATGGTCAATTTTCTCCTAAAAGTTTTCAGGAGATGGAATATGAAACATATCAAGGTGGAAAAAGAGAACTCTGGTATTTACAAGCAAAGTAGATCAAAATTAACCCTTCACAATGTCATGTTCTTCATAAATACAGTAAAACCTCTCTATAATGGCCACCAAATTGTGTTAATTAGTTTGTATGTAGGGCAGCGTTCTGTTTTACTTATACCTTGCTTTTAGTAGCCACCTGCCTTTAACACAAAATACTTGATGTAATATAGTGGCCGTTATAGAGGGATTTTACTGTAGGCCTTTCTAAGCCTTTACCAACAGAGCAGACCCACTTCAGAGGGCTTGTGTAGGAACCGTCTGATCAGAGTTTTCTGTTTGCTTATGATACAATATAGATTCTGCAGTTTCTGACATGGCCACTAATTGAAATGAGCCATCAAAGAAGTAGCGTATAGTTTTGTTTGTATTTTGATCAATTAAATGAACAGCGGAGAGCAGAAAAAAAAGTTTTATGCAAGACTAGCATTAAAACATGTTTGTTTTGGGTAATAACATCTGCAGTGTCCCAGGCACTGTTGTTGCCCCCTCACCCATATGGAGAGGGACAACAGTCTATTGGGACGCTTAACCCTTTCCTTCATATCAACATGTTTTCAAGCATTTGCAAACAGAGTAGATCCAGATAAGACGGTTCCTAAAGGAACAGTCTGATCAGGGTCTGCTCTGTTTGCTAACGGAATTTGAAAGATCTGTTTCTTTACTTTCTAAAATGGCTAGAATATCCATCTTCCATATTTCGTTATAAAAATTATAACTATTATAACTATTTTGTCCATGAATATTCAGTAGGTATTGAAATTTGGAATAAACATAGAACAGGAAAAGGGTTAACCCTCTATTGAACAATGGAATGATAATTTGTAATGTTTTGCTATATCAGATTTAGATAAAAATATGCTCCACTTTAATAATTATGTTCTGTATGAAAAACCTATGGGATAAATCAAAAAGAAATATATTCTTTTCAAACATTCACCTGAACGCTGCATGTTTCTGGATCAATAACGTAGATCTGGTTGCCACAAGCAGCCCATAAAGTGTCAGAAACACATATAATGGAGCTGACCAAGCTACGACCTAGCAATATCTGTGTGGGAGGCTGCCACACTCCATCTGAAACAGGGAACAAAAAGTTTGTGAAAGGCTGCTACCATGAGTCCCAGATAACTTTCATTACCCCATTACCTCATGAATATTCATATAAGAAACAAGAGAGTCGTCACGGGTGACAAATGCCCCCAAAGTGTTTGAAACCGAAATGCATTTTGGCAGAAAAACAATACAATGTAATGCAGGTGTAACATGAAATTTTGATGCTGTTAAAAATGACACAGGAGTCAGTTCTTAACATTAGAAACAGAACCTTTGACGATTATGATAGCTAATAAAAGAGCCAAGGGTCAAAACTTAGTTAAAAAGGACCCTAAGTCATTCTCAACGTTAAAAAGGACCCTCGGTTGATTGTCAACGTTAAAAACAGATCCTGGGTAAATTCTTAACGTTTTAAAAAAAAAAGACACAGGGTCAAATTTCAATATTAAAAAAACATACTGTGTTGATTGTTACTGTTAAGTTGATTCTCAACGCTTAAGAAAGACCCTATGTCGATCCTTAACGTTAAAAACATACCCTCAGTCAATTCTAAACGCATGGTCAAAGTTTCATGTAACACTGGCTCTTAGACAGCTGCAACAGAAGTTACCTAATATGGATCTACATTCTTTGCATAAGCATGTATAGCATCTGATTTAGGTAGTGTTGTAAGCAAGCAATGAAGACCCAGTAGCTCCTACAGGAGCTGTCTGATATGGGTCTATATTGTTATAATGCTGTAATTCATCTGAAAGTTCTGACACTGCAAGTATTTGAACAGCATGGCCTACCCATGTATGAATAGTATTTAGAGCTCTTTATAATGTCTGATTCATGCTAATGTAGTAGCAAACAGTGTAGACCCTGTAGTTTGATTTGGGTCTACACTGTTTGCCTAAGCATACCTGTCCAATACTTACAAATTACAAATTTGGAATCTGTAACTGATAAGGTATAGGAGATATGCTCCGGACAAGCCTTTAGTAAAATCAAGGTCAAAGGTCAAGGGCACATTGACCTGAAAATGGTACGCGACATTCCGCCATCCCAAGATGAACTCACACACTAAATTTGGAATCCGTAGCTGGTAAGGTATAGGAGATATGCTCTGGACAAGCTTTTTGTATCTGGTAAGGTATAGGAGATATGCTCCGGACTGTAAAATTGAGGTCAAAGGTCAAGGTCAGTGATCTGAAAATGGTAAACGACTCTCCGCCATCCCAAGATGAACTCACAAACCAAATTTGGAATCCGTAGCTGGTAAGGTATAGGAGATATTCTCTGGACAACCTTTTTTGTAAAATCGAGGTCCAAGGTCAAGGTCAAGGTCACAGTGACCTGAAAATGGTACGCGACATTCCTCCATCCCAAGATGAACTCACACACCAAATTTGGAATCCATAGCTGGTAAGGTATAGGAGATATGCTCTGGACAAGCTTTTTGTATCTGGTAAGGTATAGGAGATATGCTCCGGACTGTAAAATTAAGGTCAAAGGTCAAGGTCAAGGTCAGTGATCTGAAAATGGTACACGACTCTCCGCCATCCCAAGATGGTACCAAATTTGGAATCCGTAGCTGGTAAAGTATAGGAGATATACTCCGGACAAGCTTTTTGCAGCTGGTAAGGTATAAGCTTTTTGTAAAATCGAGGTCAAAGGTCAAGGTCACAGTGACCTGAAAATGATACGCGACACTCCGTCATCCCAAGATGAACTCACATACCAAATTTTGGATCCGTAGCTGGTAAGGTATAGGAGATATGCTCCGGACAAGCTTTTTGTAAAATCGAGGTCAAAGGTCAAGGTCAAGGTCACAGTGACCTGAAAATAGTATGTGACACTCCTCCATCCCAAGATGAACACACACACCAAATTTGGAATCCGTAGCTGGTAAAGTATAGGAGATATACTCCGGACAAGCTTTTTGCAGCTGGTAAGGTATAAGCTTTTTGTAAAATCGAAGTCAAAGGTCAAGGTCACAGTGACCTGAAAATGATACGCGACACTCCGTCATCCCAAGATGAACTCACATACCAAATTTTGGATCCGTAGCTGGTAAGGTATAGGAGATATGCTCCGGACAAGCTTTTTGTAAAATCGAGGTCAAAGGTCAAGGTCACAGTGACATGAAAATGGTACGCGACACTCCGCCATAGGTATAAGCTTTTTGTAAAATCGAGGTCAAAGGTCAAGGTCACAGTGACCTGAAAATGATACGCGACACTCCGTCATCCCAAGATGAACTCACATACCAAATTTTGGATCCGTAGCTGGTAAGGTATAGGACATATGCTCCGGACAAGCTTTTTGTAAAATCGAGGTCAAAGGTCAAGGTCAAGGTGACATGAAAATGGTACGCGACACTCCGCCATAGGTATAAGCTTTTTGTAAAATCGAGGTCAAAGGTCAAGGTCACAGTGACCTGAAAATGATACGCTACACTCCGTCATCCTAAGATGAACTCACATACCAAATTTTGGATCCGTAGCTGGTAAGGTATAGGAGATATGCTCCGGACAAGCTTTTTGTAAAATCGAGGTCAAAGGTCAAGGTCAAAGTGACATGAAAATGGTACGCGACACTCCGCCATCTCAAGGTGATCTCACACACCAAATTTGGAATCCGTATCTGGTAAGGTATAGGAGATATGCTCTGGACAAGCTTTTTGTAAAATCGGTCAAAGGTCAAGGTCAAGGTCACAGTGATCTGAAAATGGTACGCGACACTCCTCCATCCCAATATGAACTCACACACCAAATTTGGAATCCTTAGCTGGTAAGGTATAGTTGATATACTCAGGACAAGCTTTTTGTAGCTGGTAAGGTATAAGCTTTTTTTAAAATTGAGGTTCAAGGTCAAGGTCACAGTGACCTGGAAATGGTACGCGACACTCCGCCATCCCAAGATGAACTCACACACCAAATTTGGAATCTGTAGCTGGTAAGGTAAAGGAGATATGCTCCGGACAAGCTTTTGGTAAAATCGGTCAACGGTCATGGTCAAGGTCACAGTGATCTGAAAATGGTACGCGACACTCCTCCATCCCAAGATGAACTCACACACCAAATTTGGAATCTGTAGCTGGTAAGGTAAAGGAGATATGCTCCGGACAAGCTTTTTGTAAAATCAAGGTCAAAGGTCAAGGTCACAGTCACATGAAAATGGTACGCGACACTCCGCCATCCAAAGATGAACTCACACACCAAATTTGGTATCCGTAGCTGATGTGACAAAGGAAATATACTCCGGACAAAAGGTACACACACCCACACACCCACCCACACACACACACACCCACGCACGGTGCGATCACTATATGCCGCCAAAGCCTAGCTTTGGGGGCATAAAAAACCCACAAATATTTATAAGCTAAATTTTTATAATGGCATATGAACATAGGATATTTTGGTATTGGCGGAAACTGTAGAATAGGTCTGTATGATTCCATAAGCTAAACAGATCAGACCCTGATCAAACAGCTCCTATACTGTCCACAGAAACCATGCTTGTGACCACTCAACAAAATTGTCTACAACTGTGGGTTCCTTAGAGAAATGAAAACAAGAGCACCGTGGAATGTTTACCTTTTCCTACTATCTGGAACCCTGAGCCCAGACACCATCTTAGCTCTTTGTAATGACACTGACCTAAAATGATTAACCTTTTCCCAGTTGAATATTCATGTAACAAATAATGCCATCATTAATTAGCTGAAATTTATAATGGCACAGGTACATAGGAGCTTTTGGAATCAATAGAAACTGTAGCCAACAGAGCAGACCCTGATCAAATGGCTCCTCTAATAAGGTTCAACTCTTATTATGAATTATTTTACTATATCAAAATTTCGTTGTATCAGTTCAATGCCTTTGCAATAGAGTAGACCTCGATCAGATAGCTCTAATAGAAGATATCTTATCAGGGTCTGCTCTGTTTGCTTATGGGGTTATAAAGATCTGACAGTTTCAGCCTAGGTTAAAACCTCCCTTTTTCATATTGATACAAATGTAATAACTCAGCTAATTAATACTCATAATGCATTATTTCTTACATGAATATTCATCAGGTAATGGGATTTAAATGAAGACTGAAGAAATAAGGAAGTTAATTTTGTTTTTTGATATTAATTAAGTTTTCATTATATCAGAGTTTGTTAGTGTTTTCCGCAAAAACAAACCTTAAAGAAAACAACAGGACGGAAGAATTGGAAACATAACAGAGTCCTACATGATGAGATTTAGACGATACAAATATTCTCCTACCATCGTTTCTGCTGTAGACAATCACTAGCCCCGCCCGACTGCCACAGAAAACCTTGTCATCCACATACAGCATGCTGATAACCGTGCAGCCTGGGTGAAACTTTTGGATATGCTGTCGGTGTGAGTCACTCTTCTGTTCATTGAACATAAACACTAAAATCCTGCAGAACAAAACAACAAAGAGACAAATGAAAACTGTTGAAACAAGAGGGCCAGAATGGCCCTGAAGCGCTCACCAGACAATCAGAGGAGAAGATTTTCAAAGTTTTCACTATATGTTTCTATAGAAAACTAGCCGGCCCTGGGGCGTGGCTAATTTTGACCCAAGCGGCACAATTTATATAACTTTTGTAGAGGACCTGAACATGATGCTATGTGCCAAATATGAAAGCTGAGAACCTTCCAGTTTCAAATGAGAAGATTTTCAAAGTTTTCACTATATGTTTCTATTGAAAACTGGACACCCCTGGGGCGGGGCCAATTTTGACCCCAGAGCCATAATTTATATAACTTTTGTAGAGGACCTGAACATGATGCTCTGTGCCAAATATGAAAGCTGATATAATAATGTTGAAACGCCATATAACTGGTCTATAAGGCATTGCCCCGGTCTGATAGCATGAATGGATATTGTGTATTCACAATTTCTTCAAATAATATTTTCTAAACATCTCTACAAGCTTGATATTGATATCGGTGAAAGTCACTACTTTCGGTTTGTAAGTCTTTATTTTTGGTCTGATCAGGGTCTGCTCTGTTTGCTGATGACATGATATAGAACTGATTGTATAGTTTTTGCCAAAGCAAAAAGTTCACTTGAAACTGTTACAATATAACATTTAGCTAATAAACATTTGTAATGTCATTTTTTCTTACATGGATATTGAATATGGAGAGGGTTAATAGTTTCTCAAAATCTTGATTGAATCAAAAGAAGTCAAAAGTGCCAAGATCCAAATTATGAGCAGACATACATTTTTTTTTACACTAAAACAATTACCATAATTTTATTCACTACCATTCCAAACAGTACAGGAACTACTTAGATATCTTAGTTAACAAATCAAATTCTACACACTTTTCTAATTTCTGGATGACCTTCTAATGGGCACCAGCCATATGACTTACTCTGAGTCCACAGTGCTCATCCAGACACTGTCTTCCTGGAATGCCAGCTCATCACTGACAAGGGCAAAGCCTGGAACCGATTCCACACAAACTATCTCACACCTGGTCACCTGGAAAGACTCTACCAGATTTGGCTTGGCTGTGTGCAGGGATACAACGGACACCTGACCCAAGGACTCTGTTGATGAGCAAACCCACAGGTGTTCCACTGAGCCATCATTCCTTGTCGGGAAATAAACACGCACAGCACATTTTACCTGTCAGTCATAACAATGAAGATATTTTAATACAGAGCAACAGATAAAAGTGCGTACTCAAATACTAAAACCGTCCTTTCTTGAAAAATGTTTTAATTTATGTATCTTATCTGGCACTCTGTGAAGTTATTTTCAGTAATTTTGTTATTGTTTAATGTTCTCTGTTTAACTTTTTACCTGATGAATATTCATGCAAGATTTAATATAAATACAAATTATTTGTATTAGTACATGGTTAACCCTGTCCCTAATGTAGACAATGTTTCACACTTTGCAAATAGGGTAAACCCAGATCAGAGGGCTCCTGTTGGCGCTATCTGTGTTTGCCTATAAAATTATATAGATCCGATCCTACAGTTTTTGGCTTAGTCAAAAATTCAATGAAAATATCGATTCATTAAATTAACCCTTTCCCTCATATAAATGTGTTTTCACTCATTTGCAAACAGAGTAGACCCAGATCAAACAGCTTCTATAGGATTTGTCTGATCAGGGTCTGCTCTGTTTGCTAGTGGAATTTGATATTTCTGTTTCTTTACTTTCTAAAAAGACTACAATGTTCCACCTTCCATATTTCATTATAACTATTTTGTTCATGAATATTCAGTAGGTATTGAACTTTGGAATAGACACAGAACAGGGAAGAGGTTAAGTTAATATATATTCATGAAGTGATCAATTCAAGCAGAAATATGTTCATCAGGGTAAGGGTTAACTAATACCTTTTAACACCTCTGTAAAAGTCACTTTTTAAAACCATTGTGATAAATATGCTCTATTCTACCATTGTGATAAATATGCTCTATCCTACCATTGTGATAAATATGCCCTGTTTTATCATGATCTACACTTCTGTCCATGTTTATCAGGTCCATTATTAACCCTTCATTTCATGAATATTAATTAGTTTAAATTTAATAGTGGCATATGAACACAGTGTTTAAGCCATGACAGAAAAAGTAGAATAATAACTACAGGTTTATGTCATAAAATTGGATGTCTCCCCCCCCCCTTGCACCCCCACACACACACCCCTTGCACCCACACATACACACTGCTACATATTGTCACATTTCTGTACATGAGAACTCTACTGGATAAGATGTGCGGCAGACAGACGGACAATCAATTCTAACTAAAAAACAATATGTAAAGGGACCTTGGGTATGACACTTCCTCTTATCATGACCTTTCCATGTATGAAGTTTCAATCCAATGGCATTAGCCACATAGGAGCTATTGTCCAGACAAAAAAAGTGAAGAATATTTACACGGGGCAATAACTCCAATATTAGTGAAACCAGAGTTGTGGACCTTGGGCATTACACTTCCTCTCATCATGATCTTTCCATGTATGAAACTTCAATCCAATGGCATGAGCCATATAGGAGTTATCGTCCGGACTAAAAAATGTGAACAAATTTACAAGGGACAACAACTCCAATATTAGTGAAGCCAGAGTTATGAACCTTGTGCATGACACTTCCTCTAATCATGATCTTTCCATGTATGAAGTTTCAATCCAATAGCATGAGCCATATAGGAGTTATCGTCCAGACAAAAAAAAAGTGTGAAAAAATTTACAAGCAGCAATATCTCCAAAATTAGTGAAGCCAGAGTTATTGGACCTTGTGCAAAACACTTCCTCTCATTATGCTCTTTCCGTATATGAAGTTTCAACCAACTGGCATCAGGCATATTAAAGTTATCGTCCAGACAAGAAAGTGTGATGGACAGACAGACAACTATCACGAAAACAATGTCTCCCCATTATAAATATGGGGGGAGACATAATTCATCTAATTCCTAATATTCCAACAGGCAAGACCCTTATCAGATGGCTCCTACAGGAGTTGTCTGATCTGATTCTACTCTGTTTGCAAAGGTGTTCAAATGTGTACATATATGGAGTAAAGGGATAAGTGAAATTTCTGAAATATTTCCCCACCTTTGTAAAATTTCTCTGCATATCAATTGACATGTGCTTGGTTAACAAAGCTGGCTGGTGTACATTGGTTTCCTTCATATCCGGCTGGTGCCAGCTTGGAATGTTCACAATGTCTGAAAATACCAATGAACTATTGTATGTATGTACTCAATCTCAAAATGTCTGAAATGATAAAACAAGAGGGCAATTGGCCCTATATCGCTCACCTGAGTTACAGTAATATATTGACAATGTTAATTTTTCAGTGGACAACATTTCTAGCAGATGACAGAAACTTAGTTTTAACCCTTTTACTGCTGAATCAACTTGGAACTAAAATTGACACACAGTTTGGATGGTTTGTTCCCACTTTGCCAACCTTTTTATTTAACACCTCTGCTAATCTCCCAATTTTCTTGTTCTCACCTCCAAGTTACCTGTATTTTCTATACTGTTAGAAAAAATAAGTAAAAGATGAGCTCAGTATTTAAACAAGAGTGTTCGGAGGAACACATGTGTCACCTGCTTGCAGCTGACACAAAAACTTATTGTTAATATGAAAAAGGGGAATAACTCAAAAAATATTTATGCTAGAGTTGTGGCCCTTGTGCATGACACTTCCTCTCATCATGCTTGTTCCATGTGCGAAATTTGAAAGCTCTATAATGATTAGTTTAGAAATGACAGCCCAAAAAAGAAAGTGTGATGGACAGACAGACGGACGGACGACGCAAAGTGATCCCTAAGTTACACACTGCCTCTCGGCAGGTGACACAAAAAGTTTGTAAATGCAATGCAGAAGTTATTTTGATAAAAGATTGACCAATATAAATTATTTTAGTTTACACAACTCATAATCTAACACATAATTAGATCAATCATAAATTAATATCAAGCAATGATCAAACAATTAAATGACTAACTGGATGATAAGGATAGTTGTCATAAAACCGTTAGATGTAATTAATTGACTGACTAGAAATCACTTAATCCTGATTGCATTTACTAATTCATGAAAACAGTGTAGACACAGATCAGCTGCCGCATCGAAAATGCGGCGTCTAATCTGGGTTAAAACTTTTGTCACTCATCAAAACCAACAGTTTATCCACTACTGCTGCAAATAGTGCAAACCCTGATCAACCGGTGTTTTCTGAAGTTCATAGATTAGTTTATTCATGCCTATACTTTGTCTTTTTGTGTGATTGCATTGTATTTTCTTACTTTTCCTGAGGAGACTGCGAGTGTGAGTCTGTTCAGGGCCAATTTGTCAGTCGGTGCTGCAAACAATACAGACCGCGATCAGTTACCACAACTGGTCAGGGTCTTCGCTATTTGCAGCATCATACATGTAACAAGTATATTAATAAATGATATAAATTAAAAATAAATCATAGTCATACATGTAAATAACAGTTAGTGCTGTAAACAGTACAGACCCTGATCAGTAACCGGCGTCATAGAAATAAATGATGTGAATTATATATATTACTATAAGATACTATAAGACACTATAAGCCGGACACGTAAATCAATAAATGATGAAATGTATATAAATTAAAAGATAAGAAAGTGTTTTGTCTCATTTGTTTGCCTTTCTCCTTTTTTCCTTTTAATGATAATTTTTTAATAATATAAAGGAAACAAAAACCTTTGTTTCCTTTTAATAGTAATTGTTAATACTATAAAGGGTCCAAGGAGAAACTGAACCTATCTTTTTTGCACAAGTAGTTATAGTAGAGCTGAAAAATACATATCTACCATCCCAACTACTTAAACAATAGAGGTTGGCAAAGTGGGAACACACCGTTTGGATTATAAGAGAAGTTTTCACTATATGTTTCTATTGAAAACTGGCCACCCCTGGGATGGGGCCAATTTTGATCCAAGTTTCAGAGGAGACGATTTTCAAAGTTTTCACTATAATTATGTTTCTATAGAAAACAATGTACCCCTGGGGTGGGACCAATTTTGACCCTAGGGACATAATTTATATAACTTTTGTAGAGGACCTACACATGATGCTATGTACCAAATATGAAAGCTGAGAACCCTGTAGATTCAGAGAAGATTTTTAAAGGTTCAGATTGTTAACGACTGACGACGCAAGACGCTGGATGATTGACATCAGGCCATCACAAAAGCTCACCCTGAGCATTTTGTGCTCTGGTGAGCTAAACATACATGTCCTCTCTATTACAAACATACCTATCTCTCTCTATTACAAACACACCTGTCCTCTCCCTATTACAAACACACTTATCCTCTCTTTATTACAAACACACCTGTCTGCTCTCTTTTACAAACATCTCTGTCCTCTCTCTATATATTAAGCAACTGACATGAAATATGGACAAGAACCGTAAAGGTTATCCCAACTTTGCAATTATAATTCTATTAAAGTGTAAAATGACATTTCAGATTTAACCCTTTACTTAATTATAAGAAATAAGAACTGTAAACCAAAGGCTAACGATTCCCCCCCCTCTAGATTTATTTTTACGTTAAATATGAAGTTAATATCTGCAACCACTTCCAAAGAAAGACCGGAAAATTGAAAATTTGACAAAAAAGTAATGTTCAAGGGCCATAACTCTGGCAAAAATTATTCAACCAGACTGAGATTGGGAATTAAGCTGTAAATCATCTAAAGTTAGCTTTATGCCAAATATGAAGTTAATATCTGCAACCACTTCCAACAAAAGTCTGGAAAATCCCAAATTTGAAGAAAAAAATTAAAGTTCAAGGGCAATAACTCTGGAAATAATTATTCAACCGGACTGAGATTGTAACATAAGCTTAACTTATCTAGATTTAGCTTTGTACTAAATATAGAGTTGATATCTCGAGTCACTTCCATAAAAAGTCCAGAAAACCGGAAAACATTGGTAGGGGACTAAAAAGGGGAGATAACTCCTGAAGTAGTGGTCCGATCATAACAGAAATATGCGGTGCACAGGTTTATATGGTCATATGGCTATATAATTATGAACTTTCAACAAAATTAAAGCAAAACTGTAGAAGAAGAAGGCCGGACAAAATTGTGTCCACGGACAGATAGAGGGACGGAAAGACGGACAAACCTGATTCCTGATTCGTTGTTGGGGGTATAATTAATTTTCAAAATGGCAAATTAACACATGAATTTCTTTGCCAAAGCAGAAATTGTACACTCAGATCAACAGTATTCTTTAAGCAAATAGAGCAGACTCTGATTAGATGGCTCCTACAGAAGCCATCTGATCTGGGTCTACTCTGTTTTCAAAAGTGTAGAAAGGTGTTTTTAGGGAATAAAGGATTAAATTCAAATATTGAGATTACAAATAAAGAAATATATAAAAAATCATGTAGAAAATGTTGTTTTCAATGGTTCCCAGAGCCATAAATAAGGGATATATTACAAATATTAAATTATCGTTTCTCCATCAAACACTATGTTGTGATCTCGTTTTCGAATCGTCTTGTAGAGACAATACTAATGACTGGCAACAGCATAGGGTTTGATGGAGAAAAAAGGAACACTCCTGAAAACAAGAGGGCCAGAATGGCCCTGGCATCGCTCACCAGGCAATCAGAGGAGAAGATGTTCAAAGTTTTCACTATATGTTTCTAGAGAAAACTAGCCACCCCTGGGGCGGGCCAATTTTGATCCAAGCGGCATAATTTATACAACTTTTGTAGAGGACCTGAACATGATGCTATGTGCCAAATATGAAAGCTGAGAACCTTCCAGTTTCTGAGGAAAATATTTTCAAATTTGACACTATATGTTTCTATTGCGACTGGCTACCCCTGGGGCGGGGCCAATTTTGACCCAGGGGGCATAATTTATATAACTCTTGTAGAGGACCAGAACATGATGTTATGTGTCAAATATGAAAGCTGAGAACCTTCCAGTTTCTGAGGAGAAGATTTTCAAAGTTGTCACTATATGTTTCTATTGAGACATGGCTACCCCTGGGACAGGGCCAATTTTGACCCCTGGGGCATAATTTATATAAATTTTGTAGAGGACCTGAATATGATCCTATGTGCCAAATATGAAAGCTAAGAACCCTGTATATTTAGAGGAGAAGATTTTCAAAGTTGTCACTATATGTTTCTATTGAAAACTGGCCACCCCTGGGACGGGGTCAATTTTGACCCCAGGGGCATACTGTATATAACTTTTGTAGAGGACCAGAACATGATGCTATGTGCCAAATATGAAAGCTGAGAACCTTCCAGTTTCAGAGGAGAAGATTTTCAAAGTTTCACTATATGTTTCTATTGAAAACTGACCACCCCTGGGGCGGGGCCAATTTTGACCCCAGGGGCATAATTTATATAACTTTTGTAGAGGACCTGAACATGATGCTATGTGCCAAATATGAAAACTGAGAACCCTGTAGATTCAGAAGAAAAGATTTTCAAAGTTGTCACTATATGTTTTTATTCAAAACTGGCTATCCCTGGGGCGGGGCCAATTTTGACCCCAGGGCCATAATTTATATAACTTTTGTAGAGGACCTGAACCTGATGCTATGTGCCAAATATGAAAGCTTAGAACGCTGTAGATTCAGAGGAGAAGATTTTCAAAGTTGTCACTATATGTTTCTATTGAAATCTGGCTACCCCTGGGGTGGGGCCAATTTTGACCCCAAGGCCATAATTTATATAACTTTTGTAGAGGACCTGAACATGATGCTATGTGCCAAATATGAAAGCTGAGAACGCTGTAGATTCAGAGGAGAAGATTTTCAAAGTTGTCACTATATGTTTCTATTGGAATCTGGCTACCCCTGGGGCGGAGCCAATTTTGACCCCAGGGGCATAATTTATATAACTTTTGTAGAGGACCTGAACATGATGCTATGTGCCAAATATGAAAGCCGAGAACCCTGTAGATTCAGAGGAGAAGATTTTCAAAGTTTTACTATATATTTCAATAGAAAACAAGGCACCCCTGGGGCGGGGCCAATTTTGACCCCAGGGGCAAAATTTATATAACTTTTGTAGAGGACCTAAAGATGATGCTATGTACCAAAGATGAAAGCTGAGAACCCTGTAGATTCAGAGGAGAAGATTTTTAAAGGTTCAAATTGTTGACGCCCGACGACGGACGACGGACATCAAGTGATCACAAAAGCTCACCCTGAGCACAAAAGTGCTCTGGTGAGCTAAAAACAACCTTTCCCTCATATAAATGCTTTTTGCACATATTTGCAAACAGAGTTGACCTAGATCAGACAACCCCTATAGGAGCCGTCTGATCAGGGTCTGCTCTTTTTGCTTATTAAATTATCATAGATCTGATTCTACAGTTTCTGACAATACCAATACTTCCTGTGTACATATGCTATAATAAAAATTCAGCTAATAAATGTCATTATTTCTTACATGAATTTACAACAGGGAATGGGTGAAATTGTTCATCATATCTATGCCTCCAGGTCCTACAATAACCATGATCTTACAGTGTTCCCGCTAGCCTTGATTTTCACCGAGTCCCAGGGACTCAGTGCCCTTCAAAAACTAGAGTTCCACTGAATCCAAGTTGAGTCCAAATTAAAAATGCACAATTTGAAAATGCTAAATCTATAGATTTTCATTGTTTTAACATATTTCCATTGTCTTTCAGCAAGCTTTTCTAAACAGCTAGTTGAACTGAAATGGAGCATGTTTTTGTGATTAGATCTGTTAATTTTATTTGTGAGAATATCTTGAATTGTGGTAGTTTCATGCATGATATTAGTACATTAATCCTTGGATGAGAATTATCGTTTGCTGAGGTTCACATCATTCCGTTAAAAAGCAATAGACATTGAAATAAATAAAATAAAGCAGTAGGAAATTCACTGAGGATTCTCATACCAAATTAATGAGGGTACGTGTGTAATGCGACGTTGTTATGCACCATGACATATACACTTTTTAGCCGGCCTGTTAGAGAATCTTAAGGTTTTAGGAGCGATTTTGATTTTCAATGCCCGTCGATGGCCGTTGCAGATCTATGCCGAGCAAGTGAGCTGCTTGATAACCAGTGCTACCTGATGTGATGTGTAGTAACACAGACGCTGCATTTCATAAGAAATATTTTATCATCGAGTCTTTGCAAAGAGGATCTATCAATCACACTTCTTGGAAGCGACCGATGTGTTTAAGTGGAGACCCCATCTATTCAGCGTGCCGTTGCTATACGAAAATGTTTAATCCTGTGGTTAAGCAATAGATAATGAAATCGCCGGGTTCAAACTGTGACGTCACGCGATACATGTAAATTTAAAAACCCCAACTGTACTCGTGCGGCACCATAAATCTATTAAACTTTATTAATAATAATAATTTGATGACAATGACGCATAATACTCATTATTTCAACCGTTCAAAACCTAAAATACAGACCAGATTTCCAGAATCGTAAATATCAGCTTTAAGAACTGATGTTTTAGCGTTGCATCCCAGGGACTCCACGACCTCCGAAATTCCGAGTCCCGGCCAATTTCTTTGCGTAAATAGATATGATTAAGGCGTAAACGCGAACACAGTCTTACCAAGAGAATACTTGGCCAACAAGAAGTCAATACACCACTCCTGTTTCATGCTGGCACTCGTAGCACTGAACACATATTTCTTCTTCCTAGAAATAAAAAGAGAGAAAAATTATGCAATAACCCTTTACTCCATCAAAACACCTTTCTACACATTTGTAAACAGAGAAGACCCAGATCGGACAGCTCATGTAGGAGACGTCTGATCAGGGTTTGCTCTGTTTGCTTACTATATATAATATAGACATGACTCTACAGTTTCTGCCATGGCCAAACATTCCTGTGTCCTTTTACTATTATAACAATTTATCTAATATTTATTATGTTATTATTTCTTACATGAATATTCATGGTGTAAAGGGTTAATATTCATGATACTATTATTTTTTACTCTGAATATTCATGGAGTAAAAGGGTTAACATAGAAAAAGTAACCCACACAATTCATTACTTACCTTACTTTGTCCTGAAGTATAATGGAGCTTGAATTGAGCAACTGTAGCTGGTAATCTTTGCCTTGTATGTCTTTCTGTAAACCAGTTATCATCTCTTGGATATGTTCCTCTGTCAAGGCCTAACAAAATGAATACAAAACAATGTTATTGAGCTCTGAAACAGCATCACTGGCATAACCCTTTCCTTTACATAAACTCCTTTTCACGCCTTTGCAAACAGAGAAGACCCAGATCCGGTGGTTTCAGTAGGAGCTGTCTGATCAGCGTCTGTTCTATTTGCTAATGAAATTATACCAGACCTACGCTACAGTTTCTACTGATCCCAAATCATTGTATGTACAAATGCCATTATAAAAACTCAGCTAATACATGTTCACAATGTCATTCTTTCTTATAAGAATATTCAACAGGTTAACGTACGACAACTGCATTTTTGCATATACACATATCAGCTCTTGACCTGATGTTAAAGAATGTCTGCTTGATTCAGATCCTTTGATTATTTATCTTTGGCTAGCACTTCAACATTCAAAGAGTTTGCCTCATTTAATATTCACTGATTGTATGTAATTCATTATAATAATGTTATTATTATGGTGATGTTAATATTATGATAATATTCTTTCATACCAATATTGACATTTATATAAGATTTGTTTGATTGTTTTATTTCAGAGAATCACTTTTCTAGGAAGAATTAAAGAAAAAAAAACGAAGCGCATACACGTGTTGTTGTCCTATGTTCATCCTCACTACGGACTCCACTTACAATCAGTATTAGTCCACCCACAACTCACACATCAGTATTATTCCATCAATAACTCACACTTAGCAGTATTATTCCACCCATAACTCACACTTACCAAGTATAGTCCACCTATAACACACTTATCAAGTATAGTCCAGCTATAACACACTTATCAGGATAAGTCCACTCATAACTCCTAAAGTCAAAAATTCTGATAATATGCCACCTAATATAACATTTACAATTTCATTAAAGTCCAGCCGGTATTCCCATAAAAAATAAAATGGACAAGGAAGATACTGCAAATACTACATTTTATTTATAACTTTGTTATAAAAACTTTGCCTTTCAGTTTCATAGATTTCTATCTATTTATCTGATCTGGGTCTACTCTGCATTAAAAGGCAGATTCAACCCATTATGAATCTGATTCTCAATTAACCCTTTACTCCCTAAATACGCCTATGCGTAGAAAGAGTAGACTCAGATCAGATGGCTCCTGTAGGAGCCGTCTGATCTGGGTCTGCTCTGTTTGCTTATGAAGTAATATAGATATAATTCTACAGCTTCTACCATAGTCAACTATTACTGTGTCTCATGTGTTATTGTAACAAGTAACCCAATAAATATTCATGATGTTATAATTTCGTACATGAATATTCATGGAATAAAGTGGTCATGCAGGTAAGAATGGACTCTAGGCTTTGAATGCTGATGTGCAGTCCATTAAGTGTTATAGGAATGAATGTTCCAAAAGTTAGAGTAATAAACACTGTATACCCTGATTAACCCTTTCCTTCATTTTCACACATTTGCAAACAGAGAAGACCCAGATCAGATGGCTCCTATAGGAGCTGTCAATTAAGGATCTGCTCTGTTTTTAACTGGAATTTGATATATCTGGGTATTTTTTCGATTCTAAAATGACTGCAATGTTCACATTCCAGATTTCATTATAACTATTTTGTCTGAATATTCAGTAGGTATTGAAATTTCCACTAAATATAGAACAATGGAATGGTTAATGGGCTCCTGTAGGAGCTTTCTGATCTATCTCTGTAAAAGCTCTGATCTATGTCTGTAGGAGCTTTCCGATCTATGTGTACACTGTAGGAGCTTTATGATCTATGTCTGTAGGAGCTTTCTGATCTATGTATATAGGAGCTTTCTGATCTATGTCTACACTGTAGGAGCTTTCTGATCTATGTTTGTAGGAGCTTTCTGATATATATGTACACTGTAGGAGCTTTCTGATCTATGTGTACACTGCAGAAGTTTTCCTATCTATGTCTGTAGGAGCTTTCTGATCTATGTCTGTAGGAGTTTTCTGATCTATGTCTACATTGTAGGAGCTTTTTGATCTATGTCTATATTGTAGGAGCTTTCTGATCTATGTGTACACTGTAGGAGCTTTCTGATCTATGTGTACACTGTAGGAGCTTTCTGATCTATGTGTACACTGTAGGAACTTTCTGATCTATGTGTACACTGTAGGAACTTTCTGATCTATGTGTACACTGTAGAAGCTTTCTGATCTATGTCTACACTGTAGGAGCTTTCTGATCTATGTGTACACTGTAGGAGCTTTCTGATCTATGTGTACACTGTAGGAACTTTCTGATCTATGTGTACACTGTAGAAGCTTTCTGATCTATGTGTACACTGTAGGAGCTTTCTGATCTATGTGTACACTGTAGAAGCTTTCTGATCTATGTGTACACTGTAGGAGCTTTCTGATCTATGTGTACACTGTAGAAGCTTTCTGATCTATGTGTACACTGTAGGAACTTTCTGATCTATGTGTACACTGTAGGAGCTTTCTGATCTATGTGTACACTGTAGGAGCTTTCTGATCTATGTGTACACCGTAGGAACTTTCTGATCTATGTGTACACTGTAGGAGCTTTCTGATCTATGTGTACACTGTAGGAGCTTTCTGATCTATGTGTACACTGTAGGAGCTTTCTGATCTTTGTCTACAGTGTAGGAACTTTCTGATCTGTGTGTACTGTAGGAGCTTTCTGATCTTTTTCTTCAGTGTAGGAACTTTCTGATCTGTGTGTACATTGTAGGAGCTTTCTGATCTATGTGTACTGTAGGAGCTTTCCCATCTATGTTTGTAGGAGCTTTCTGATCTATGTGTACTGTAGGAGCTTTCTGATCTTTGTCTACAGTGTAGGAACTTTCTGATCTGTGTGTACTGTAGGACTTTCTGATCTATGTGTACACTGTAGGAGCTTGCCTATCTATGTTTGTAGGAGCTTTCTGATCTATGTGTACACTGTAGGAGCTTTCCTATCTATGTTTGTAGGAACTTTCTGATCTGTGTGTACTGTAGGACTTTCTGATCTATGTGTACATTGTAGGAGCTTTCTGAGCTGTCTACATTGTAGGAGCTTTCTGATCTATGTCTACACTGTAGGAGCTTTCTGATCTATGTCTACACTGTAGGAGCTTACCTATCTATGTTTGTAGGAGCTTCCTGATCTATGTGTACACTGTAGGAGCTTTCCTATCTATGTTTGTAGGAGCTTTCTGATCTATGTGTACACTGTAGGAGCTTTTCTATCTAT
The DNA here is from genome assembly GCA_963576725.1 of Azorinus chamasolen. NCBI lineage: Eukaryota > Metazoa > Mollusca > Bivalvia > Cardiida > Solecurtidae > Azorinus > Azorinus chamasolen. The sequence goes on from OY755249.1 coordinate 17,211,214, forward strand.
GTTTGTAGGAGCTTTCTGATCTACGTCTCTAGGAGATTTCTGATCTATGTCTGTAGGAGCTTTCTGATCTTTGTCTACAGTGTAGGAACTTTCTGATCTATGTGTACTGTAGGAGCTTTTTGATATATGTGTACACTGTAGGAGCTTTCTGATCGTTGTCTACACTGTAGGAACTTTCTGATCCATGTCTGTAGGAACTTTCTGATCTATGTGTACACTGTAGGAGCTTTCTGATCTATATCTACATTGTAGGAGCTTTTTGATATATGTCTATATTGTAGGAGCTTTCTGATCTATGTGTACACTGTAGGAGCTTTCTGATCTATGTCTGTTGGAGCTTTCTGATCTTTGTCTACACTGTAGGAGCTTTCCGATCTATGTGTACTGTAGGAGCTTTCTGATATATGCCTGTAGGAGCTTTCTGATCTATGTGTTCACTGTAGGAGCTTTCTGATCTATGTCTGCAGGAGCTTTCTGATCTTTCGCTACAGAGTAGGAACTTTCTGATCTGTGTGTTCTGTAGGAGCTTTCTGATCTATGTGTACACTGTAGGAGCTTTCTGAGCTGTCTACATTGTAGGAGCTTTCTGATCTATGTCTACACTGTAGGAGCTTTCTGATCTATGTCTACATTGTAGGAGCTTTCTGATATATGTCTACACTGTAGGAGCTTGCCTATCTATGTTTGTAGGAGCTTTCTGAGCTGTCCACATTGTAGGAGCTTTCCTATCTATGTTTGTAGGAGCTTTCTGATCTACGTCTGTATGAGCTTTCTGATCTATGTCTGTAGGAGCTTTCTGATCTTTGTCTACAGTGTAGGAACTTTCTGATCTATGTGTACTGTAGGAGCTTTTTGATATATGTGTACACTGTAGGAGCTTTCCGATCTATGTGTACACTGTAGGAGCTTTCTGATCTATGTCTGTAGGAACTTTCTGATCTATGTGTACACTGTAGGAGCTTTCCGATCCATGTGTACACTGTAGGAGCTTTCTGATCTATGTGTACACTGTAGGAGCTTTCTGATCTATGTCTGTAGGAGCTTTCTGATCTATGTCTGTAGGAGCTTTCTGATCTATGTCTACATTGTAGGAGCGTTCTGATCTATGTGTACATTGTAGGAGCTTTCTGATCTATGTGTACACTGTAGGAGCTTTCTGATCTATGTGTACACTGTAGGAGCTTTCTGATATATGTGTACACTGCAGAAGCTTTCCTATCTATGTCTGTAGGAGCTTTCTGATCTATGGTAGGAGCTTTCTGATCTATGTCTGTAGGAGCTTTCTGATCTATGTCTACATTGTAAGAGCTTTCCTATCTATGTCTGTAGGAGCTTTCTGATCTTTGTCTACACTGTAGGAGCTTTCTGATCTATGTGTACACTGAAGGAGCTTTCTGATCTGTGTACACTGCAGAAGCTTTCCTATCTATGTCTGTAGGAGCTTTCTGATCTATGTCTGTAGGAGCTTTCTGATCTATGTCTACATTGTAAGAGCTTTTTATCCATGTCAATATTGTAGGAAATATCTGATCTTTGTGTACACTGTAGGAGCTTTCTGATCTATGTCTGTAGGAGCTTTCTAATCTATGTCTGCAGGAGCTTTCTGATCTTTTTCTACACTGTAGGAACTTTCTGATCTATGTCTGTAGGAGCTTTCTGATCTATGTCTACAGGAGTTTTCTCATCTTTGTCTACACTGTAGGAACTTTCTGATCTATGTGTACACTGCAAAAGCTTTCCTATCTATGTCTGTAGGAACTTTCTGATCTATGTCTGCAGGAGCTTTCTGATATTTGTCTACACTGTAGGAGCTTTCTGATCTGTGTGTACACTGTAGGAGCTTTCTGATCTATGTCTACATTGTAGGAGCTTTTTTTTTATCTATGTCTATATTGTAGGAGCTTTCTGATCTATGTGTACACTGTAGGAGCTTTCTGATCTATGTCTGTAGGAGCTTTCTGATCTATGTCTGTAGGAGCTTTCTGATCTATGTCTGCAGGAGCTTTCTGATCTATGCCTGTGCTGCATGAGCTTTCTGAGCTATGTCTACAAATGCTCTATTTATCACAATGGTTACAAAAAGTGATTTTTACAGAGGCATCAATATGAAGGAATGGGTTAAAAGCTGAGATGCCATGTGCCAAAGATGAAAATGAGAAGATTTTCAAAGTTTTCACTATATGTTTTTATTGAAAACTGGCCATCCAAGGCGCGGTGCCAATTTTGACCCAAAGGGCATAATTTATATAACTTTTGTAGGAGCTTTCTGGTCTATATGTACACCGTCTGAAAATATATGAAACTTCGCTTCCAGCAATATCTAAGAGTTAATTGTTACCTGATACTGGAGCTTGAGGGTAGACACGAGCTGACTGATCTGAGCGAGAACTGTGAGATCATGCATCATGTCTGTCAAATCTGACGCCACATGGTATGGATCCTCATCCTTTGTTGACTCTGTCATAGATACATGTCATTGTTAACAAATGAAACTGTCTACGTGTCAATGAACTATCAACCCCAATTATACAAATAATAATTTTAACTGACATTGTATTTCTTACATGAATGTTCATGGAGTAAAGATTTAAGGTGTAACCAATCTTACCTGACTTTGGGCTGAATATGGTTGTGTTTTTGGGTTCAGCATGAACCCGGGTTTGCATATTGGGCGTTATAGCAGAGGTGGTCAGTTCAAGCTCCTTCAGACTTTGGTGCCACTTGTAGGTGAACCTGTCTGAGTTGGCCCCATCTTGGTCCCTGACCACAAAAGAATGCATACAGTTAAATAGAAAATCTCTAAAGCGAAAATGTATGGAGTAAATATATCGACTTAACACATTCCCCCATAGGCTATTTTCAGACTCAACCCCTTTCAACAAATCTATCGAAAAGGAGCATTTACTAGAGAAAAGTTAACTTTTAGAATTGTGTAGTTTTGAAACTATTGTGATAAATTGAGCATTTGCTATTTATAACAATGGTTTCAAAAAGTGACTTTCACAGAGACGTCAAAAGGCGTCAATATGAGAGAATGGGTTAAAAGCAGTTGGTTGCTAACAGCAGAACAAAAGTAATGTACAAAGCTCCTTTGAAATATCTGCAATATTACATCCTGAATTAACCATTTCCCTCATATAAACACATTTCTACACCTTTCTACACTATTGCAAACAGCACTGATCCAGATGAGACAGCTCCTGTAGGAGCCGTCTGATGAGGGTCTGCTCAGTTTATTTATTATATAATATAGATATGATTCTACAATTCCTGTATCCATGTGCTTTTATAACAATTATTCTAATTAATATTCATCATGTCATTATTTCTTACATGAATATTTATGGAGTAAAGTGTTAAGCTGCCATCTGTCTTGCAGATCAACAAAATAAAACTGGAACAGTGTGGTAACAATTACCTGTATTTTCATTATTTACAATAATTAACACTTTTTAATTTTTATAAATATCTTAATACAGTAGAACCTGACTAAAACGACCATCGAAAAAAAGTTGGTAATGTCCACTGAGGCGCCAGCCGAGGTGAACATTACCATACCTAGGGTTGACAATGTGTGCTGTCGCTCTCCTTAGGATGTCATATTTATTTTATTATATCCAACAGCACAATCAATTTTTTCAGCAAAAAGATTTATTCAACGACAAATAAACAGTTTGAAACAAAAGTTATACTCAGTGCTTAAAATCGCGGAGCAACTTCACATTTCTATTCAATATACTTTATAAGTACTGGCGGAGTCCTTTTCACTGTCCAATCTTGACAGATCCTCCTCCAAAATAGTCACATAACGCGACATATCTCAAATATTTATACAAAAACAAAAACAATTGTCAAAATGTCAAAATGACATTTGTTGACCAAATTGCAAGCGTCAGATGACTTCAGTCAATGACGTCAATCAGCTGACATCATGCACACAATTTAATAAGTGCTCACTGATCTTGATGTTCAGTACCTATGTTAGTGGGAGACAGTATATTTCCGACACACCCGCTGGGTCTGATAGTATTTTATGTCACGGTGGCTTATGGGAGATTAACATTCTAAATGAAATTGAGGTATAATGAATGTCCCCTAAACAAAACAGACAACAGGTATAGATGAGCAAAATATCTAAATTCACAGGCCATCACTAAGTAACCATGGCAACCAACACTTTAGAAACACCTGCCATTAAGTTCATGGTACCCATACACCCCTTCTTAGCAAATTTTCAGCAAACTCTCATAATATCTAAATTGAGACCATTACCATTTCAACCGAATCTTTGAATCTAACACCTTTGACTGAGTTTGAGGTACCCAAATACCCCTACAAATCAATTTTCAACCAAATCAAACAATATCTAAATTTTGACCAATCTGAACCCCCAATTCAGTTACTATGGCAACCAATACTTTCAAAACACCTACCAATCAAGTCAGCGTGCCAAAATATCCCAACATACCAATTTTCAGCAAAATAAATTTCGTCAACCAAGTTCTAACTTTCCACCAATCAGAGTCCACCATTCAGTTACCATGGCAACCAATAATTTTGAAGCATGTAGCAATCAATTCATTTGGGGGACATTATTAGCTATTCAATGTTCATAACAAGTGAGGTCTGCCATGAAAAACAATGGAGTAAAGGGTTAGTTGAATAAACACTGCATATTATATCACCTGAATTCCTTGTAAGCAAAGCATTAACCCTTTGCCTGTTTAAATCTATTCAAGATTAAAAAAACCTCATTAATATTCATGGACAGAATCAATAAAATTGGACATGAAAAGGGAAGGGATTACCAAGGCCTAAACCTTTCTTGTTTATATGCTATACTAATTAATATTCATACATACATGATTTCTTGCATGAATATTCATGGAGTAAAGGGTTAAGATACCTATGGGATGCCAAGTGACTTAAAGTCTAATCAGAGTCTAAATTTTAAATATTATTTTCAAAACAAAGATTGTTTGAAGGAAGATTTATCATCTGCTGAAAGCATGATGAAACAAGTTGTGTATGTGAAACACTACACTACGCCCAATACAGGTTACCACTCAATATATGCGGCTTCATGAGATAAATAGGCATTCCAAATATGAAGTCTCTATGTGAAGTTGGTGATTTGACCTATATATGAGCTTTGACCTAGAAGGATGACCTTGACCTTGACATTTCATGTCACCACGCAATACATGTGGCTCCATGATATACACATGCATGCCAAATATCAAGTCTCTATCTGTACTAAATCAAATAGTACAGCGAATATAAACTTTGACTTATATATTTGTCCTTTGACCTTGAAGGATGACCTTGAAATTGACATGTCACCATTCAAAATGTGAGGCTTCATGAAATACACATGCATGCCAAATATCAAGTCTCTATCTCTAATGGTTCAAAAGTAAGTGATTTGACCTATATTGATTTGTAGGTGGCGGTGGTCTAGTGGTAACGCGCTTGACTATCAGTCCGGAGGTCAGGGGTTCAAATCCCGGTCCCACCCGGAAATTTCAGAGATGCTTTTCCGTGTCTCCCACCCGCACATCCTCTCCACCCAGGGGTTAAAATGGGTACCTGTGATGGTCACTCGCAGGTACTGCGGCTGCATGATTGCGCCATATGTTAGCAGTGCTCAATATTGCAGGCCAATGACTAAATGACCAGGGGAGTAAATGTACAGTCGGCTGAGCGGTCATTCGGACTGAAAGTAGACTATAACTAGGTACTTTACTTTTACCTATTTATCTGACCTTTGACCTTGAAAGATGACCTTGACATGTCATCCCTGAAGATGTGCGGCTTCAAGAGATATACATGAATGCCAAATATCAAGTCTCTACCTCTATTGATTCAAAAGTCATGGCATATGTTAAAGTTGCTGACAAACAAATGTCTGACCTTGACCCTGAATGATGACCTTGATCTTAATATGTCACCCCTCAAAATGAGATTTACATGCATGCCAAATATCAAGTCTCTAAGTAAGTGATTTTACCTATATATTTGACCTCTGACCTTGAAGGATATCCTTGACCTTAACATGCCACCCCTTAAAATGTGTGGATTTATGAGAAACATATTGTCGCTGTGCTGACAAAACCTCATATAATGAAAATCATTACTTTTTGGGAGAAACAAAAAACTGATTTTTTTATGAAGCGTCTTAATGTGACAAATAAGGTCTATATTCTGGTACCATATTAAAACACAAATTAATTGATAAAACTTTATTTATTCTATCATTGATTAAACTTAATTTATTCTATCATTTGGTATGGCGATTTTTTAAATGTACGATATTTTTGTACCAAGTTTTGTTCGCCTTATGTATATACAAGCTTTTACCACTTAAGACATATTTTGTTGTTTATTTTTTATCCGTCGATCATGATATACGACAATTTACATTTCACTTAAGTCTAAGCTTTGTACCTTGACACACCAAGAAAAGGACAGATCTATGCTCTATGTACCACAATACATAACCTAATCTGCATGTGTTTTAATAAATTTAATGTCATTGCCCCGCATGCTTGAAGAGTCAAATTTATACGAGGTTTTGATATTGTAAACTCAGACCAATAAATATGCGAGGTTCAGTCACGGGCAAGTTTTGACACTTATCATTGGTCGATTGAGCTGAAATTTTGACAGGATATGGGCATTGTACATTAAAACTTCGTGAAGAAACGATTTTTTTACGACCAAAATGGATATACGAGGTTTTGTCAGCACAGCGACGATATACATATGCCAAATATCAAGTCTCTATCTGTACTGGCTCAAGAGTTATGACCAATGTTAAAGTTGGTGCAAAACAAAAGACAGACAGGGAAAAAACAATATGCCCTCCACATCATTCTGATCTGGGGGGCATAAAAAGTGCAGCAGACAGACAGACAGAATATAATAAAGATATGTAGCCAGACAGACATATATACAATATAGATATGTAGCCAGACAGACAGATATACAATAAAGATATGTAACCAGACAGACAGATATACAATATAGATATGTAGCCAGACAGACAGATATACAATAAAGATATGTAGCCAGACAGACAGATGGATAATATACAGTAGAACCTGTCTAAAGGGACCATCAAAATGAGGTCTAATTGTGGGTCTGTACGGCAGGTGGTAGCTTAACACAGGTCAAAAGTAATGCATAAAGCTCCTATAGAAATCTTTTGGATTACTTTTGCCACCTGCTTTTTAAGATTCCTGTGTCCAATTAATTTAAGGTGGATTAAGACAGGTTATACTTTTGATGGTGACACAAGAATGGTAGAAAGATCTACTAGCTGGTATTTTAGAAAATTCAAGTAGGATAATAAAGCATATTATGTAGTTTGCTTAGAACTATAATGCCAGTTAGAAAAGAAGTGAGCACAGGGGGCCATTTCGTGGGTCTACATGGTCTAAAATGTCAAAACAAGAGGGCCATTATGGCCCTTAATCGCTCACCTGTTCGTAACAGATTTATGATTTCAATGACAGATTGCATAATTTGAAAAATCTTGGTAGAAAACCATTAGATGATGGTACATACTAAATATAAAGGGTCTAGACCTTACAGATTTGGAGGAGAAGATTTTTTTAAGATTTTCCTATGAAAAACTGTAAAGCCCCAGGGCGGGGCCATTTTTGATCCGGGGGTCATAATTTGAACAATCTTGGTAGAGGACTATTAGATAATCCAACATACCAAATATCTAAGGTCTATGCCTTACAATTTCAGAGAAGACTTTTAAAGATTTTTAAGAGAAGAAGATTTTCTAAGACTTTCCTATGAAAAAATTATATGCTCGGGGGCAGGGCCATTTTCAACCCAGGGGACATAATTTGAACAATCTTGGTAGAAAACTATTAGATTACGCTACATGTACATACAAAATATTAAAGGTCTCGGCCTTACAGTTTTGGAGAAGAAGATTCTAGAAGATTTTTAAATTTGAATAATCTTGGTAGAAAACCATTAGATGATGCTACATACCAAATATCAAGGGTCTAGACCTTACAGTTTTGGAGGAGAAGATTTTTAAAGATTTTCCTATGAAAAACTGATAAGCCCTTGGGCGGGGCCATTTTTGGTCCGGGGATCATAATTTGATTAATCTTGGTAGAGGACCATTAAATAATGCTACATACCAAATATCAAAGGTCTATACCTTATAATTTTAGAGAAGAAGATTTTTAAAGATTTTCCTATGAAAAACTGATAAGCCCCGGGGCGGGGCCATTTTTGTCCTGGGGGTCATAATTTGAACAATCTTAGTAGAGGACCATTAGATGATGCTACATTACAAATACCAAAGGTCTATACCTTACAATTTCAAAGAAGAAGATTTTTAAATATTTTCCTATGAAAAACTGATAAGCCCCGGGGCGGGGCCATTTTTGGCCCAGGGGTCATAATTTGAAAAATCTTAGTAGAGGACCATTAGATCATGCTACATACCAAATATCAAAGGTCTATTCCTTACAGTTTCAGAGAAGAAGATTTTTAAAGATTTTCCTATGAAAAACTGATAAGCCCCGGGGCGGGGCCATTTTTGGCCCGGGGGACATAATTTGAACAATTTTTGTAGAGGACCATTACATCATCCTACATACCAAATATCAAAGCTCTTGGCTTTGTGGTTTGAGAGAAGAAGATGTTTAAGTAAATTATTGATGTACGCACGACGCACATACGCACGACGCCGGACACAGGATCATCCCAATAGCTCACCTTTGCACTTTGTGCCAGGTGAGCTAAAAATAGATTGGGTCGATTTAGTGTTATATTATATACTAAATCACCCAATCAATTTTTTTTACCTTTTAGACCATGTAGACCCATGAAATGGCCCCCTGTGGAAGTGAGCGAGTGACACTAAATAATTCAGCTGAACCAAAAGTTAAACAAAGTTTGTTAGTCTGTCTGTATCAATTTGTAGTGCTGAGCTATCACTTTGACAGCTGAAAACCAGTAAACCTTTTCCTCTTTAGATACGCCTTTTCATACCTTTGCAAACAGAGTAGAATCAAGATCAGGCGGCTCTTATAGGAGCCATCTGATCAGGGTCTGCTCTGTTTGCTTATGAAATTATATAGATCTAATTCTAGTTTCTGAAATGGCCAGAAACTCACATGTAATGTGTTCATATACCATTATCAAAATTAATTTAACCCATTCCCTCATAGGCTATTTTTAGATTCAACCTCCTTGAATAAATCTACCGAAAAGGAGCATTAACTAGAGAAAAGGATTTTTTTTAGAATTTTGTAGTTTAGAAACCATTGTGATAAATAGAGCATTAAAAAATTTTGCTCCTAAGGAGCAAATGCTCTATTTATCACAATGGTTTCAAAAATAGACTATTACAGAGGCATAGAATGGTGTATTTATGGAGGAAAGGTTTAATCAATATTCATACATACACTGCTTAAATTCTTACATGTAAAAGTCACTTTCTGAAACAATTGTGTCCATTTATAACAATCGTTTCAAAACTACTACACAATTTCAATTTTTCTTGTAAATACTCCTTTTCAGTAGATTTATTCAAAGAGGTTGGGTCTAAAATTAGCCAATGAGGTAATGGGTCTAAAAATAGCCTGTGAGGGAATTGCCCATGCAGGAATAGCCCATGCAGGAATAGGTCTATAATAGCCTATGAGGGAATGGGTTAACTGGTATTTGAAGACAATGCAGATTCAGATAAGAAGTTTCTGTAAGAGTCTTCTGATCAAGGTCTGAACTTTTTGCCATGTTTAAATTCTTCAAATTCAACTCCTTCTCCACAGTGCTGTTGAGGTATTTTGAAAATGACACTTTGAGTCTTTCAAAATGAAGCATTCAAAGTGTTAACAACAGAATACAGATTTCAGTTTAGTATACAAAACTGTACAGTACATAGGCAGGAAGAACGAATAAACTCGCCGTCCTTTCTCAACAATATCTGAGTTGCTGCAAGAAAAGACACAACTCTTATTTCTTCCACTTCAAAATAATACCCCTATACATGTATATACATTATTATTAACATAGTATTTACTAAAATTGTGTAAATTTGCATTTAATTAAATTTGAGTAAACTAATTACATGTAATTGTGCAAATCACCAATTGTAGAATTTACTTGAAATCATACAGTTAATTATCCTCCATAGAATCTGAAAAACAATAGCAAACAAGAGTGTGTTTGTGAAAACACTTATGCCCCGACCTTTGACCCTGAAGGATGACCTTGACCTTTGACCAGGGAGTTGAACGTGACACATTGTCTTTGTGTGGTGAACATTTGTGCCAGGTTATTTTGAAATCCATTCACAGATAAAAAAGTTGTAGAAGGGCATGAAATTTGGGACGGACGGATGGGTGGAAGGACAGAGGGACGGACAATGCGATTACTATATGTCCGCAGTTGGGGGGCATAAAAAAAACCTAGAAAAGTGTGTCTGTAAGACACAGCAATGCCCCCAAGGTGGTGCTTGCCTAGCTGCAGGTAAACTTCCTAATCACTTGAAATAAAAATAGCCTTTGAGGTAATGGGTCTAAAAACAGCATATCCAGAAATGGGTTAACACTTTTGCAAACAGAGTAGTTGCTCCGTAATGGTTTCTAAACTACAAACTTCTAAATTTTCTTTTCTCTAGAAGTGCTTCTTTCCTGTAGATTTATTCAAAAAGGTTGTGTCTAAAATTAGCCTATGAGGGAATAGGTCAAAATAGCCTATGAGGTAAAGGATCTAAATATAACATATGAGGGAATGGGTTAAGAATTCTTGGGTAATTATTACTAATTAAACTACATTATATTCAAATTGTGGAAATTAATTACCTTATGCAGCATTTTTTCTAAAAATTGAAAAATGAATACCCCTGTACTTGATGATCCAGTCCTATGCCTTCGCAGAGAGAGTAGACCTTACATAAGACATACACTGTAGGAGCTGTCTGATCAGAGTCTGCTCTGTTTGCTTATGAAATAATAAACATATGATTCTAGAATTTCTTCCATGGCCAAATATTCCTGTGCCCATTATATTATAATCATAACATTTTAGCTAGTCATCATTTCTTAAGAAACTTATTATAACAAGAGGGCCATGATGGCCCTGATATCGCTCACCAGACAATCAGAGGAAAACATTTTCAAATTTTCACTATATGTTTCTATAGAAAACTGGCCACTCCTGGGGCGGGGCAAATTTTGACCCCAGAGGCATAATTTATATAACTTTTGTAGAGGACTTGAACATGATGCTATGTGCCAAATATGAAAGCTGAGAACCTTCCAGTTTCAGAGGAGAAGATTTTCAAAGTTATATATGTTTCTATTGAAAACTGGCCACCCCTGGTGTGTGGCCAATTTTGACCCCAGGGGCATAATTTATATAATTTTAGTAGAGGACCTGAACATGATGCTATATTCCAAATAAGAAGAAGTTACACTATACATGTATGTTTCTATTGAAAAATGGCCACCCCTGGGGTGGGGCCAATTTTTACCCTAGGGACATAATTCATATAACTTTTGTAGAGGACCTGAATATAATGCTATGTGCCAAATATGAAAGCTGAGAACCTTCCAGTTTCAGAGGAGAAGATTTTCAAAGTTTGCATATATGTTTCTATTGAAAACTGGCCACCCCTGGTGTGTGGCCAATTTTGACCCCAGGGGCATAATTTATATAATTTTAGTAGAGGACCTGAACATGATGCTATATTCCAAATATGAAAGCTGAGAACCTTCCAGTTTCAGAGGAAAATATTTTCAAAGTTTTCACTATACATGTATGTTTCTTTTGAAAAATGGCCACCCCTGGGGCTGGGCAAATTACATAACATTTGTAGAGAACCTGAACATGATGCTATGTGCCAAATATGAAAGCTGAGAACCTTTTAGTTTCAGAGGAGAAGATTTTCAAAGTTATACTATATATATGTTTCTATAGAAAACAAGGCACCCCTGGGGCGGGGCCAATTTTGACCCTAGGGGCATAATTTATGTAACTTTTGTAGAGGACCTGAACATTATGCTATGTGCCAAAGATGGAAGCTGAGAACTCAGAGGAGAAGACTTTTAAAGGTTCAAATTGTTGACGACAGACGATGAACGACAAACGACGGACGGCGCACGCCGACGGACATCAGGGAATCACAAAAACTCACCCTGATCACTTTGTGCTCTGGTGAGCTAACAAAAGAGTAAAGTACCTAGTTATAGTCTACTTTCAGTCCGAAGGACCCTTCAGCCAACTGTACATTTACTCCCCTGGTTATTGAGTCATTCGCCTACAATATTGAGCACTGCTAACATATGGCGCAATCATGCAGCCGCAGTACCCGCTAGTGACCCTCACAGGTACCCATTTTAACCCCTGGGTGGAGAGAAGTTGCGGGTGGGAGACATTGAAAAGCATCTCTGAAATTTCTGGGAAGGACTGGGATTTGAACCCCTGACCTCCGGATTGGTAGTCAAGCACGTTACATCTTTACCCAGATCAAAACGACTTGGGCTGCAGCATTCTGATAAAGGTCTGCTGTTTGCTTGTGACATGACATCTCATTCACAAATCTTGTCAAAGCAAAAAATTCCCTTATAAAACTTCAGCTATGAATGATGTCATTATTTTTTGAAATTCAACAGGATAAGGCTTAACCCTTTACTCCATAAACACGCCTTTCTGCACCTTTGCAAACAAAGTAGACCCAGGTCAGGGGCTCCTGTTGGAGCCATCTGATCAGGGTCTGCTCTGTTTGCTTATGACATAATACTGATATGACTTTACAGTTTCTGCAATGGCCAAACATTCCTACATTATCTACCACTGTAAACAATAATGAATATTCATGGTGTCATTATATGTTACATGAATATTCATGGTGTCATTATATATTACATGAATATTCATGGTGTCATTATATATTACATGAATATTCATGGAGTAAAGGGTCAAGTTACGAGTATTTGTTCAAATTTTGCATTAGCTGGCCTACATATAAGCACATAGTATAAAACTAGACCTATCACTAAAGGTGATTCATACCCCCAGTAGGGTCTTGTCACAAGAGGCAAATGTGTCAGGATAAAGTTCATGTGTGTAATGCACATGACAAATGAAACACCTTGGTTGCTCCTAAGATATGCTCTTGGCAAGGTTTTTCAAAAATTAAAGTCAGAGGTACACAACACTTGGCAATCCCAATTATACAAAGCAAATTTGGTAATCCTAGCATAACTTATGATCCAGACAAGCCAGATTTTGACAAAAATAACAAAGGGCAATAACTCCGAAAATCATGCAGACAGAGTTATGGACCTTGTGCACTGCACTTGCCGTCAATGTGATCTATCTGTATATGAAGTTTGAAGTCAATAGCTTTTATACTTTAAAAGTTATGATCCGGACAAGACGGATGGACAGACATGGTGACTTCAGTATACCCCCCCCCCCCAAAAAAAAAACCTTTGTTTTTTGGGGGTATACATGCAATAAGCTATTACTATAAGCCCATAGAATAAAATATCTGCATATGTATGTCATTCAAGATTTTACACAGTAAGGCATTTCAATATTGCTACCTATCTCTGCATGTAGCAATTCTCACATGAAACACACCTTTTCTTTCGCTTTGTGAGGCAAATTAACGAGTTGTTCATCATGACAAGTCGATATCTGTGCGTCACCTCCTACAAGATACAAATCAGGCTAATACTACCAGCATGCAGGTGATTACATAGGTATAGATAGGGTGAAACCTCTCCATAATGGCCACAAAAAACCAAATGCTGTTATAGACAGGTAGCAGCAGAGGTCCAGATAAGATGTGTAAATTAAAACACTTTCAAGAATATCTCCTTTATTTCTCCACCAAACCCTATGTTGTGACCACTCTTTAGAATTGTCAAAATATAGGGTTCGTTTGAGAAATGACGCTTTTAGTATTTGAGTACGCACCTTTATCTGTTGCTCTGTGGTAGCTTAATTCAGGGAATGTAATACAGAAAGCCAAAGGAATTTGCTGCATTACTTTTGCCTGCATTAACCCTTTACTCCAAGAATATTCATGTAATAGAATATAATAATAATATATTATCAGTTTATGATTATCACGTAAGAATTTGTGGCCGTGACAGAAACTGTAGAATCATATCTACATGTACATGTATATTATATCTTAAGCAAATTAATATAGCTGACCTAGATCAGAAGACTCCTACAGGAGCAATCTGATCTGGGTCTACTCTGTTTGCAATGGCATAAAAAGGCGTATTTATGGAGTAAAGGGTTAAACCGTTACTTCATTAATATATACCCCCTAGCAAACTGAGTAGACCCAGATCAGCAGACAACTCCTTTAGGAGCTGTCTAATCAGAGTCTGCTCTCTTTAACCCTTTCTCTAATGAACATTAATGCATGAATTGATCACTTCATGAATATTCATTATCAGTTCAAGGAAAACTTTGGCTTAGACGAAACTGTAGGATGAGATCTAGCAGAGCAGTCCCTGATCAAATGGCTCTAACAGGAGCCATCTGATACGGGTCTAGTCTATTTACAAAGGCCTGAGAAGGCAGTTATATAATGAAGGAAAATGTTGAATTATGTTACATAAAGTGTAATCTTTATATAAAGTATTTAACCCTTCCACTTTTTCACATAAGAAATAATGACATCATGAATAATTATTAGCTGAATTGTTATAATGACTTGTGTACACAGGATTTTTAAGTATTAGTAGAAACTGCAGTCAGATCTATAATAATTTCATATGCAAACAGAGTAGACCCTGATCAGAAGGCTACTATAGGAGCCATCTGATCTGGGTCTACTCTGTTTGCAAAAGCAAAGTTGACATTTCTGTCATTTCTAGTAAAAAACTGTCAACCCTCATCAGATGCTAAGTATCTCAACATTTCTGTGAAGCATTTTAATGCTCTTTTTGTCAAAATGGTTTCAAAAGTGACTTTTAAAGAGGTTCCAATGGGTGTCAGTATGAGGGAATGAGTTAATAATCATGATGTCATTATTTCTTACAAGAATATTTGTCAGGTAAAGAGTTACAATGTTCTGTACACTTTTTGCAATATATGGTATATGAAAAGGTTTTTTTTTAAACAGATCTGATGCTGTGAATGAACTTGGTCATGGCAAAAAAATGTAGAATCAGATCTATATTTATTTCATAAGCAAATAGAGCAGATCCTGGTCAGATGGCTCCTACAGGAGCTGTCTAATTTAGGTCTCCTCCTAGAGGAGCCGTCTGATCAGGGTCTACTCTGTTTGCTAATAGAATTTGAAAGACTGGTGTCTTCACTTTCTAAAATGTCTACAATGTTCCACCTTCCATATATCTTTATAACTACTTTGTTAATGAATATTCAGTAGGTATTGAAATTTGGCCTAAAATACAGAACAGGGAAAGGGTTAAGTAATGGCTTACACAAAGAGTGGATCCAGATCAGATGATTACTGTAGGAGCCATCTGATCAAGGTCTAGATCCAGATCAGATGATTACTTTAGGAGCCATCTAATCAAGGTCTACTCTGTTTGCTTAATATGGAATTATTTAGATGATTCCAGTTTCTGTCATGACCAAGGACATATTGTCTCAATATACATTCATATACAATTAGCTAATAAAACTTCATGATTCTTACATGAATATTCATGCAGTAAAGGGTGAAATGTAAAAATAAAGCTTTCTGTAAATTTCTTTATTCTAAATGGTTAATCATTTCCTTCAAAGAAATGCCTTTTCACGCATTTGCATCCGAGTACAGCCTGATCAGGAGGATCCTATAGGAGCAATCTAATCGGGGTCTGCTCTGTTTGATTTTGACATGATACAGATCTGATCCAACATTTTAATCCACACAAAAAAAAATATTGAAAAGTTTGCATTATAAAAATTCAGCTAATAAATATTCATGAAGTTATCGTTTCTTACATGAATATTGAACATGGAAAAAGTTAAAACAGAAAAAAAACATCAAATGCTCAACCTTGCTATCACATGTATACTACATTCTACCGTTTTGTACAAAAACGGTCCAATGTAGACCTAGTGTCTTATTCCACACCATACTGCCTGATATTTATCCGTTTATACCATGAATATTCATGTAGGAAATAATTACATCATGAATATTAATTACATTTCCATGAATATCTAAAATGGCATAATAACAAAGGAATTATTTGTCATGGCAGAAATGGCAGAATCATATCTGTATTACTCTGTCAGCAAACAGAGCAGACCCTGATCAGACAGCTCCTACAAGAGCTGTCTGATCTGAGTCTACTCTGTTTGCAGAGGGCATTAAAAGATGTATATATAAAGCTTAAGCCTCCATCTAAAGAGTATAAGGCTGCAACTAGTCTATCTCAACCCCAATGTTCATCATTACACATAAGCTAGCAAAAGCAGTTGACATCATGTAAATTAACCCTTTCCTTCATGCATTTGCAAACAGAGTAGACCAAGATCAGACAACTCCTATAGGAGCCATCTGATCAGGGTCTGCTTGATAATGTTATAATAAGATAGATCTGATTTTACAGTTTCTGCCTGAGCCAAAACATCCAGTCATGGCAGAAGAGACGACTCTAAAGCGTGGTCACAGTATAGGACAGGTGGAGAAATTATTACATCACAAATATTAATTAGAATTCTTTTGTAAAACAGCATAAGAACACAGGAAATTTTGCTGATTCAGAAGCTGTATAATCATATCAATATTATACCAAAAGCAAACAGAGCAGACCCTGATGAAATGGCTCCTATTGGAGCTGTCTGATCTGGGTCTACTCTGTTTGCAAATGTGTGAAAAGGCATTTATATGAAGGAAAGGGTTACTATCAGGACACCCAATCTCCCCTCTCCAATCCTTAGTAAAGCTGAATCATAAGTTGGTACCGTTATAGTAACTTTAACCCTTTCCCTCATATAAACGCATTTGCAAACCAAACAGGGTAACAAACTGGTTTTACATAATTTTTTGGTCAAAACAATTCCTTCATAAGTTTTCATTACAAAAACTCAGCTAATAAATACTTATGATGTAATTATCTCTTGCATGACTATTCAACAGGGAAAGGATTAGACTGCTCCTATCAGCAGCATTTTCATCTGAAGCTACACTAATTTCCTCGGTTTGTCTATTCAAGTATTTAGAGTAATTACACTACATCACAGATCCAGATAAGATATGTAAATTAAAACATTTTCAAAAATAGCTCCGTTATTTCTCCACTAAACCCTATACTGTAAAGAGTGGTCACAACATAGTGTTTGGTGGAGAAATGAAGATTTTAGTATTTGAGTATGCTCATTTATCTGCAGTTCTGCATTACATGATGACAAACAAAAAGAATTCCTTCACCTTTAGAAGACACCAGGTCATACATCACAATAGGTAGCATCAGAAGGAAAAACAAACGCCTGATTGGCAAACAGTGGAGCCAATGGGTACTACTGTAGAACATCTCCATGGTGACCAGTTTTTTGTGGTCATTATTGAGAGGACTATACTGTAAGACCATGATCAAGGCCCAGCTCTCCCACACAATGGGTGATCTTGGTCAATACTGTGTACATAAATCTAAATGCACCTTTTCCTGTGATGGCAACAATAATATAAAATACTGTGAATAATACAAATTATTGAACCTTAACCCTTCGCTTGCTACTGGCGTCAATATACCTACCTGTAAATAGTGAAGACCCAGATGAGACAGCTCCTGCAGGAGTTGTCTCATCAGGGTCTGCACAATTTACAAGTTGATTGTGCAACTAGTGCACTCCACAGCAGTGATTGCACAGCGAAATACTTGTACACAGTGAAGATATATGTAATTATACAACAGGGTATGGGTAAAGAAGGAGAAATGTATTTTAAAATTCAGCAAGTGAAGGGTTAAATTGTCCACTCATTAATGTATAGCCAATTTATAACAAAAGTTGTGTCATGACAAAGATTCCTCCTCAGACACTGCCTTGTGTTTAAATGGGTCTACATGGTTTGTAAAGCCACACTTAAAAGCAACTTTTCCCATTGAATACTTAATCTGTCCCTTTATTTGATAAATGCTCATGCAAGACTCTGCCCATTAATTAATTCTTCTATCAAAAATATAATATAAGATATAAATACTTGAATTGCTCTGATCTAATATTTCGACCACTAAGGGCCTTTTTCAAAGATTATCATGTCAAAATACACATCACATTTTTGTTGTATGCATTCAGCCATAAAATCAAAGAGAAATAATCTCTTTGATTTTATGGCTGAATGCACCATCATGTAACAAAAATGAGATGTGTATTTTGACATGATAATCTTTTAAAAAGGCTCTTAGTGGTCCAAATATTAGATCAGAGCAATTCAAGTATTTATGTATTATATTAATTCCCTTTTTGGAATATTTTCTTCATTGTAATATAAGATAAGCAAATTTATTCATGTATTAAAACACAAATATGGAATTTTATTGTTATGGTAAACAGTAGAGAATCCAACCTGCAACATATAAGAAAACAGAGCAGACTACAATCAGACACCTCCTACACATGACATCTGATCTGGGTCTACTCTGTTTGCAAAGGTGTAGAAAGAGACTTTCAAGTAAAAGGGTTAACCCTTTCCTCCATAAGTTATTTTTAGATCCAACCTCTTTGAATAAATCTACCGAAAAGGAGAATTAACTACAGAAAGGGATTTTTTTAGAATTTTGTAATTTGAAACCACTGTGATAAATAGAGCATTTGCTCCTATAGGAGCAAATGCTCTATTTATCACAATGGTTTCAACAGGTGACTTTTACAGAGGCGTAGAAAGGCGTATTTATGGAGGAAAGGGTTAAAGTATCACTGTACTCAGTGTCGACAGAGCTACAGATGAAAGTGCGTACCTAAACACTAAAATATACATTTCTCCACCAAACCCAATATTGTGACCACTCTTTACAACCGTCTCAAAGAGACGATTCTAAAAAGTAGTCACAGTAAAGGGTTTGGTGAAAAAATAAAGGAAGTATTCATGAAAATGTTTAAATTTACACATACATGTATGATCTTGGTCTCTGGTGTTGAGACATGACAAACACGGACTATACATCCTGAGTGGACAATTTAGTGGCATGCTTTGTCTACATGTAACATGCTGGTGTGGATGGTGGTGACTAATTTCGTACAAACCTTTGATTGATATGGACGGAAATAATTTTGTCATTCATCAGGAACAAGCGCCGTTGCTTAGTGGTGGTATGACCACCCGAGCCTTCCTATAGAAATAGGTAGACACTATGAAACACATGTTAACATTAAACCTGCTATTATGCTGGCTCATGTCTGAAGAATGTTATTGCCCAATTTTTAATCTCTTTTTCTCTTTTATTTTTATCTTCAAAAGTTAATTATATAGTACTCTATTTAACCCTCATATAAATGCTTTTTTACACCTTTACAGAGTAAACCAGATCAGATAGCTCCTATAGCAGCCTTCTGATCAGGGTCTGCTCTGTTTACTTATGATATAAAATAGATATGATTCTATAGTTTCTGCAATGGTCAAACATTCTCGTGTCTATGTGCTATTATAACACTAATCTAATTAATATTCATGATGTCATTATTTCTTACATATATATATTCATGGAGTAAAGAGTTAAAATCAAGTAAAAATCAAGGTCTTAGCACGTTAATATTATACTACTTTCATTACTCCTTGTCTATTCAAGCAAGAAAGAATGCCGTCATAAATATTAATTAGATTAGTTTTTTTAGGGCACATGGACACAGGAATTTCTGGCCATTGCAGAAACTGTAGAATCATCTCTCTATTATAGTCTATAACTATATTATACCATATGCAAACACAGCTGACTCTGATCAGACGGCTACCACTGGAGCCATCTGATCTGGGTCTACTCTGTTTGCAAAGGCGTAGAAAGGCGTATTTATGGAATAAAGAACTAAATAGAGGATCTTACATAAGTGGTTTCTTTTATATACTAAACTCTTTCTGGAATGAAAAGTTATGCATGAATATTCATTATTAATTAAATTTTTTATAATTTTAAAAGGAATTTTGGGCTAAGACAAAAACTGCAGGTTCAGATCTGCATTATTCTGTAAGCAAACAGAGTAGACCCTGATCAGATAGCTCCCATGTGGCCATGGCAGAAACTGCAGATCTGGGTCTTATCTGTTTGCAAAGGCATAGAAAGGTGTATTTATCCCATTCCCTCATATTGACACCTTTTGACCCCTATGTAAAATTCAGTTGTTGACACCATTGTGAGCATCACATGGTTTCAACACTAAAATAGTTTCAACACAAAACGTTCTAAAAGTTTCCTTTTCTTCAGTAAATGCTCTTTTTTGGTAGATTTTTTCAAAGAGGTTGTATCTAAAAAAAAGCCTATGAGGTAATATGTTATTAAGTAAAGGGTTAACCCTTTGAAGGCAGAAAAATGAGTGTAATGACATTTGCAAAAATGTAGACCCAGATCCTCTGACTGTCATACTTAATGGGCCAATCCAATTTTTGAAACTAAGGGATAACCCTTTTCTTCATATATATACCTTTTCACGTCTTTGTGAACAGAGTAGACCCAGATCAGACAGCTCCAGTAGGAGCCGTCTGAACAGGGACTGCTCTGTTTGTTTATGAAATTACATATATCCGATTTCACAATTTCTGTCGAAGCCAAGAATTCTTTTGTTCATTGACCATTATAAAAATTCAGTTAAACCACTCCCTCATATTGACACCTTTGTAAAAGTCACTTTCTGAAACATGTGCAAATGCTCTATTTTATCACAATGGTTTCAAAACTACACAATTCAAAAACATTTCTTCAGTAAATGCTCCTTTTTCGGTAGATTTATTAAGAGGTTGGGTCTATAAATAGCATATGAGGTAATGGGTTAATACTGAATATTCATGAAGTCATGAAATCTTTTTATTCATAAGATAAATGGTCAATGTTCATATTGGGAGTGAAAAACTGTGGGCTCTCTGTCAGTGTGTCGTATACCTGTGATAGTTGGTCCATATCGTCTTGTCGTATCAGGTACACATTCTTCTCTAGGTGGACCCTTGGTGGTAGTTTACTGATGATCTGCTGGCCATGGTTATACTGCTCTGACTGGCGTTTCCGCTCGTTCAGCTGATGAGCCACATTTTCTAAACATGTGAGACCCTCCTGTAGAGGCTCACGGTCGTGATGGTCACGTGGTGTGTACTTCAGCAGATCCTGTCATCATTTCAAAATACAGTAAAGCCATTCTTGTATGACCACTCAAAACTAGAACTACCACTAAAGGTGATGAATAACCCCACTAGCACATTTGACACATAGATAGGGGTTATAGAAATAAATCACTACAGTATCTGCTACAGTTTAGAAAAAAAACTAAGGAAAACCTAAAATTTCCTAAAAATGTCTAAGTCAAAATGCTGTAGTTCCATTAAAAATCAATGTAGTGTAACAAAATTCAAACTTGATCTGTAACTCATTATTATAAAGCTACATACCAAATATCACATCAATATCTGCAAGGGTTTAGAAAAAAAACTCCAGAAAACATTAATTTCCGGAAAATGAGGTCAATAGCTTTTATACTTTGGAAGTTATGATCCGGAGAAAGCGGACGGACGGATGGATGGATGGACGGTCTACTAGATTGAGTTTTAGGGCCATTTTGTCTTGGACAATAAATATAGGGCTTTTTGTCAAAAAACAAGGGGCCATAGGGCCCATTGACCCTAACCAGTCCACCAAAGTGGCCCTTTGAGGGTAAATTAGTCCTTAACTTGGACATGTGGTTAAAGGGCCTTATTTTAAAATGTGTGTTTTTACCTCCCCTGAGGCCCTCTGAGGCATTTGCTGCAATTTTTAGCAAACGGCCCCTTAACTGTATATGGCCCTGTATTGGTCTACAGACCACTAAAATGGCCCTTTCCTTCAATCTGGCAGCAGGGGAGGGCCATTTTAGTGGTCTGTAGACCAATACAGGGCCATATACAGTTAAGGGGCCATGGCCCCTTGACCAGTTGCTAAAATTGCAGCAAATGCCTCAGAGGGCCTCAGGGGAGGTAAAATTAAGGCCCTTTAACCACATGTCCAAGGTAAGGACTAATTTACCCTCAAAGGGCCACTTTGGTGGACTAGTTAGGGTCAATGGGCCCGATGGCCCCTTGTTTTTTGACAAAAAAAGCCCTGTATTTATTGTCCAAGACAAAATGACCCTAAAGCTCAAACTAGTAGACCGGACGGACGAACGAACGGACATCCGGACGGACATGGTGACTCCAGTATACCCCCCCCCCCAAAAAAAACTTTATGGGGGTATAATAAGTCTGGACCATGGGGACAGGTAGCAGCTTAATGCAGAATGAAAGTTATGCAGAAAATTCCAGTGGGAGCTTTCTGCATAAATCTAATTCTGCATTAAGCAGCAACCTGCTTTTAACCCTTTCCTTGTTCTATGTTTATTTCAAATGTCAATACCTACTGAATATTCATGGACAAAATAGTTATAATGAAATATGGATGGTGGAACACTGAAGCCGTTTTAGAAACTAAAGAAACAGGTCTAACAAATTCCATTGGCAAACAGAGCAGACCCTGATCAGATGGCTCCTATAGGAGCCATCTGAGCTGGGTCTACTCTGTTTGCAAATGCGTGAAAAAGCATTTATATGAGGGAAAGGGTTAAAGACAGAAAAGTGACTGATTTTACCCTACTATTATTTTCCATTGCAATGCATTTCCTTATTTTCATATTTAAATACAAAATATAAATTAATATTTATAATGGCTTGAACATTGCATGAAATGTACAGTTACACAGTATCCAACCTGTATGTCATAACATATGCATATCTAAGGTGCAGAGCTGCATAGTAGCCATCAACTGAACGCACAACTGTTTGATATAGAGTAACTGTGATGTAGAGTAACTGTAATATATATAGAGTAACTGTGATATAGAGTAACTGTGATATATATAGAGTAACTGTGAGATATATATATAGAGTAACTGTGATATAGAGTAACTGTGGTATAGAGTAACGGTGATATAGAGTAACGGTGATATAGAGTAACTGTGATATAGAGTAACTGTGATATAGAGTAACTGTGATATAGAGTAACTGTGATATAGAGTAATGGTAATATAGAGTAACTGTGATATAGAGTAACGGTAATATAGAGTAACTGTGATATAGAGTAATTGTGATATAGAGTAACTGTGATATTTATTGTTTGTACATATTGATAATCCACAACTGTTTGATATAGAGTAACTGTGATATAGAGTAACTGTGATATAGAGTAACTGTGATATAGAGTAACTGTCATATTTATTGTTTGTACATATTGATAATCCACAACTGTTTGTAGTGTCTGATATAGAGTACCTGTGATATCTATTTTTTGTACATATTATGAATAATACGGTAATTGAGATATATTTCTTAGCATCCAGTATGAATGCCAAGCTGTAACTACATTTATTGTTTTGAATGAAGAGTATACCTTTATGATCATGATCAGCTGTTGGACACTGTATGTGTAACCACACTGGCTGTTTACCTTTATGGAAATGTAACCACACTAGCTGTTTACCTTTATGTAAATGAAACGACACTGGCTGTTTACCTTTATGTAAATGAAACGACACGACACTGGCTGTTTACCTTTATGTAAATGAAACGACACTGGCTGTTTACCTTTATGTAAATGAAACGACACTGGCTGTTTACCTTTATGTAAAATAGAAGCACACTGGCTGTTTACCTTTATGTAAATGTAACCACACTGGCTGTTTACCTTTATGTAAATAGAACCACACTGGCTGTTTGCCTTTATGTAAATGTAACCACACTGGCTGTTTACCTTTATGTAAATGTAACCACACTGGCTGTTTACTTTTATGTAAATGTAACCGTACTAGCTGTTTACCTTTACGTAAATGTAACCACACTGGCTGTTTACCTTTATGTAAATGTAACCACACTAGCTGTTTACCTTTATGTAAATGTAATCACACTAGCTATTTACCTTTATGTAAATGTAACCACACTGGCTGTTTACCTTTATGATCATGATGAGCTGGGGGAACCTCTGTACAGGTTTAAGCATAAGACCTGGAAGAGACAGCCGATCAGCGCTTTCCATCTGTTTTTTCTGGCAATAGAGTACAAACAATATGCATTAGATGATCGCAGGTCCAGATGCGTAAAATAAAACATTTTCACTCGGCATTTTTAACCCATATTGCTAGCTTGCTGAGCTGTTTTGCAATTTCAGTCTTTGTCCCCTTTTCTACTTCTTGCAGCGCCTGGTACTTGAATTCTATGGTCTTCCGGTCCAGCGTCCTCTTCACTCCCTTCTTCCCTGTTACTGAAATGTCTGAGCTAGGTATCCCCCTGGAATTCCTGGGTCCTTTGCTAGATTACTAGGAATATTAACAGTAATATTCTGTATGAAATAAAGCATTACTTATGTGTGCATATTTGATAATGCTTTCAATATAAAGTCAAGATACAAATGTTTAGCATTTATGAAAACTACAGCTTCTATGCAAAATAATCATGTCACTCAAATTTATTGAACAGTGTCAACACCTGCATATGTGTGAATAATTGTTGTCATTAACACAGTTTGCTTTTGCGTGACAGAGCAGTGATCATCAATATAGGTGTGATCCTGTCGGCTGATCTGTGTTTAATGTCGAGTCAGCGTGTTGTCAATCATACTAATTACAATTATCGGGACTGTGAAATTATGACGAGTCATCGCTTTTATCGAGCCACAGTGTTTCGAGTCAGTGTGGAAAGTTTACATAGGGATTAAGAAGGCAAGTTGTCGGGACCTTTAAAGATTGTCAGGTCAGGCCGTAATGTTGAGTCAACGCATTTTCTGTAGGTGCTGTCTAATCAGGCTCTGCTCTGTTGCTCATGGAATAATGCTTATGGAATGATTCTACAATTCAGCTATGGTGTTCATATGTCCTCATAAAAATTCAGTTAATTAACCTATTATATCATAGGCTATTTTTAGACCCAACCTCTCTGAATAAATCTACCGAAAAGGAGCATTTACTAGAGAAAAGGAAAATGTTACAATCGTGTAGTTTTGAAACCAATGTTTATCAAAATGGTTTCAAGAAGTGCCTTTTACAGAGGCGTAGAAGGCACCTTTATGGAGGAATAGGTTCATATTCATAAAGTCGAAAGACGTGAGTTTTCATTATGATTAACCCTTTACTCCATGAATATTAATGTAAGAAATAATAACATCATGAATATGAATTAGATCAACTGTTATAATAGCACATGCACACAACAAATATTTGGTTATGACAGAAACTGTAGAATCATAGAACACCACTCTTGTAGTTGATGAGCCAGTAGGGTTGGTCGGTACCATCTCAGGGGAATAATTCTCATTGTGATTTTTTACATCATATACATCTATAGAGTTAGAAAATATGCGATAGCATTGCATCGATGGTAGCTTTCTATGTGTTTTTGCATTTTATATAATGCTATACAATATCCGCATTTCGAGACAAAATTATCAATGAAATGTAAAGCTAACGATTTCAGATTTACAACATTTGGTGTCATACCCCAACAACGGAATTATGATGATATACCTGAATCAGGTTGTCATTCTGACTGTCCTTCCATCTGTCCACCCCATTATGTCCGTCCCTCTATCTGTCCGTCCATTCATCCGTCTGCCGGTCTGTCCATTTATAGACGCAAGTTGCCTAATCTACAAGTGTGCTTAAAACTTGATATTCTTATCATTTTAGTAACCAATGCACCTGCTACATGTAGTTATGTCTCCCCCGGTATACTGGGGATACATATTGTTTTGTGTGTGGCGTCCGTCTGTCTGTCCATCCGTATGTCTGCTGCCCCCTTTCCGTCCGTCCGTTCGTCTGTCAGATTTTAATTTATCCGTGCTTTGATCGGATTTATATGAAATTTCATAAGATTGATCAGCACTATGCCTAGTTTTGTTTATCTTATTCCTGTTCCGGTTCGATGATTTTCTGAAAAGTTATGGGACTTTGATTTTTATGCCCCTCCCCCCCAACGGCGGGTATATAGTAATCGCATTGTCCGTCCGTCAGTACGTCCGTCCGTCCCAAATTTCATGTCCCTTCTATAACTTTTTTTTATCTGTGAATGGATTTCAAAATACCCTGGCACAAATGTTCACCACACAAAGACGATGTGTCGCGTTTAACTCCCTGATCCATGGGTCAATGGTCAAGGTCATTCTTCAGGGTCAAAGGTCGTGGCATAGTGTTTCACAAACACATCTTGTTTTACATTGAAATTTTGTCCTCGCGGTTTCTCCAAGACATGTTGGATTTTCATGAAACTTAATAGGATTGATCAGCACTATACCCAGTTGTGCTTATATTATTCCTGTTCCGGTTCGACGATTTTCTACAGAGTTATAGGACTTTTTATTGTATATGGGAAACTTTGTCTGCGCGGGGGTTGGGACATCAATTTTTGTATAAAAACAATATTCTAGTTTCATTTGGACCTGATCATTATTTATTGGTCCAGTTTCCACTTTATCCTAAAATAAATTAGTAGCCTGTAAGATGGGATGTGGTGGGGTGTGGATATTTGTTATCATTAGCATTCGTTGCTAACCGTTTTAGTTGGACCGTATTTAGCTCTAAATTTGTTTTATTGTAATTATCTTCTGAATTTAAAGAGTTAAATATTGTAAGTAAGGATTAAAACATCCTCAAACTTTCTGTCTGGACAAGACTATAAACCGAGGTCCGATGTATCAGTGCTTTACACTGGGCATCCAAAAGAACCAGAGAAACACAGTCGATAATAAGAGTAGGGCATCGCGGTCGGGTTTCTCTGTATCCTATCTCCTCTCTCCGGGGCGTCCAATTAGCCCATAGTGAGTAGACGGAGACGTTAATCAACATAAACAAACAAACATTCAAAGAAATCACCCGTATTGGTTCGTACACAATTAAATATTCCTAGATGAACTATGGGTCATTATTGATGGAAATCTGTGTCAATCTAACATACATGCTTTTAGTGATTTCATTGTCGCACGGAGGCATCCAATACGGTTACAACACAATACAGATCAATTACATTTTACATGTACATTGCATTTATGGTCAGGATTTTAATATGTAGGCTGGTGAATGGCACATCTGAATGACATGCTGTTTAAAATTAGAACATGGGGCAATTGAGTTAAAAAGTAAACAAAAACCCTCCTTTTTTGTGTCTTTTCTCTGAAAACATTTTTTTCTCGGACCGTGACTGTTACAGAAAACATATTATCGTATCATTGTTCTGCAAGATCTTCTTCAACATGATTCCCATCAGACTGAGGTTGAAGGGATTGCCCTAAAGGTTATTACAAAGGTTTTAATATGATTCAATGGAAAAGTAGTAAAGTCAAGCAGGCAAAGCCACATACAAGACGCAACCACTACCAAAACACCGATAGATAGCATGACACACACACACACACAACTATACACCCAAACGCACACTCACACACAAGATGAACACAGAAAACACCAACAAACACACAAGAACTAGAGACAAACACTCCACACATAAACAAA
Source organism: Azorinus chamasolen (assembly GCA_963576725.1). Classification (NCBI taxonomy): domain Eukaryota; kingdom Metazoa; phylum Mollusca; class Bivalvia; order Cardiida; family Solecurtidae; genus Azorinus; species Azorinus chamasolen. Next base: position 17,238,880 of record OY755249.1, read on the forward strand.
ATCACAAATTACTTGCTGATAACTCAATGTTTTAATATATTTTCACTACTCTGTCTTTGCTGTCCAAATGTATCACCAGTACCCGATGAAATATTAGTAAGTCCTTGACCTTTGCCATCTTGTGCTAATAGATGCATTAGAGACAGAATTGGATACATCAACTCTGATTTCATCGATTCATTAACGTGTATAGTGTATAGAATTGAAAACTGCAACCCATACCCAGTAACATATACCTGACATCGGTCCACATCGGTATATGTCTCGCAATGTTTATGTTTCCAACTCCTCATACACCAATGGGGCTTTGCTTCAAACTTTCACAAATTGGCAACCTTCATGTGAAAATGACCGTAAAGAAGGAAATGTTTGTTCTGACCATTTTATCCAGAATCACAGGTCTTGGCAAATTTCTTCACTATAAAGCATATATATATGCATAAAACTTTCACAGATAAACAACTTCATGTGAAGATGGGGAATTGTGTAGTACGCAAAACTGCGGGACTTTGTTTTTGTTTGGTTTTCTCACTAAAATGCATACAGTATATTGGCGATATTTCGAGCACCATCGGGAATCGGCAAAAACCTCTGATTATCGCGATGCTCGAAAGAACCGAGAGCATTTTATGTCATTTCCAAGAGCATTGTTTGACGACGAGAGGAAGCGTATTTCTTCACAGTAAACTGTTTGAACATTATCATAAACTTCAATGCACATTTAATTCATCGATTCTTTCCATATATAAGTGATAACAGAAAACACCATTCACATCGGCGACCGAAGTATCAGTATAATTTGTATAGGTCCGTTCAACGGACCCTTCACAATAAACTCAAAACTTGTTTCAAACCATTTAGACATATCCCTAGAACAGTCGTAGCGTATAGCGTTATGTCGTTTATTTTGCATATTTTCCATTTGTCGACATTAATTTAGTTGTTGGTGCTGAGTTGGGTGCACCAAAAAAACATTTTCGTTTCAATCCCGTGCTGTTTCGTAGTAAGGAAAATTGGGGCGAGTGACCAAATTAATTAATAACCGGAACACTCGGCTTTTTTCGTCTGACATAGTTATTCTCGTTCATCTCTCGTAGCAAGAGTCTGCATGAACGAGACCGTCTAAAAGTAGCAAAAATATTGCGAATTTCAAAGCACTACACGAAAAGCACTGCACTATTACAAAATTTAAAGCGGAAAGACATTATATGGCACACATTCAGCGGTACCAAAAAATCACTACACGTTTGCGAACGTATGCAAATTATGAGTGTGACTCTTTTTGTTGTGTGGGGACTTCAGTCTATTAAATTCTCATCAATATTTACACCAAAGTAAAGTCTGCATTCAATGAATGTGTTATTCACACATTTTGAAGATCTAATGCCCCATAGACGGATCTTTCAAAAGGTCACGACAACGTATCAAGAAGGTGTGAATAATTACCTCGGAGGTGGGAAAACACCGTGCTCGAATTAAACAATCAATAAAGGGAACCAGAATGATCCGCGGGAACAGCACACATGGTGTGACCCTGGTGAGCAATTGCTTCCGGAGGTCGTAGTACAGTAAGAAGTAGTTCTTTAGAAATGCAGTGCTTTAAATATGAGCTAGTAAGTGTCTCTTAAGAACTTGACAGGCTGAATAATTGCATATTTTCAAGTTATTGTGCGTATTCTCTGCCCATTGGGGTCATTTTTTGTGACTCTCTTGCAGGACTACTTCCTCTGGTGGATGTTGGGAAATATGTGTGTGGAGCGTCAGAATGGCCCAAATTTAAAGCGAAAATAGACGGTGTGTACATACTTTTGTGTGTAGCGAAAAAAGTCAACGTTCTTGACCTTGTTTTCTGGTGATCTAGAGACTGTGTTTGGACTAAATATGAACGTGTTAAGAGGGTGTAACCCAAATCTATGCCTGGAAGTAGCTAGGGGATGCAGAAAATGCCTGTTTTTACATAGAATAAAGAAGGGCAAAAGTGACCGGGCTCACACCTATAACAGAAACTGTTAAAATGGAATATCTTCAAAACGGTAAGGATTACTGCCCTGAAATTTCACATGTAGGTAATTTATGACTAAAGAAGCTTGCACATGAGAGTTTTCAACAGATCTCAGTAAATTTGAAGAAATTGAGATTTTTTAAAAAAATGTGTTAAACGGTTCAGTATAAAGACCCCTCCTGCACTTATATCAGACTATTTGGCCTTGATAGGCTCTGTGATCTGGATCTAAACAGCATAGAACAACCCGGTTGATTATATTTTTGTTAAATTTCAAGCATTTTTTATTAAATTGAGAAATTTTGGCTAATGACGGGCAACTTAGAAGTGTCGGTATCGTCCGAAAGCCTTCCTAAAATTGCCTTTGGCTACTTTTTGACATCTCCCTGCTGGAGAAATATCTTTTTCTGGAATCAAAGGTCCCTCATATGTATCAAATTTGTCAAAGTAAAGTATTTCGTGGAGTTTCGGACAGATTCCAGCATTTAGCATCTCATAAATTTAGCTTGAAGCGCATAAATCGCAGTTTTTCATTGGATCTAGCCGTGCGACCGACTCTTTCAGTGCTTCCTGTCATTTATTTTGGCTCTTCCAATGTGTTTTCTTACATAATTTCCAAGATCTAATATTCATCTCAATCAAATTTGCATTTTCAGAGTGTCTCTTTCTAGTTTTATTGCATTTTTTCTACATTTAATAACTTTAACAGTGCAGAGCTCTACATAAATTGCAACCGCTAAAGATTGTTCATCAAGCATGCAAAGCGGGCGAATCTTAACCCTTATTTGTAGCTTCAGACAGACGCGACTGTAATTTCTGTGGCTGCTAAGCAAGGGAAAAGAGTGCTATTTCTATTTCTGAAATCTATTTGTATCTGCTTGCCTTGAGTTTTGAAGTTTGAGTGCCCTCTGTTATGGGTTTCTTTGAATATGGTGCAGCTAAGTTGGTCAGATGACTTTAAAAAGGTAACAAAGCATTGTTTTTATTGTGAATTTCTCATAACTTGACAGTTTCACTAAAGAAACAACAATATTTAGCTAAATCATAACATAAACACTCAAATTAGAGTTCTGAACATGTATCTTAAAGCATTTTTCAAGGATTTTTGTATATTTTATGTGGTTTCCCTGTTTTTCAGGCCTTGGCGGCACATCAGGAAGGACACATTTTTTCCATAGTTGAGCTTTGTGTGGCATATTCTTTGAGCCGGTACTTTGCACTGGGGTAGGAACCATGTACAACACCACTGAGCATGACAGGAAATACCAGCCGGTCTTGGGTGAAAAGACTTTTGCGGCTACTCGGAGCTGCTTCCGCCGAAGCCGGCTACATGCGGCTGAGATCTTTGATTAATGCTGACAGTGACTGAAGGTATGCAAACCATAGGAAGCAATGTCCTTTTATGCTAAAATTCACCCTGCACTGTTAAGTGAAATTTGATTGGGCAGTCTTTTTCTGCTTCTTGTGCTTGAAATACCCTTCTGGAAAGGAGAGGTGCCTATCGCGGGGGCATGATTGCCGACTCATACCGTACATCTTCTTTAGGGCGCTGATCACAAGCGACGATCATTTCAACCTGATTTAGCATTTCGAACTTGCTTGTCCATGCTAAAATAAGGATCTGGATCCAAACTCAGTATAAGATCTTCATAATTAGGCCAGTTTATAGACAATTTTAGTCTTAAACTGAAGAATATCAGCCCAATTTTACATCAGTTATCACTAAAATATCCAGTTTAAGGGTATTTTTTGTGAATCAGAGTTAACAATTTGGCTGTTTTCTAACAGATCACTGCCTGAGAGATGCTATGCCTTTTATTTCATCAAGATCAAATGAAAACTTTTCAAGAAATTAGGATTTTAGTTTTTGCCTACATCGCCATCTAACAGCTTATTCCGCATAGCCAATTTAGCCGACAAGGGTGGACTTTTCGAAAGCTCCCAGATCATTCAAATATAGTCAGATCAGCTTGCTTTTTGTTGTTTTTCAGTCAAAATAATCTAAATACTTAGACTAATTTGAAAAATACTGTTTAAAACAAGATTGGGGGTATACTCTGGTGTGACCCCGGTGAGCAATTGCTTCCGGAGGTCGTAGTACAGTAAGAAGTAGTTCTTTAGAAATGCAGTGCTTTAAATATGAGCTAGTAAGTGTCTCTTAAGAACTTGACAGGCTGAATAATTGCATATTTTCAAGTTATTTTGTGTATTCTCTGCCCATTGGGGTCATTTTTTGTGACTCTCTTGCAGGACTACTTCCTCTGGTGGATGTTGGGAAATATGTGTGTGGAGCGTCAGAATGGCCCAAATTTAAAGCGAAAATAGACGGTGTGTACATACTTTTGTGTGTAGCGAAAAAAGTCAACGTTCTTGACCTTGTTTTCTGGTGATCTAGAGACTGTGTTTGGACTAAATATGAACGTGTTAAGAGGGTATAACCCAAATCTAAGCCTGGAAGTAGCTAGGGGATGCAGAAAATGCCTGTTTTTACATAGAATAAAGAAGGGCAAAAGTGACCGGGCTCACACCTATAACAGAAACTGTTAAAATGGAATATCTTCAAAACGGTAAGGATTACTGCCCTGAAATTTCACATGTAGGTAATTTATGACTAAAGAAGCTTGCACATGAGAGTTTTCAACAGATCTCAGTAAATTTGAAGAAATTGAGATTTTTTAAAAAAATGTGTTAAACGGTTCAGTATAAAGACCCCTCCTGCACTTATATCAGACTATTTGGCCTTGATAGGCTCTGTGATCTGGATCTAAACAGCATAGAACAACCCGGTTGATTATATTTTTGTTAAATTTCAAGCATTTTTTATTAAATTGAGAAATTTTGGCTAATGACGGGCAACTTAGAAGTGTCGGTATCGTCCGAAAGCCTTCCTAAAATTGCCTTTGGCTACTTTTTGACATCTCCCTGCTGGAGAAATATCTTTTTCTGGAATCAAAGGTCCCTCATATGTATCAAATTTGTCAAAGTAAAGTATTTCGTGGAGTTTCGGACAGATTCCAGCATTTAGCATCTCATAAATTTAGCTTGAAGCGCATAAATCGCAGTTTTTCATTGGATCTAGCCGTGCGACCGACTCTTTCAGTGCTTCCTGTCATTTATTTTGGCTCTTCCAATGTGTTTTCTTACATAATTTCCAAGATCTAATATTCATCTCAATCAAATTTGCATTTTCAGAGTGTCTCTTTCTAGTTTTATTGCATTTTTTCTACATTTAATAACTTTAACAGTGCAGAGCTCTACATAAATTGCAACCGCTAAAGATTGTTCATCAAGCATGCAAAGCGGGCGAATCTTAACCCTTATTTGTAGCTTCAGACAGACGCGACTGTAATTTCTGTGGCTGCTAAGCAAGGGAAAAGAGTGCTATTTCTATTTCTGAAATCTATTTGTATCTGCTTGCCTTGAGTTTTGAAGTTTGAGTGCCCTCTGTTATGGGTTTCTTTGAATATGGTGCAGCTAAGTTGGTCAGATGACTTTAAAAAGGTAACAAAGCATTGTTTTTATTGTGAATTTCTCATAACTTGACAGTTTCACTAAAGAAACAACAATATTTAGCTAAATCATAACATAAACACTCAAATTAGAGTTCTGAACATGTATCTTAAAGCATTTTTCAAGGATTTTTGTATATTTTATGTGGTTTCCCTGTTTTTCAGGCCTTGGCGGCACATCAGGAAGGACACATTTTTTCCATAGTTGAGCTTTGTGTGGCATATTCTTTGAGCCGGTACTTTGCACTGGGGTAGGAACCATGTACAACACCACTGAGCATGACAGGAAATACCAGCCGGTCTTGGGTGAAAAGACTTTTGCGGCTACTCGGAGCTGCTTCCGCCGAAGCCGGCTACATGCGGCTGAGATCTTTGATTAATGCTGACAGTGACTGAAGGTATGCAAACCATAGGAAGCAATGTCCTTTTATGCTAAAATTCACCCTGCACTGTTAAGTGAAATTTGATTGGGCAGTCTTTTTCTGCTTCTTGTGCTTGAAATACCCTTCTGGAAAGGAGAGGTGCCTATCGCGGGGGCATGATTGCCGACTCATACCGTACATCTTCTTTAGGGCGCTGATCACAAGCGACGATCATTTCAACCTGATTTAGCATTTCGAACTTGCTTGTCCATGCTAAAATAAGGATCTGGATCCAAACTCAGTATAAGATCTTCATAATTAGGCCAGTTTATAGACAATTTTAGTCTTAAACTGAAGAATATCAGCCCAATTTTACATCAGTTATCACTAAAATATCCAGTTTAAGGGTATTTTTTGTGAATCAGAGTTAACAATTTGGCTGTTTTCTAACAGATCACTGCCTGAGAGATGCTATGCCTTTTATTTCATCAAGATCAAATGAAAACTTTTCAAGAAATTAGGATTTTAGTTTTTGCCTACATCGCCATCTAACAGCTTATTCCGCATAGCCAATTTAGCCGACAAGGGTGGACTTTTCGAAAGCTCCCAGATCATTCAAATATAGTCAGATCAGCTTGCTTTTTGTTGTTTTTCAGTCAAAATAATCTAAATACTTAGACTAATTTGAAAAATACTGTTTAAAACAAGATTGGGGGTATACTCTGGTGTGACCCCGGTGAGCAATTGCTTCCGGAGGTCGTAGTACAGTAAGAAGTAGTTCTTTAGAAATGCAGTGCTTTAAATATGAGCTAGTAAGTGTCTCTTAAGAACTTGACAGGCTGAATAATTGCATATTTTCAAGTTATTTTGTGTATTCTCTGCCCATTGGGGTCATTTTTTGTGACTCTCTTGCAGGACTACTTCCTCTGGTGGATGTTGGGAAATATGTGTGTGGAGCGTCAGAATGGCCCAAATTTAAAGCGAAAATAGACGGTGTGTACATACTTTTGTGTGTAGCGAAAAAAGTCAACGTTCTTGACCTTGTTTTCTGGTGATCTAGAGACTGTGTTTGGACTAAATATGAACGTGTTAAGAGGGTATAACCCAAATCTAAGCCTGGAAGTAGCTAGGGGATGCAGAAAATGCCTGTTTTTACATAGAATAAAGAAGGGCAAAAGTGACCGGGCTCACACCTATAACAGAAACTGTTAAAATGGAATATCTTCAAAACGGTAAGGATTACTGCCCTGAAATTTCACATGTAGGTAATTTATGACTAAAGAAGCTTGCACATGAGAGTTTTCAACAGATCTCAGTAAATTTGAAGAAATTGAGATTTTTTAAAAAAATGTGTTAAACGGTTCAGTATAAAGACCCCTCCTGCACTTATATCAGACTATTTGGCCTTGATAGGCTCTGTGATCTGGATCTAAACAGCATAGAACAACCCGGTTGATTATATTTTTGTTAAATTTCAAGCATTTTTTATTAAATTGAGAAATTTTGGCTAATGACGGGCAACTTAGAAGTGTCGGTATCGTCCGAAAGCCTTCCTAAAATTGCCTTTGGCTACTTTTTGACATCTCCCTGCTGGAGAAATATCTTTTTCTGGAATCAAAGGTCCCTCATATGTATCAAATTTGTCAAAGTAAAGTATTTCGTGGAGTTTCGGACAGATTCCAGCATTTAGCATCTCATAAATTTAGCTTGAAGCGCATAAATCGCAGTTTTTCATTGGATCTAGCCGTGCGACCGACTCTTTCAGTGCTTCCTGTCATTTATTTTGGCTCTTCCAATGTGTTTTCTTACATAATTTCCAAGATCTAATATTCATCTCAATCAAATTTGCATTTTCAGAGTGTCTCTTTCTAGTTTTATTGCATTTTTTCTACATTTAATAACTTTAACAGTGCAGAGCTCTACATAAATTGCAACCGCTAAAGATTGTTCATCAAGCATGCAAAGCGGGCGAATCTTAACCCTTATTTGTAGCTTCAGACAGACGCGACTGTAATTTCTGTGGCTGCTAAGCAAGGGAAAAGAGTGCTATTTCTATTTCTGAAATCTATTTGTATCTGCTTGCCTTGAGTTTTGAAGTTTGAGTGCCCTCTGTTATGGGTTTCTTTGAATATGGTGCAGCTAAGTTGGTCAGATGACTTTAAAAAGGTAACAAAGCATTGTTTTTATTGTGAATTTCTCATAACTTGACAGTTTCACTAAAGAAACAACAATATTTAGCTAAATCATAACATAAACACTCAAATTAGAGTTCTGAACATGTATCTTAAAGCATTTTTCAAGGATTTTTGTATATTTTATGTGGTTTCCCTGTTTTTCAGGCCTTGGCGGCACATCAGGAAGGACACATTTTTTCCATAGTTGAGCTTTGTGTGGCATATTCTTTGAGCCGGTACTTTGCACTGGGGTAGGAACCATGTACAACACCACTGAGCATGACAGGAAATACCAGCCGGTCTTGGGTGAAAAGACTTTTGCGGCTACTCGGAGCTGCTTCCGCCGAAGCCGGCTACATGCGGCTGAGATCTTTGATTAATGCTGACAGTGACTGAAGGTATGCAAACCATAGGAAGCAATGTCCTTTTATGCTAAAATTCACCCTGCACTGTTAAGTGAAATTTGATTGGGCAGTCTTTTTCTGCTTCTTGTGCTTGAAATACCCTTCTGGAAAGGAGAGGTGCCTATCGCGGGGGCATGATTGCCGACTCATACCGTACATCTTCTTTAGGGCGCTGATCACAAGCGACGATCATTTCAACCTGATTTAGCATTTCGAACTTGCTTGTCCATGCTAAAATAAGGATCTGGATCCAAACTCAGTATAAGATCTTCATAATTAGGCCAGTTTATAGACAATTTTAGTCTTAAACTGAAGAATATCAGCCCAATTTTACATCAGTTATCACTAAAATATCCAGTTTAAGGGTATTTTTTGTGAATCAGAGTTAACAATTTGGCTGTTTTCTAACAGATCACTGCCTGAGAGATGCTATGCCTTTTATTTCATCAAGATCAAATGAAAACTTTTCAAGAAATTAGGATTTTAGTTTTTGCCTACATCGCCATCTAACAGCTTATTCCGCATAGCCAATTTAGCCGACAAGGGTGGACTTTTCGAAAGCTCCCAGATCATTCAAATATAGTCAGATCAGCTTGCTTTTTGTTGTTTTTCAGTCAAAATAATCTAAATACTTAGACTAATTTGAAAAATACTGTTTAAAACAAGATTGGGGGTATACTCTGGTGTGACCCCGGTGAGCAATTGCTTCCGGAGGTCGTAGTACAGTAAGAAGTAGTTCTTTAGAAATGCAGTGCTTTAAATATGAGCTAGTAAGTGTCTCTTAAGAACTTGACAGGCTGAATAATTGCATATTTTCAAGTTATTTTGTGTATTCTCTGCCCATTGGGGTCATTTTTTGTGACTCTCTTGCAGGACTACTTCCTCTGGTGGATGTTGGGAAATATGTGTGTGGAGCGTCAGAATGGCCCAAATTTAAAGCGAAAATAGACGGTGTGTACATACTTTTGTGTGTAGCGAAAAAAGTCAACGTTCTTGACCTTGTTTTCTGGTGATCTAGAGACTGTGTTTGGACTAAATATGAACGTGTTAAGAGGGTATAACCCAAATCTAAGCCTGGAAGTAGCTAGGGGATGCAGAAAATGCCTGTTTTTACATAGAATAAAGAAGGGCAAAAGTGACCGGGCTCACACCTATAACAGAAACTGTTAAAATGGAATATCTTCAAAACGGTAAGGATTACTGCCCTGAAATTTCACATGTAGGTAATTTATGACTAAAGAAGCTTGCACATGAGAGTTTTCAACAGATCTCAGTAAATTTGAAGAAATTGAGATTTTTTAAAAAAATGTGTTAAACGGTTCAGTATAAAGACCCCTCCTGCACTTATATCAGACTATTTGGCCTTGATAGGCTCTGTGATCTGGATCTAAACAGCATAGAACAACCCGGTTGATTATATTTTTGTTAAATTTCAAGCATTTTTTATTAAATTGAGAAATTTTGGCTAATGACGGGCAACTTAGAAGTGTCGGTATCGTCCGAAAGCCTTCCTAAAATTGCCTTTGGCTACTTTTTGACATCTCCCTGCTGGAGAAATATCTTTTTCTGGAATCAAAGGTCCCTCATATGTATCAAATTTGTCAAAGTAAAGTATTTCGTGGAGTTTCGGACAGATTCCAGCATTTAGCATCTCATAAATTTAGCTTGAAGCGCATAAATCGCAGTTTTTCATTGGATCTAGCCGTGCGACCGACTCTTTCAGTGCTTCCTGTCATTTATTTTGGCTCTTCCAATGTGTTTTCTTACATAATTTCCAAGATCTAATATTCATCTCAATCAAATTTGCATTTTCAGAGTGTCTCTTTCTAGTTTTATTGCATTTTTTCTACATTTAATAACTTTAACAGTGCAGAGCTCTACATAAATTGCAACCGCTAAAGATTGTTCATCAAGCATGCAAAGCGGGCGAATCTTAACCCTTATTTGTAGCTTCAGACAGACGCGACTGTAATTTCTGTGGCTGCTAAGCAAGGGAAAAGAGTGCTATTTCTATTTCTGAAATCTATTTGTATCTGCTTGCCTTGAGTTTTGAAGTTTGAGTGCCCTCTGTTATGGGTTTCTTTGAATATGGTGCAGCTAAGTTGGTCAGATGACTTTAAAAAGGTAACAAAGCATTGTTTTTATTGTGAATTTCTCATAACTTGACAGTTTCACTAAAGAAACAACAATATTTAGCTAAATCATAACATAAACACTCAAATTAGAGTTCTGAACATGTATCTTAAAGCATTTTTCAAGGATTTTTGTATATTTTATGTGGTTTCCCTGTTTTTCAGGCCTTGGCGGCACATCAGGAAGGACACATTTTTTCCATAGTTGAGCTTTGTGTGGCATATTCTTTGAGCCGGTACTTTGCACTGGGGTAGGAACCATGTACAACACCACTGAGCATGACAGGAAATACCAGCCGGTCTTGGGTGAAAAGACTTTTGCGGCTACTCGGAGCTGCTTCCGCCGAAGCCGGCTACATGCGGCTGAGATCTTTGATTAATGCTGACAGTGACTGAAGGTATGCAAACCATAGGAAGCAATGTCCTTTTATGCTAAAATTCACCCTGCACTGTTAAGTGAAATTTGATTGGGCAGTCTTTTTCTGCTTCTTGTGCTTGAAATACCCTTCTGGAAAGGAGAGGTGCCTATCGCGGGGGCATGATTGCCGACTCATACCGTACATCTTCTTTAGGGCGCTGATCACAAGCGACGATCATTTCAACCTGATTTAGCATTTCGAACTTGCTTGTCCATGCTAAAATAAGGATCTGGATCCAAACTCAGTATAAGATCTTCATAATTAGGCCAGTTTATAGACAATTTTAGTCTTAAACTGAAGAATATCAGCCCAATTTTACATCAGTTATCACTAAAATATCCAGTTTAAGGGTATTTTTTGTGAATCAGAGTTAACAATTTGGCTGTTTTCTAACAGATCACTGCCTGAGAGATGCTATGCCTTTTATTTCATCAAGATCAAATGAAAACTTTTCAAGAAATTAGGATTTTAGTTTTTGCCTACATCGCCATCTAACAGCTTATTCCGCATAGCCAATTTAGCCGACAAGGGTGGACTTTTCGAAAGCTCCCAGATCATTCAAATATAGTCAGATCAGCTTGCTTTTTGTTGTTTTTCAGTCAAAATAATCTAAATACTTAGACTAATTTGAAAAATACTGTTTAAAACAAGATTGGGGGTATACTCTGGTGTGACCCCGGTGAGCAATTGCTTCCGGAGGTCGTAGTACAGTAAGAAGTAGTTCTTTAGAAATGCAGTGCTTTAAATATGAGCTAGTAAGTGTCTCTTAAGAACTTGACAGGCTGAATAATTGCATATTTTCAAGTTATTTTGTGTATTCTCTGCCCATTGGGGTCATTTTTTGTGACTCTCTTGCAGGACTACTTCCTCTGGTGGATGTTGGGAAATATGTGTGTGGAGCGTCAGAATGGCCCAAATTTAAAGCGAAAATAGACGGTGTGTACATACTTTTGTGTGTAGCGAAAAAAGTCAACGTTCTTGACCTTGTTTTCTGGTGATCTAGAGACTGTGTTTGGACTAAATATGAACGTGTTAAGAGGGTATAACCCAAATCTAAGCCTGGAAGTAGCTAGGGGATGCAGAAAATGCCTGTTTTTACATAGAATAAAGAAGGGCAAAAGTGACCGGGCTCACACCACATGCTCGAATTTTCGGATTATCGCTATTCGGATTAATGCAGGTATTTTCAATGAGATTTGATAGAATTTGAGCCGGGACCTCATCATTCCCTCGGAATAAGCGGGTATCTCGGAAAAACGAGAGTCGAAATATCGCCGTTATACTATACTTGATTAGAGACAATATCATCATAAGGAAGGAGGGGAGGGGATCCATTTCCTGTAGTTCAAGTTGTAATGCTTATGATGAATAATAAATATATATAAGAGTATATCATGAATAAGCAAGCTCTGAAGTGGTTGATCGGATATTTATAGTTTACCTGTTATATACTAGTTTCATAAAGGGACATAATTTGGCCTAACAACACTGTGACCACTCTGGGTAGAACCAACACCCCCTACACTGTGGCCACTCTTGGTAGAACCAACTCTGGGACCACTCTTTAGAATTATCTCTTCCAGATGATTCTAAAGATTTGTCACAGTTAAGGGTTTGTTGGAGAAATAAAGGAACTTTTCTTGAAAATGTTTAATTTTACGCATCTTATCTGGACCTCTGAGTACTGAGAGGAGATAGGGAGGCAGTACCTTGAGAAATTCTTTGAAAGCTTTAGAAGAGTTCTCTGTTTCCTTGAGGATGTCACATGTTGTATCAAAGCTGTTCACGTAAGTACTGTAAAAATCTATCACCATAATATTGGAAAACTGAAAAGAGATTAAGAAGACATCATAAAATGACATCTGTATAACATGCAATAATACATATATCTATTACAACTAGAGGTTTGTTTTTGTCACAAAAACAGATGTCTCCCCCTCCCATCCTCTTTCCAATACACAAGTGTAATGTCTGTAACTTCAAACTTATCAGGGTCTAATGTTTAAGTCATCAGGGGCAATAACTCCAACATAGTCGGGGAGACAATTCAAAAGTCCCAGATACACAAAAACACATGCTAGTCAACATTCTTGTGAAGTTGGTGACTCTAGTACTATTGGTTTCAGAGATACATGTGACACAAATTAAAGTTTCTCTTATTTAAGTCATAAGGGGCAGTAACTCCAAAGTTATCAGGGGGAGACGATTAAAAACCCCAGATGCACAACAACTCATGCTGGTGAACATTCCTGTGAAGTTTGGTGACTCTAGCCCAACTGGTTTTAGAGATACGTGCAGCACAAAGTTTCTCTAATTCTAAGTTAACATATCAGGGGCAGCAACTCAAGAATTATCAGGGGGAGACAATTAAAAAAAACCCCAGGTGCACAACAACTCATGCTGGTGAACATTCCTGTGAAGTTTGGTGACTCTAGCCCTAGTGGTTTTAAAGATATGCATGACACAAAGTTTCTCTAATTTAATGTAATCATATCAGGGGCAATAACTCCAAAGTTATCAAGGGAAGACAATTCAAAAATCCCAGTTGTACAAAAACTCATGCTGGTCAACATTCCTTTAAAGTTTGGTGACTCTAGCCCTAGTGGTTTCAGAGATATGCAAGACACTAAGTAAAGTTTGTCTAATTTTAAGTCATCAGGGGCAGTAACTCCAAAGTTAACAGGGGGAGACAATTCAAAAAACCCAAGAGCAAAACAACTCATGCTTGTGAACAATCCTGTGAAGTTTGGTGACTCTAGCCCTACCAGTTTCAGAGATACACGCGACACAAAGTTTGTATAAATTTAAGTATTCATATCAGGGGCAATAACTCAAGAATTATCAGGGGGAGACAATTCATAAACCATAGGTGCACAACAACTCATGCTGGTGAACATTCCTGTGAAGTTTGGTGACTCTAGCCCAACTAGTTTCAGAGATACGCGCGGCACAAAGTTTGTATAAATTTAAGTATTCATATCAGGGGCAATAACTCAAGAATTATCAGGGGGAGACAATTCAAAAACCATAGGTGCACAACAACTCATGCTGGTGAACATTCCTGTGAAGTTTGGTGACTCTAGTACTAGTGGTTTCAGAGATACGCGCGACACAAAGTTTTTCTAATTTTAAGTCATCAGGGGCAATAACTCCAGATTTATCAGGGGGAGACAATTCAAAAACCATACGTGCACAACAACTCATGCTGGTGAACATTCCTGTGAAGTTTGGTGACTCTAGCCCAACTGGTTTCAGAGATACGCGCGACACAAGTTTGTGACGGACAGACGGACAGACGGACGGACGGACGGACATGCTAACAAATGGGTAGTTGTGTGACTTTTTCCTTTGATCTTTTCTTGTGGGACTAGTCCCACAAGAAAAACTATTTTTGGCTCTAACTTTCGAAAAGAATGATCTGGAAGCTAACCCTAACCCTATGTCCCACAACTGGTCAGGTTAATGTCACAAGAAATGGCCAGGTTAATGTCACAAGAGATGGCCAGGTTAATGATTTTACTTGTGCGACTAGTTAGAAAAAGTCACACAACTACCCATTGGTGAGTGCGGACGGACGGACGGACGGACAGACAGACAACTCTGGCAAAAACAATATATCTCCCCATAAATGGGGGAGACATAATTTTAAGCCTGTCCTTAACCCTCTACTCCATGAAAATTTCAGCATCCTAGTACAAATATTAAGCTTTAAAACAACCCGTCCAAAACTTTAACCTGGTGATTTGTGACCAAAAGGACTAAGTCCAAAACATGTCAAAAATTGATAACATTGTAAAATATTTTTAATGTTTAACTTCATTACAGCAATATCTGACCTCAAATGAACTTCCATACAAAATTTCAGCATCTTAGTACAAATATTAAGCTTTAAAACAACCTGTCCAAAAAACTTTACCCTTGTACACACTCACGCCCACGCTCACACTTAGCTCACGCCTGGGGTATAGCATAAGCTCTACAGTTCAACGAACAGGCGAGCGAAAAATGGGTGGAAATTGCCGAACACAAAACCCATGCCTGGTACTTGGATATCAAGTACACTGAGCAAGTTGGACCATTTCTTAAGGAGATATTGTGTGGAAACCAAAAACGGACAGAAGGACTGACGGACAGACAGACAGACGAGCTGATAACTATAGGGCACCAGCATTTTCATGCGGGCCCTAATGACACCATGAATATTATTTAAATAATTGTTGTAATAGCGCATGGACACAGGAATTTTTTACAATGGCATGAAATGCAGAATCATATCTGTAATATATCATAAGCAAACAGTATGCATAAATACGCCTTTCTAAGCCTTTGCAAACAGGGTAGACCCAAATCAGACATCTCCTACAGGAGCTGTCTGATCAGAGTCTGCTCTTGTTTGCTTATGATATACATGTGATATAATAATAACATACATATGATTCTACAGTTTCTGCTTGAGCCGAAATGTGTTCATATGCCATTGTAAAAATGAAGCTAATAAATATTTATGAAACATTTACTCCATGAACATTTATGAAAGAAATAATGACAACATGAATAACTAGACCTATCACTAAAGGTGATTAATACCCCCACCCACCACCTGATCACAAAATTCAAAGATTATGACTTCAATACAAGAGGTAATCAAATAAACTACTTGCGGAGTTACATTCTGGACAAAATGATGCTATATATCGCAAAGTACAAAAAGGGGAATAACTCCCTAAAATACAATTAGAGTTACTATCCTTGCTGACTGCACTTCCTCTTCTCAATTTCTATCAATGTTTTAAATTTCACAATACTACCAACAACTTGTTAGAAGTAATACCTCCCTCAAAAGTAAATTTAGAGTTACAACCCTTGTTGACTGCACATCCTCTCATCACCCTCTATCCATATATTAAGTTTGACAGTTGTGCCTACAATACTTGAGCAGTTATGCTCCAGAGTAAAAATTGCTTCTGAAAAATAACTAAGGGGAATAATTTACAATTACAATCCTAGCTGACGGCACATCCTCTCATTACCGTCTATCTATATACAAGAGGGCCAGAATGGCCCTGAAGCGCTCACCAGACAACCAGAGGAGAAGAGTTTCAAAATGTTCACTATATGTTTCTATAGAAAACTAGCCGGCCCTAGACTACAATTGTGACCACTAGAGTGTTCACAAGCAAATTGTTGACGACACACGACGCACGATGCACGACGGACATTCAAGTCTCCCAAAAGCTCACCCTGAGCTTTGCTCAGGTGAGCTAAAAAGAATAAGAATCACACCTAGTTTACTTACTTTATGGAATATACTTCCAATTTTTTCTTCTTCATTCCATTTCCTTAACTTTTCTGCCAGTTCGATCTCAAACATTGTATGGGTACTCAGAATGTCTGCTATTTTTGCAAATGTGACCTTCACCTCCTTGCTTTTAGGAATGTAATCTTTTAATATGGGGCCCTTGTAATCCTGTTTAGTAAATAAAGAGATTCATTATGGCACTCCATCGCTTATCTGCTTCTCTTGCTGTACATATGCTTTTTAATACTCATGTAAGAAATAATGACATCATGAATATTAACTAGAATTGTTTTTGATACAAAAACTGATGTCTCCCCCAGCATGTGGACAAAAAATTTCATGGGACTGCAGAACATCATTAAACTGGGAAAGGAATAAAGTATGCACAACTAGGTATGGTTCTAATAAATCCTATGAAGTTTCATGAAAATCCGACCAAAGATTTTAGAGAAACCCCGCAGACGAAATTTCCATGTAAAAATTTCAAAGTCCAATATCTCTGCAGAAATTCATCAAACAGGAACAGGAATAAGACATGCACATGTAGCCATGGTGCTGATCATTCCTATTTCGGTAAAAATCAGTCAAATGTTTTGGAAAAACTGTGCTGACAAAATTTTCCATGTAAAAATTGCAAAGTCCCTTTACTCCACAGAAAATTATCAAACCGGAACAGGAATTAGATATGCACAACTAGACATAGTGCTAGACTAGATCCTAGGAAGTTTCATGAAAATCTGAAGGATTTTTGAGAGACCACGTGGACAAAAATTTCCATATAAAATTTCAAAGTCCCATAACTCTGCAGAAAATCATCGAACCTGAACAGGAATAAGATATGCACATATAGGCATAGTGCTGATCCATCCTATGAAGTTTCATGAAAATCTGATCATAGGATTTGGAGAAACCACGCGGACAAAAATTTCCATGTAAAAATTTCAAAGTTCCATAACTCTGCAGAAAATCACCGGACCGAAACAGGAATACGATATGCATAACTAGGCATGGTTGGGATTAATCCTATGAAGTTTCATGAAAATGGACCCAAGGTTTTGGAGAAACCATGCGGACAAAGTAAAAATCGGACAGGCGGATGGACGGACGGATGGATGCCACGCACAAAAACAAAATGTCTCCCCAGTATACTGGGGGAGACATAATTAGATGATTCGTTACAATAGCACATGAATATAGGAAATTTTGCCCATGCCAGAAACTGTAGAATCATATCTATATTATATCATAAACAGAGCAGACCCTGATAAGACGGCTCCTATAGGAGCCGTCTGATCTGGGTCTACTCTGTTTGCAAAAGTGTAGAAAGGCGTATTTATGGAGTAAAGGATTAATGCAGACATAAACCTTACACAGATGTGAAAGATTTTGCAAGACATAAACTATTACATAAGGAATACTATTTATAATGGCATTTCTTTAGCCATGGCAGAAACTGTTGAATTAGATCTCTGTAGTTCCATAAGCAAACAGAGCAGATTTTGATCAGATGGCTACTGCAGCAGCCATCTGATCTGGGTCTACTCTGTTTGCTAAGGGTGTCTATTACGTACAGCGTTCAGTATTACCCAATTTTGCTTTAAAATAATAGATCTTTGTAGGACAAATAATAAACTATGAATTCTTTACAACTAACATCGACAATTCTCTGCAATGAGCCTATGTAGTTTCTCTCGTTATCTATCAAACTCTGCAGTACCCCTCGCAACTTCATCTGAAATAAATAAGAAAGCATATTCAATTTATATATAGCAAACACACAAAAATATACTCAAATGCTATCTGAGATTGTGTTAGATTCTTCTGAAATTGTATAAACAAAATTTGGCCTTGTAGTGACTGTGAATCCATGATTTGTTAACCCTTTCCCTGTTGAATATATTCATGACATGATTAATGATATCATAAATATTTATTAGCTGAATTCTTACCATGGCATAATTATGTTCACAATAATTTATGCTATTAGTAAATACTGTAGTCAGATCTTCTATAACTTCATGGGCAAACAGCAGACCCTAATCAGACAGGACCTATCTGATCTGGGTCTACTCTGTTTGTAAGGGCATGTACATGTAAAGGGCTATGGGGCTTTCTGCATTCTTTAACCCTTTCCCTGTTGAACATTCATGTAAAAATGAGGGCATCATGAATATTTATGACAATCTGTTTTATAATGGCATATGTACACATGAACTTTTATAATGGCATATGTACACATGAACTTTTATACTGGCATATGTACACGTGAACTTTTATAATGGCATATGTACACACAAACTTTTATAATGGCATATGTACACACAAACTTTTATAATGGCATATGTACACGTGAACTTTTGTACTGGCATATGTACACATGAACTTTTATAATGGCATATGTACACATGAACTTTTATAATGGCATATGTACACACAAACTTTTATAATGGCATATGTACACGTGAACTTTTGTACTGGCATATGTACACATGAACTTTTGTACTGGCATATGTACACATGAACTTTTATACTGGCATATGTACACATGAACTTTTATAATGGCATATGTACACATGAACTTTTATAATGGCATATGTTGGTACTGATAAAGACTATAGGGTCAGACCTAGTATAATTTCATAAGCAAGCAGAGCAGACCCTTATCAGATGGCTCCTATTGGAGCCATCTGAGTTTACTCTGCTTGCAAAGGCGAGAGAATTCATTTTGTTAGCACAAATGTCATCTTATTAAATTCTGAAAACTTTTTATCCCCTTTTTATCTGTTCAGAAACCCAATTTGAGTATCAACCAATTTGAATCTATATGAGATGCTCTGGTATTTGGCATCTCATCTGTAACATTATCATTACTCTAGTTTTATTTTTTTTTAAACACTGACCTGTGATGATGTAAGACCTTCTGGCGCTCCCGGCAGACTTGGGGCCTCCCGTTTACGTTTTAGTTTCACTCTCTGCAACATCATAGCACCCTCTTCACCAAGGCTGTCAGAGGTTTTCTGTGGCAGAGAATATTTTCCATTCACATTGACATTTACCCTAATTTCCCAATGTACAAGGGGTGTTCAGTAAAGAATGAAAACACTCATGTAAATTATCAAATATTAAAGTTACAGGTGAACTTTGATATTTTGAACTCGGATAACTTGAACTCTGGAATTACTCGAAGAAAAGGTTTGGTCCTTCCAAAATGTTCAGTACAGAATTCCTCTAAAATGTATAACTACTCCTAACTATAGACACATGTAAGAGCTTAATGCAGGCCTTTCAGAGCTTTCAGCATTACTTCAGACCTACATTAAGCTGTGAACATGAGAAATTGTTCAGATTAGAAACAGGAGGACTCAAACCTTTGTTAATGTGTATGACCCCTTGAAGTTCAAAAAATTGAAGTTCAACAGTATTTTCATTATTTATTTAACACGTCTTGTATTCTAACACATACACTCCCTTTTCCACCAGTTTGTTCAGCTGCTTAATAAGTTCTGGCACCATTATGATAAATTAAAATTTGACTGGCATAGTAGCAAATAATGTAGACCCATAATTTGAACCAGATGATGCTTCATACCAAATATCACAGCTCTAAGCCTTTCAGGTTTGAGACAAGAAGATTTTTTATAGTGTTTACTATATAATCCTATGTAAAACATGTGACGCCCAGGGTGTGGCCGTGTTTGACCTCAAGGGCACTGAACAATCTTGGTAAAGGTTCACCGGATGAAGCTACATACCAAATCTCACAGCTCTAAGCTTTTCAGTTTCAGACAAGAAGATCTTGAAGATCTAAAAAGTTTTTACTATGTTATCCTATGTAAAACTTGTGATCCCCGGGGTTGGGCCAATTTTGACCCCAGGGGCAAAATTTGAACAATCTATGTAGAGGTCTACTATATGATTCTGCATACCAAATTTGGTAGCCCTAGGTCTTACAGGTTTTGACAAGAAGATTTTTAAAGTTTTCAGTAAAATTTGTGACCCCGGGACATAATTTGAACAATCTTAGTAAAGGTTCACCAGATGATGCTTCATACCAAATATCACAGCTCTAAGCCTTTCAGGTTTGAGACAAGAAGATTTTTAAAGTGTTTACTATATATAATCCTACATGTATGTAAAACATGTGACGCCCAGGGTGTGGCCGTGTTTGACCCCAGGGGCATAATTTGAACAATCTTAGTAAGGGTTCACCAGATGATGCTTCATACCAAATATCACAGCTCTAAGCCTTTCAGGTTTGAGACAAGAAGATTTTTAAAGTGTTTACTATATATAATCCTACATGTATGTAAAACATGTGACGCCCAGGGTGTGGCCGTGTTTGACCCCAGGGGCATAATTTGAACAATCTTAGTAAAGGTTCACCAGATGATGCTACATACCAAATATCACAGCTCTAAGCTTTTCGGTTTCAGACAAGAAGATCTTTAAAGTTTTTACTATATAATCCTATGTAAAACTTGTGATCTCCGGGGTTGGGCCAATTTTGACCCCAGGGGCAAAATTTGAACAATCTATGTAGAGGTCCACTAGATGATTCTACATACCAAATTTGGTAGCCCTACGCCTTACAGTTTTTGACAAGAAGATTTTTAAAGTTTTTACTTCTTTTTGGACATTGGTTGCCATAGCAACCAGAGTTCTACATGGAATCAAATTCTTTGAACAACTTTGAAAGAGGTTGACCAAAGGAACATTTCTGCCAAGTTTGGTAAAAATCCAGTCAGCAGTTTAGGAGGAGATGTCATTTTAAGATAAAGTTGACGACGGACGACTGACGACGGACGACTGACGACATGATTTCTTCCTTGATAATTCAACAGGGAAAGGGTTAAAATGAATATTCATGAGATATAAAGGATTAACCCTTTAATGAAAGTTTACTCCATAACTACGCTTTTCTTGCCTTTGCAAACAGAGCAGACCCAGATCAGACAGAACCTATAGGAGCCATCTGATCAGTATCTGCTCTGTTTGCTAAGGAATATGGAATAATAAAGATCTGATGGTAGAGTTTTACTTTAGCGAATATTTCAATTTTTAATATGCAATTTTAAAAATTAATCTAATTGATATTCATGATGTTATCATTTCTTTCATGAATATTCATAGACTAAAGGGTTAAGCAGTATAAGAAGTACCTTGCTGGGCTCAGGTGGCAGTGGTTTGTCGTTGTACGACCATTTTGTTACATTTTCATTCTCATCGGAGTAGTCTGATATGGGGCTGTCGAAAGATGAGTCTGAGAAAAAGGAGCTTCTGGAGGAGTCTGATGAGAAGTTGAATGGACTGAGAGCTTCCATGAGTCCCTCTTCCTCATCCAGCTCTGGTACCGCTGAAAATGAAAGCCAGATACAGTAAAACCCCTCCATATCGGAATTCTAGTAGAGAAGAATTCACATGTTTTAATGCAGGGTGAATGCAGGGTGAATATTCATGTAGGAAATAAGGATATGAATACTAATTAGATTAATTGTTATACTAGCAAAACAACACAAGAATTATTGGTCATGGAAGAAACTGTAGAAATACATCTATATGCTATCATAAGCAAACAGAGCAGGCCCTATGCCAACAGTGGACACAGATCATATGGCTACTAAAAGATTCAATTGATCATGGTAATTCTTGCCATGGAAAAAAAGTACTACATTACACAATTTCAGCTAATAAATATTCATTATTTACTATTTGAATATTTGTCACATACCGTTAATCCTTTCCCTGTGCTGTGTTTATTTCAAATTTCAATACCTACTAAATATTCAAGAACAAAAAAGTTATAATGCAATATGGAAGGTGGAACATTGTAGCCATTTTAGAAACTAAAGAAACAGATTTATCAAATTCCATTAGCAAACAGAGAAGACCCTGATCAGACGACTCCTATAGAAGCTGTCTGATCTGGGTCTACTCTGTTTGCAGATGTGTGAAAACACATTTGTTCACATCCACATTAGTCCTTTACCTCATGAATATTTATGTAAGAATAATAATGACATCATGAATATGGATCAGCTGAATTTTCATAATGGCGTATGACAACACAGGAATATTTGGCAGAAAATGAATAATCATAATCATATCTATATAATTGCATAAGCAAACAGGACAGACCCTGATCAGACAGCAAACAGGACAGACCCTGATCAGGGTGTTCACACAGGTGACAGGACAGACCCTGATCAGGGTGTTCACACAGGTGACAGGACAGACCCTGATCAGGTGGTTCACACAGGTGACAGGACAGACCCTGATCAGGGTGTTCACACAGGTGACAGGACAGACCCTGATCAGGTGGTTCACACAGGTGACAGGACAGACCCTGATCAGGGTGTTCACACAGGTGACAGGACAGACCCTGATCAGGGTGTTCACACAGGTGACAGGACAGACCCTGATCAGGGTGTTCACACAGGTGACAGGACAGACCCTGATCAGGGTGTTCACACAGGTGACAGGACAGACCCTGATCAGGGGGTTCACACAGGTGACAGGACCGACCCTGATCAGGGGGTTCACACAGGTGACAGGACCGACCCTGATCAGGCGGTTCACACAGGTGACAGGACCGACCCTGATCAGGCGGTTCACACAGGTGCTGTCTCTGCTGTGTTTGTTTATGACATTATAAGATCTGACTCTACAGCTCTGTTTGTTTATGACATTATAAGATCTGACTCTACAGCTCTGTTTGTTTATGACATTATAAGATCTGACTCTACAGCTCTGTTTGTTTATGACATTATAAGATCTGACTGAGACTACAGCTTCTTCCAGTACCAAATACCCCTGTGTACATTAAGCTTCTTTAAAAATTCATATAATAAATATTCATGATGTCATTATTTCTTACATGAATATTGAACAGACAAAGGGTTAAGTATTCGGACACCCAACCTTGCCCCTACATCTGTTTATAATTTATATAAAGCTAAACCAATTAATTCTGCATTATTTTGACAACTTAAGTCGTTACATAAACAGAGCTCCAAATAAGCTGTGTAAATTTGAATATTTTCAACAACAGCTCCTTAGATATAGCTATAGTTCTCCACCAAACCCTATACTGTGACCACTCTTGGGTTTGGTGGAGAAATGCCGATTTTAGTATTTGGGTACGCACCGTTATCTGTACCTCTGCATAAAGACAAAGGTGTAGCAAAGAGTAGACCCAGAATTAACTGCTTCTTTATTTGCATATGTTTCTCTGCCCATTTACTTATGGAAACAACAGTAACATTATATTACGTATGAAACCTACAGCAAAATGAACAAGGAAGAAAATGATACAAAAGTTGAATCATTTCATGTTATTGTGGCTATTCTTTGTCTTTAAAGCTGTGTTACAAAGATAATAAGGATGAATCCAGATAAGCAAGCAGAGCAACCACTGATCAGACAGCTCATACAGGAGCTGTCTGATCTGGGTTTACTCCATTTGCAATGGCGTGAAAAGACATTATTATGAGGGTTAACCCATTCCCTCATATTGATGATTCTGTAAAAGTCACTTTTTGCAACTATTGTGATAAACAGAGCATTTGCCCCTATGGGGCATTTAATGCTCTATTAATCACAATGGTTTCAAAAGTACATAATTCTGAAAAAAAAAATTCTAGTACATGCTGCTTTTGCAGTAGAATTTTTAAAAATAGGCAATTAGGGAATTGGTCTAAATATAGCCTATGAGGAACTGGGTTAGTAAATGGGAGCAGTTAATAGACTTCGACTTACCTCCTTTGTGAGGGTCTTTGAACTCATGATGTCCAGTAAAGGGATGTCCTGAAATGAGATTATATTTAGTCAAACACACATAGTTTAATTTACTTTAATACATACAGATTATATTTAGTTTTAATACACACAGATTATATTTAGTTTAATACACAAAGATTTATAATTATTTATAGTTTAATAGGGCAAATCGCTGTGACGTCACCCGCACCTGTTATCTTAGCCGAGAAAAGCTTGGTGGGCAAAAAGACTGACAGCTGATATGTAAACAATAACAGAAACATTGACAGCACTTTGAAAACATCTGTTAGAATTAATAAAAAACAATTAAGGTGCAATCGTGAATCACGGAGAAGTGTCCTTCATTTCTTACTGGGTGGAGAACTCCGTTGCATTTTAAGAGGTGGAGAAGTGCCCTCCCGTCATAATTGAAGGGTAGGAGAAGTGCCCTTCAATGTCATAACAAAAAGCCCACATACATTTATATGCTGGTGGATTTGTTTTTTTGTTGCCGTTTACCCAGACACTGTTTTGTGTTTGAATAACAAGTTAAAATATAATTAGATAATTGCTTTTTCAATTAATGCTACTCTTTGATGCAGGGGTGATAATCGTTTAATCACACCTATTTAATCGCGACCGTAGTACCATATATGCAAACAGCTTTGATCTTGATGAGGCCCTGAAGCATGAGTAATCTGGATCCAAGCTTGAAATTTACTTATCCTGCAAAACAGTTCATTTCGCCGATTAAATGTACTGCTCATTCGATTGGATTTATTTCTTAATTTTCCATGTACTGAAGCAAGTTCGGTATATTCACCATGTTATGCATTTAATTTTTTAATTGGAGTTGCAAATAGTTTGCATGGAAAGAACAGGGTGTGTAGATGAGACGGTAGAGACGACACACTCGATTTCATTAGAATAGCATAAGTATTCCCGGAGAAAAAATCCGAGGAATAATTCATGGTAGCACCGGTTTGTGAAGGTTGTCCTGAGTAAAACACCGGGGAAGAACCTACTGCTGCACTGATTGTAGTATGCCGGCTGAACTAGTTAAGCCGGGTGTAGAAATACTACCTGGCACTGGCTTCGCGATATATGACTGGTTAACCCGGAGCGAAGTATGCTAATTTTAGAATCATGCATGTACCTGGTCTGCCCGGAGACAAGCACCAGGTACCCGGATCCAGTCAGAGTGGTGGACAACAGGAGGGACATTTCCTGGGAGGAAAAGGAACCCTCCTCCCGGAACAGATGTCAGGACTTTACCAGCAACAAGCTGCTAAAACGGCTGTGTCGAGGGAACAGCCGAGCCGTTGGAAGAAGAAACTTTCTTGGATTTACTGGACTTCTTCGCCGGTTTGCATGAAGTTCTACTGTCCGACCAAGTGGGGGTAGCCGAACACTGAGCAGCATGAGTGAGACGGCGAGCGGCTTACCCCCAGGTCTCGGGAGACCAGGCAGAAGAAAACTGACAGGGGTCCTCGGCGGTGCAACCGCAGCAGGTGAGACACGCAGTGGAATGCATGTCCCAGTCTGCGGCAAAATGCCCGCAAGAAGCTTTGTGCTGGTTAGACATATGCTAAGTGCACAAAGGCGAAGACCAAAACATGCAGGAAAACAATAGTGAATAAAGACAAAAATATGTATATGCAGTGTATTTAAATTATTGTATTAGGATACAAAATCCGGAATGGAAGCTGAAGACACAAACTGTAGGTAGTCAAAAGGTCTGATCGAAACAGCTAGCAAGGTTGGAAAACTCAGGGGGCTAAATTATCGTGAATGGTAATGGCCGACAGGAAATAACCAATGATAGTAACATGCTGGGAGCATTATGATAATGAGGTATGGCCATACGGTATATGCAGTACTTTTTTATTCCGGTCACAAGGTATAAATAAATAACCTAAGCATATTTCACAGCAGGTAATGTATTTTGCTACTAAAATGCCTTTCTATGCTTTACAAAGTAGACCTAGATCCTACAGGAGCCGTCTAATCAGGGTCAGGGGCAGTGCTCTGTATGCTTATGATACAATATTATAGATAGGATTCTACTGTTTCTGCCATGGCCAAAAATTCCTGTGTCCATGGCCTCCATGCACTATTGTAACAATCTCATTGATATTCATGATATCATTATTTCTTACATAAATATTCAGTAAAGGTTTAGTGAAAATATTTTAATTCAAACATCTTATCTGGACCTCTGACAGTATTACAAGGGCACTCAAAAACATAAATAATGAACAAGGTGCTGAAATGCCTCTATCTATAACTATCCGAAGAATTCAGATACGGAATTATATGGAGACCTCCCAAAGCTCTCAGACAAGATACAGCACAGAAGGATGAAGTTTGCGGGACACTGCTATAGACACCCAGAACTCCCAACTAGCCAGCTCGTCCTATGGCAACCAAAACAGGGCAAATGGAACAGGGGCGGGCACTAGAGTAAGGTCGACCTACGTGGATGGGCTTATCTGGAAGACACCGGACTGGGCAGTGCTGAAGAATTAGGCATCTGCATGAGCAACAGGGATGTGTGGAGGTCCATGTCGACCTGAGGACGTCCTCGGAAGAGGACATCTCGACATGAGTGAGTGAGTGAGTGAAGAATTCAGAAAGACATACTTAGGCAAACAGTGCAAACCAAGATCACTTAGGCAAACCAAGATCAAACTGCTCCTCGAGGATCAGTTTCATCTGGGTCTTCAATATTTGCAATAATGTCGGTCTAATTTAAAGTTATATCAGATGCAACATTTTGAGTGCTAGGTCTGACCTCATCAGGTAAACACTGATCATAACGTTTAAGACACATTTTGCTGTGGCACACCTCATACATGTATTTACTTAACCCTTTCCCTGTTTAGTATTCATGTAAGAAATAATAACGTCATGAATATTTCTCAGCTGAATTTTTATGATGGCATATGTACACAGGATGTTTTGTCTTGGTCAGAAACTGTAGAATCCTATCTATATAATACCATAAGCAAACAGAGCAGACTCTGATCAGATGGCTCAAATAGGAGCAGTCTGATCTGCGTCTAGTATGTTTGCAAATGAGTGTAAACATGTTTATATGAAGGAAAGGGTTAAAGAGAGCCGACTGATTAGACAGCTCCTACAGGAGCTATCTGCTGATCTTGGTCTACTCTGACAAAGCTTAAATATGCATATTAATGTACATGTGCAACAGTCTTAGAGGATCTTAACACTTGACAATTAAAAAATTTGTTTGCCCCTTATCGACCCTAGATTTTAGAAGTGGGTCGGTAGGTAAGAAAATTATTTTTATTTTTTTCTGAAAAATTGTACTCTATATTTATAAAGCTGTTTTGGCACCGTAGCTATAGTATATTGTTATGTATGCATCTTATCTATAACCATAACATCTTCGACTTGTATGGAACACTGGCGACGGAATTTCACTGGTAGGAGGGCTGATTTATCAGGAATTGTGAGTGAATTGTAATTTGTCTTTATGATTATAAAAACATTATGTATGGAATAATACAATTTTAAATACCTGTAGTTGGAGACAGGTTGACACATTTTTTTCCAGTGTAGAATTGTTTGTGTTTTGGAAATGAAAATATTAGAAAATTATTACTCCAATATTTCTTTTAAGGTCAGAGCTAATAAAAAATTTAATACTGCAACGGAAAGATCATCAACAATAACAGTCGAGGAAATTACTAAAATGTTGCAGAACTGACAACTTTCACATTCAGGCAGTTCAGTTATGAAAACCGTTTAAATAAGGGGCGGGGCTTGCTTCGATGGAAAATCATCTAAAATGACAGTTTCTAAAGGACCCGAGACACGGAACTGAAAAGCGTGTGTTGGTTACTATGGCAATCCGACTGATTTTGCTGCTTTTTAAAATGGAACCCGGGGTAAGACCGTGTTGGCTGATTCTATTATCGAGGAAACAATAAAGAACATCTTCGTTACGTAAGGGAAAGTGAACCTGCAATAAGCTGTGAACTTTAGAAAATGCTCAGATTAGAATCAGATCCTGTGTGCTTATACAATTAGAATCAGATCCTGTGTGCTTATACAATTATAAAACATCAGCTTATAAATATTCATGATGTCTTTATTCTTACATGAATATTATTTAACAAGAAATTAAGGGAATAAGGTGCCAACAGTGTGCGACTGAAAGGGTTATTGTATAACAAGGGCCATCTGACTCAAATGGCTGCATTTCAAGGATCCTTTGTGGTGAAACGGATGAATTTTTTTGTGTTACTAAGGCCATAGGAGTAATACAGACATTTTGTTGACAATATATTATATAAAACACAATTGATTATTATTCACTGTTTAGTAATCCGCACCTTTGATGTTTTGCTTGACTTATTTGTTGCTTTTGTAGTATCATCAATGTCTTAACCCATCTGGTATTCACGTCTGACAATAGTGCATGCTTGCCTAAGTACTAAGATGAAATAAATATTGTATTGTAATGCTTCTTATGTGTTTATCTTTTAATCACTGCCAGATTAATTTCACTTCTTAAATGACTTTGATCATAACTAAAGGAATCCAAATGTACAGAAATAAGCGAAAAGGGCCGGACAGATTGCGATCGGCGGCAGACAAAAATAAAATATTCTCACAGATTTGGCAATAAAAATGTTTTGAGTCTGTTGTAAAACAATGGGTTGGTCGGTAAAGGGCAAAAAACCTTCATTTTAACTTAAGCCTCACTTCATAAATGCGACAATATGGACATCTACATATTGTGTCCTTGCTACATACAGGGTCATTGGAAATTCTGTTGGACAGTGTAAAATGAGTTGTGCTTACAAGGATAGGGTCAAACGAAGGACCTAGTGATTTCTAAGTTCAAAGGGGCATAAGTCCCAGACAAATTGCAAAGGATGAATCCCCGACAATATGCACATCTACATATCGTGTCCTTACTAAATGCAAGGTTTTTATGAAAATCTGTTGAACTGTTGAGGAGTTAAAAATCTAATTAATATTCATACTGTCAATACTATTTACATGAATATTCATGAAGTAAAGGGTTGAATAATTTTTATAAAATAATGGTTAACTAACCCTTTACTCCATTTGTATGCCTTAGATCTATGCCTTTGCAAACAGAGTATACCCAGATCAGACAACATCCATGGGAGCCTTCTGATCTGGTTGCTTAGGAAATTATAATAGATCTGAATCTACCAATACCAAAAAGTCATGTGTACATAATGCTATTTATAAAACTTCAGTTAATAAATATTCATGATGTCATTATTTCTTCATGGAGTAAAGGGTTAAATCCAATTACAATGTATACCTGAAGAAATTTCTTGTTCTGTAACACTTCCGTTAAGATCCGTCTCATCTTTTCTCTGAACATTTCCCATTCAGAATAGATTATAGGCGTAAACACTTACTATTCAACAATACAAGTACTTGTGATTTCAATCTTAACATATTTTGTAACTTTTGTCTGCTAAAACAGCTTCACATGCCTCTGACATCCCTCTCAATTCCCTTTGTTAATTGTTCTTCCTTTTTTTTCAAAAATACAACCACACATACAATGACAGTGTAAAACAGGATGCTACAGTGATACCATATAACTGACAGTATCATCTAGGTACCTACTGTTTGTAGATACCAAATAACTGACAGTCTCATCTAGGTCCACACTGTTTGTAGATACCAAATAACTGACAGTCTCATCTAGGTACCTACTGTTTGTAGATACCAAATAACTGACAGTCTCACTGCTTGTATTCACCAAAGAAATAAGTTACTTGTTAACACTTTCCTCTATATAAATGTGTTTTCATTTGCAAACAGAGTAGACCCAGATCAGACGGCTCCTACAGGAGCCATCAGATCAGGGTCTGCTCTGTTTGCTTAAGGTATAATATAGGTCTGATACTACAGATGCTGCCTGAGCCAAAACATCCAGTGTACATTATGTCATCATAAAAATTCAGCTAATAAATATTCAAGATGTCCTTATTCCTTATGTGAATAGTAAACAGGGAAACAGTTAACCAATTAGTTCACTTTATCCATGTACATTGTAACATAAACTTAAACTTTCTAAATGACCCAATTAAGCTTAAATTTATAAAATCTTCATTTTGATGTAGATCACAAATGTTGTGAGTGTATTACAAGTGTTGCAAACAACCAGGTACAAGTATCTGCAGTCTGAGATTTGTCGCAATTTATAATGTATTTATAGTTTTGTCCTACTTAAGGGCAGACATCATCCTTAATATGCTAAATAGTTATGCATGTACAGAACTTATAATATAGCTGAACCCTTTCAGTACTATGGACAAAAGTTGGATGACCTTTGCGGACAGGCTATGTCCAGATAAGACAATAAGTAACTTGGTATTCCATCAGGATGCGATCTGTTTGAACACTGACATTGCAAGACTGTAATAAAAATCTACTAAAACAATTAAGTAGAATGATTTTCTGCATTATAAAATTTATTTAGCAGGCAAAGATTTAATGCTTTGAATGTGGGAAATGAGTGAACTGATATTTGCTAACAGTGTAGACCAAGATCAGAGGGCTCCTAGAGGAGCTCTCTCATCAGGGTCTGCACTGTTTGTTGTTCAAATTTCTCCTGCAAATTATAACCTTTTACACTGAATGGAGTCTTACCATTAAACCATGATGGACCATACCACTTTGACGATTCGGCATTTGCAGGGTTTAAGCACGACTTTACACTAATGGTGATTAAGCAAAGTCAGGCTTGAAATTAGCCTTTAACTTGCTGAGCAAATTATCCTCAGTATAAATTCTAAAATTAATTCAACATCACCATCACAGTGGCAAACAGCAGAGCTACAGATAACGGTGCCTACTCAAATACTAAACAGCAGAGCTACAGATAACGGTGCCTGCTCAAATACTAAACAGCAGAGCAACAGATAACGGTGCCTACTCAAATACTAAACAGCAGAGCTACAGATAGCGGTGCCTACTCAAATACTAAACAGCAGAGCAACAGATAACGGTGCCTACTCAAATACTAAACAGCAGAGCTACAGATAACAGTGCCTACTCAAATACTAAACAGCAGAGCTACAGATAACGGTGCCTACTCAAATACTAAACAGCAGAGCTACAGATAACGGTGCCTACTCAAATACTAAACAGCAGAGCTACAGATAACGGTGCCTACTCAAATACTAAACAGCAGAGCTACAGATAACGGTGCCTACTCAAATACTAAACATCAACGGTGCATACTCAAATACTAAAATTGTCATTTCTCCACCAAACCCCATGTTATGACCACTCTTTAGAATCGTCTCTTTGAGTGGTTTCAACATAGCGTTTGGTGGAGAAATAAAGAAGTTTATATAATTCTTGAAAATTTGTAATTTACACATTTTATTTGGACCTCTGAAAGAGTTTCAATACCTTTGTGATACTGAGCCACTTGGTGTCTCATCTGTATCCAGACTGTTTGCAAATGTGATCAGAAATGTGTCCACAGAAGACTAGAGGTCAATAACTAGTAAACTACATACAACTACATGTACCATAACCTTTTACTTTATAGGCCTTTCTATGCATCTGCAAACAGTGTAGACCCAGATCAGATGGCTCCTGTCTAATCAGGGTCTGCTCTGTTTGTTAAATGAAATAATATAGATCAGATTCTACATTTTCTGCCATGGCTGAAAATGACTGTGTTCATGTGCCATTATAAACTTGAACTCCATATTTATGCCTTTAACACCTTTGCAATCAGAGTAGACCCAGATCAGGTGACTTCTGTAGGAGCCGTCTGCTCAGGGTCTGCTCTGTTTGCTTAATGAAATAATATAGATCAGATTTGACAGTTTCTGCTATGGTCCAAAATTCATGTGTTCATGTGCCATTATAAAACTGCTTTAACCCTTAGCTTGCTGAATTTTAAAATACATTTCTCCTTCTTTACCCATGCCTTGTTGTATAATTACATATACCTCCACTGTGTACAAGTATTTCGCTGTGCAGTCACTGCTGCGGAGTGCACAGGTTGCACAATCAACTTGTAAATAGTGCAGACCCTGATGAGACAGCTCCTGCAGGAGCTGTCTCATCTGGGTCTTCACTATTTACAGGTAGGTATATTGACGCGATTCGCAAGCGAAGGGTTAACAGCTTTGCACACAGAGTAGACCCAGATCAGATGGCTCCTTTCTGAGCCATCTGATCAGGGTCTTCTCTGTTTGCTAAATTAGATAATACAGATATGATTCTACAATTTCTGCCACAGTAAAACATTCACGTGTCCATGTGCCATTATACAAATTGACCCAATTAATATAAATGATGTCATCATGTCTGACATGAACATTCACATGAAGGTAAAGGATAAATGCAGCTGGTAACCCATAATGCCTGTTTTCTACAAATAAACTGGCCTAATATGCTTTATGAGTCATATCCATTTTGTCCTTAACCTTTTAATCCATTATTTAACCCTCTATTACTCCATGAATATTTAAAGGGGAAGTCCCTACATTCGACATGTTTCAAAAGTGCCTAAAATATACAACACTTATTTCATATTTATATGCTGAAAAGAAGTAAATCGCAAAAAAACTAATCAAATAAACAATGGAGAAGTCACAACTTTCATATGTTTGATAATATTATGTTATTCGGCAATTTATTAGCATTTATTTGGCTCGCATTTTAGTTACGTCGATAATATTTTGTTGCAGAACAAAAATTATAAGTGTCGATGAAATCGGTTTAATTTGTATCACAGGGGCATTTTTCGATATTTAAGTTCAAATTGACAATCTTCATAATAAGGATTGAACATGACATATATTAAGTTTTATGACATTGTTGAAAATATGTGTTCATTGTAGGGACTTCCTCTTTAAGAGATAATGAATATATTAATATTAATTAACTGTATTTTTAATAATGGAAATTGTGAACAAAATGATGTTTTACTATGGCAGAAACTGTAGAATCATACCTATATTTTCATTAGCAAACAGAGCAGACCATGATCAGACGGAGCCATCTGATGTGGGTCTGCTCTGTTTGCAAAGACGTAGAAAGGCATATTTATGGAGTAAAAGATTAAGAAACAATGTCAGGCTTTTCTCTGTAGTCTACATGGGTTTGTTAAAAGGATTCTTTCCAATGCAAAATAGGTGAACAAAAATCCAACTTTTTGGAGAAAAATCAACATAGAGAAGTTTTATTTAACTGCTAGCCTACAAAGTGCAAATAAGTTAAAATGGGAGCAAAACTCCTTTCAAAATCATAGAGTTTTATGCGCCAGAACAATTCTGTTTGCAAATGCGTGAAAAAGCGTTAGTATGAGAGAAAGGGTTAACACTTGAAAAGCTTGTTCCTACCTGTACATCGCTTCATAGTTCTTGATTTAACTTTTGCTTGTTTTCTGCTCCAGTTGTATTCTCCAAACTTTTTCATGTGCCCTTTCCGCTGAGAGTGTCCCTTTTCCGTTGTACCAGCTGTCTTCTTATTGTGAACTATCTCAAAGTCATTGCTTCTGTCCAAAGTTCTTCCACTTGAGTCACTGTTACAAACAGAATCATATATGGTTTGTTCAAATTCTTCCCTGACTACCGGTACATCTTCTTCCCTGACTACTGGTACGTCCTCTTCTTGTGGCTGGTGCGCTTGTATATGTGCTTGCAACTCTTTCCTGAATTCTGGATTTTCTGCTAATGGTTTGGACTTTTCTTCAGTTGTTGTCATTTTTGGTTTCTTCTCCACATCATCATCATCATGTGTTTTTCTGGCATGACTGTACCCAAAAGAATCCACAAGGTTACCTCCCTTTACAGTTGTCATGTGTCCGTCATCTGACATTGACTGATTAGGACCACTTGCTTCTACTGTGTTATTGTCTGGAAATGGTTTTGCCACAGAATACATATTTGCTTGGGAATTCATTGCAGTTGCAACTGTTTCTTTTCTAGGAGAAGACAAAATGGCACTTGAATTATCTGTATGTTTCCTTGTAATTTCTGTATTGACAGCGTCCCAGTTTTTCCAGCCACTGTTGTCATTTTGAGCTCCAGCCATACTGATAAGTGAGCCCACTTCTTCAGCATCATCTGCTCTGTCAATAC
Source organism: Azorinus chamasolen (assembly GCA_963576725.1). NCBI lineage: Eukaryota > Metazoa > Mollusca > Bivalvia > Cardiida > Solecurtidae > Azorinus > Azorinus chamasolen. The sequence continues at coordinate 17,273,066 of OY755249.1, forward strand.
TAACTAACCCTTCTTGTTCTCTGGATTTGTTCGGCACTTCTACCTCCCGTGTGTGCACTTCATTACCATTAGCTTCATCAACATTGTCATCTGTTTTCTCTCTCCCCTGTTCAGTGTGTATAAATTCATTTGCATTTACTGGAGTAGGACTAGTCCTAATTGGCACAGTGTCTTTAGCGTTAGCTTCAAACTTAGCAATATTGGCCAATACTTTGTTTTTTGTTTGTCCAGTTGTGGTTCCATGTAAACAATTTGCTGGGCTGGATTCAACTTTAGAGCGTTTTTCTGAAAGTTCAGCTGTCTCAGCTAACAGTTCTGTAGTTTCAATTGCATTGTCATTTTGTGTAGAGTTTAGGTTGAGTTCTCGCTGTTGGCCTGTCTCAGTTGTTTTACCCACAAAAGAATCACCTAGAGTTGGTGTTTCTTTATAGCCAGTTGAAATGGCATCATAGTACAAATCTGTATCTTCTTCAGACATCTCACCTTGTATATCTGAAAATAAAGAAATCAAAATATGGCAATCAGAGCAAACTATAACAGAGCAACAGATAAAGGTGCGTACTCATATACTGAAATCCTCCTTTCTCCATCAAACCCAGTGCCATGACCACTCTTTAGAATCGCCTTGAAGAGACCATTCTAAAAAGTGGTCACCGCATAGGGTGTGGTGAAGAAATAAAGAAGTTATTCTTCAAAATGTTTTAATTTACACACCTTGTCTAGACCTCTGTGTAAGCTAAAGATATAGACATTACTCCTTTACCTGATACAGATGAGTCTGCAAACATGGTAAACCCAGACCCGACTGTTCCTGTAGGAGCCATCTGATCAGGGTCTGCTCTGTTTGCTTACAGAATTAGATAGATCTGATACTACAGTTTCTGACAGGGCCACACATACCTCCTGTGTTCATGTACCATTATAACACTTCAGCTAATCAATATTCAGGATGTCATTATTTCTTACATGAATATTCATCTTGAAAAGACTTTAGAGTGTAAGCTTAACATTTCTTGATAAAAAATCTTCCATTGTGACTATTTGTTAGAATAACCTCTTTGAGGTGATTCTGATAAGAAGTCAAAATTAACTCTTTGAATGTGCCGTCATCTGTAGACTGTGCAGTGGGAACCCAATCAGAGAGCTTCTGATGAGGGTCAATACTGTTTGTCATTCAAAATCCTAAAAAAACTTTTAATCCTTTCAAATTGAGTGTACATGTACTCTATAGGTGAACACTGATGAACCAGTCTACTGTGAACAACATTCAATGAGTTTAATAAGCAGTATAAGCTCTTTATATCAGGAATGACAAAGTCTAGGAATTTGTTGTAAGTTTGGTATGTGATCAATCTTAATTTAATCCTTTCCCTGTTCTATATTTATTCCAAACTTCAATACCTACTGATTATTCATGGAACAAATAGTTACAATGAAATATGGAAGGTGGAACATTGTAGCATTTTTAGAAAGTAAAGAAGCATATTTTTCAAATTCCATTAGCAAACAGAGCAGACCCTGATCAGATGGCTCTTACATGAGCTGTCTGATCTGGGTCTGTTCTGTTTGCAAATGCTTGCATGAAAACACGTTTATATGAAGGCAAGGGTTAATATGATTGCCTTAGATTATACCTACTGTAGTATTAAGATATACTACTGTAGTATTAAGATATACCTACTGTGGTATTAAGATACACCTACTGTCAGTATTAAGATATACCTACTGTAGTATTAAGATATACCTACTGTAGTATTAAGATATACCTACTGTGGTATTAAGATATACCTACTGCAGTATTAAGATATACCTACTGTAGTATTAAGATATACCACTGTAGTATTAAGATATACCTACTGTGGTATTAAGATATACCTACTGTGGTATTAAGATATACCTACTGTAGTATTAAGATATACCACTGTAGTATTAAGATATACCTACTGCAGTAGAGGAGACCCTGATCAGATGGCTCCTACAGGAGATGTTTGCAGATCTGGGTCTACTCTGTTTGCAAAGGCATGAAAAAAAACCATTTATATAAGGGAAAGGGTTAATGAAACTAAAGGAGAAATGAAGTTCCTGAATAATGAGTAATGTTTTAGTTATAACTCATGTGTACAACACATGTATATAGTGTATTCATGAATAACTATGTGTCTATTCAGGGACCTAACGTCACTTCCTCAAGATAAATGGAAAGACTATTTTTCCAGAGCATGCCATTGTTCACCACACATGTACATTGCATACAATTATTTATTGTATATATATATATAACTCTTACTCGATAGATATGCCTTTTTAAAACCTTTGCGGAGTCCTCTGATCTGGGTCTGCTCTATTTGCTAATGAAAAAATATAGGTCAGATTTTACAATTTCTGCCATGGATGAAAACTGCAGTGTCCATATACTATAATATTATAAATTTCAGGTTATGCATATTCATGAGGTCACCATTATTTACATGAATATTCATCAGGTAAAGGATTAACAGCTTGGATCTGTATACAATGACAGCTTGGATCTGTATAAGACACGGACAATGACAGCTTGGATTTGTATAAGACACTGACAATTACAGCTTGGATCTGTATTAGACACAGACAATGACAGCTAATGGATCTGTATAAGACACAGACAATATATAAAAGCTTGGATCTGTATAAGACACAGACAATGATTATAAGCTTGGATCTGTATAGGACATGGACAATGTATAAGACACGGACAATGTTAAAATCTGTTTTCATGTAACCAGGGGTCCCAAGTTCGATCCCCCGCCAGACCAAGGCCTTCGGACGAGACTATAAACCGAGGTCCGGTGTATCAGTGCTTCACACTGGGCATCTAAAAGAACCAGAGAAACTCAGTCGATAATAAGAGTAGGGCATCACACCCAGGTTTCTCTGTATGCTCTCCCCTCTCTCCGGGACGTCCAATTAGCCCATAGTGAGCAGAAACGGACGTTAATCAACACAAACAAATCATTTAACCCTTTAAATTCCCAAGTTTAAATACCTAATGAATATTCACGGACAAAATAGCTGTAACAAAATATAGAAGGTGAAACATTGCAGCCATTTTAGAAAGTAATGAAACAGATTCTTTATAATTCTACTAGCAAACAGAGCAGACCCTGATCAGATGGCTCCTATTGAAGCTGTATGACCTGGCCAGGTCAGTCTACTCTGTTTGCAAATGCATTAAAATATGTTTATATGAAGGAAATGGTTAACTTATTCCTCCATATTTTTATATCCTATCATAAAAACACTCATAACACTCATATTCATAATGCTATGATATGTTACATACATATCAATAAAGTAAAAAATTATTATATTCATCATTTAATAAATATTCATGGAGTAAAGGGTTAACCATTTACTTGTCTTGATAATCTGCCTATTTACACCTTTGCATCCAGCAGAACCAAGCTGTGCTCTGCCTGTGCTTATATGTTACACATCGGATTTTATCACATGACACTGTCCGCTTCTCTCATACTTGTGCCTTTGTTTATCACATGAAGCTGCCCACTTCTCTCATACTTGTGCCTTTCTTTATCATACATGACACTGTCTGCTCTCTCATACTTGTGCCTTTGTTTATCACACGACACTGCCTGCTTCTCTCATACTTGTGCTTTTGTTTATCACGATGACACTGTCCGCTTCTCTCATATTTGTGCCTTTGTTTATCATGATGACACTGTCCGCTTCTCTCATACTTGTGCCTTTGTTTATCACACAACACTGTCACTATCCTCTATCTCTACACGACACTATCCTCTATCTCTACTGTACTTGCGCCTTTGGAGTAAAAAATGTTCTATTCATCACAATGGTTTCAAAAGTACACAAATCTAAAATTTTCCTTTTTATCTAGAAAAAGCTTCTTTTCAGTATATTTTTTCAGAGAATAGCTTATGAGGGAATGGATTAATATATTGAGTTTGTAACTTTATGCTGCACACATGTAATATAACACACAAATGATGTACCAGTAAGCAAGTTGGACTGGTCGACAACGGTTATTGAAATATGAATATAGGAAAATGTGCCTGTTTTCTTGTTTTTGTATCACGTGACAAAAGAATATTACATTTCTGTTCATTTCCTATTGAGTTTTACCAAACGCATTGAGAAATGCCTGGTAAAAACCAAAAGTAAATGAACACCCGTGTAATTATCCTCTATCTCTACTAAATCTCAACAGTAAATGAACACGCTTTTGTAATTATCCTCTACCTCTACTAAATCTCAAACCAGTAAATGAACACGCTTGCAATTATCCTCTATATCTACTAAATCTCAACAGTAAATGAACATGCATATAATTATCCTCTACCTCTACTAAATCTCAACACTAATTGAACACACATGTAATTATCCTCTATCTCTACTAAATCTCAACAGTTAAATGAACATGCATGTAATTATCCTCTATCTCTACTAAATCTCAACAGTAAATGAACACGCATGTAATTATTCTCTATCTCTACTAAATCTCAACAGTAAATGAACACGCATGTAATTATTTTATATCTCTACTAAATCTCAACAGTAAATGAACACGCATGTAATTATCCTCTATCCCTACTAAATCTAAACAGTAAATATTTACATTCACCCCATCCCTTGCCATTGTAAAAATTGACGTTCAATTGTTGTAAACTTCATTTTCAGCGGAGGCGGGACTTACGGGCCTTTTCTCCGCGAATTAATTTTCGAATTCGGACAGCAGACATTTGGCGGAATTTTCAAAACTAACGAACTGCGTTCTTATTAGCGTAAACCTTTATGTTTTCTTATCTAAAATTCTTCTTTACTAATACGCGACAACTTTAAAGATAAGTGCAGCACATTATAAAAAGCATTTACAGTCTACTCTCCTTATGGCGAACTCGCTTGACACGAATTTCTCGTTGACACGAAGTTTTTGTAAAGTCCCAACTTTTCTTCCTATATATTCTATATAAATTTAAGTTTTTAAGATGAGTTCGAACTGATCACGTTTTCGTTAAGTCGAAGTCATTTTCCGTCCCCAAAGCGTTTGTTTGCATGTAATTATTGGTGTTTGTATCGAAGTCACACCTCTCAGTCTGATTGAGTTCGAGGTGTGAATTGGACCTTTTTATCTGACCCTGGCAAAGTACGCCAGGTCATCGACACACGTAATAACAGTGTTTTGTGGATAAACAATCACTGATGTTAGATAATTATTCAAACTGTGGAACAATGCCGCATTGAGTGAACGTTATTTAGTAAAATGACACATTATCGTTCATTCGTCCTTAGTGTCAATCATGACTACTGTAGTAAGAAAGATAACTCTCAAGCATCCTCGAATCCGGACGATTTTTTAGAGATTGGATAAAAAGTAAGGCCTGTTCTTTATTTCATTACCAATACATGCAGTTCAACATTGAATTTAATTTGTCACTTGAGTAATAGCGAAACAGCTCATGGCGAAACATCTAAAAGGTGACTACATTTTGAAACGTCTGGTTTCCCGAATAAGGCTGTTCTCTTACATGTACCTGAAGTACGCGAATCGGCAACCAGCTAGTTCACGTGTGATTGCGTATTTCCGGTGCCCGTTGAGGAAAAGGGATTTCCCAAAGAAATGACGTAAACAAACGATGCGCTTTAAAAATCGCCAAACCAACGGCGATTAATTCAATGATAAAGGCAAAAGGGATCTGAAAATTGGACAGGGCCTTGTAAATTAGGGCATAGTGGAGAGTAGGAAAGACAGAAGTTTGTTCAAACAGTAATGGATCAACACACACATGTACAATTTTATATACACAGAGTGCAATTCTTTTACACAATGTGAAGACAACTGTACAAGCACATTAGTATGTTTGTAATATGACAGCTTGCTTAAGGTGAACGTAATGAAAGAAGCTGGATTTTTTTGAAAAATGGCATGTGATTTTTGAGTCGAAGTCTCGATGAGTCGAAGTTTTTAACGGGTCCCTACAAACTCGACATAACGAGAGTCGACTGTATTCGTATTTACATGTAGACTATAATAACAGCGATCAACGCTTTTTTATCCTACGGTCAATATCAAATTGACTTCAACTTTTCGTGCCAAAGTGTCAAGTTGATGACATTGATTTTTTACATTGGAACTTATTTTGTTGCGTTCGAATAGTAAACTGCTTCAGTTATGCGGTTATGGCTATTCCTGTAAGCACATGTACTATTCTTGTTAACAACATCAAGTAAGGATTAAACACATTTGGATACCAATAAGCTACTTATCCATGCTAGAAATTACAGGAAATATAATGCAAATATAAGAAATGAATTGAATTTTTTTGACGTTTAAGCGAAATAAACGACAGAAAATGATCAGCAAATTAACCATGAATCGCTAGCGTGCTTCATGTAATTTGCCGATCATTTTCTGTCGTTTATTTTGCTTAAACGTCAAAAAAATTCAATTTATTTCTTAAATGAACACCCATGTCAGTATCCTCTATCTCTACTGTGCTAAAATTTTTGACACTTTTCTGCATTTTTAACCCTTTACCTGTTCTATATTTATACCAAAGTTCACTACCTACTGAATATTCATGGACAAAATAGTTATACTGGAATATGAAAGGAAAAACAAAAACAAATTTCATTAGCAAACTGACCAGACCTTGATCAGACAGCTCCTGTAGGAGCCATCTGAGCAAGGTCTACTCTGTTTGCAGATCTGCATGAAAAGGTGTTTATGTGAAGTACAGGGTTAAAGATATTAATGATGAAAGACTTAATTTGCAGAATAACAGTAGACGACAGATTTCACAGACACTAAGTACTAATATGGTCCAGATTAAATGCGTAAAATAAAACATTTTCAAGAATAACTTCTTCATTTCTCTACCAAACCCTATGTTGTGACCACTTAATAGGGTTTGGTGGAGAGAGAAATGAGGATTTAAGTGTTGAGTAAGCACCTTTATCTGTTTCTCTGACTAAGCAAACAAAGAGTTCTAAAGGTAATTGTCTGCTTCAGTTGTTTTTTGTTCTATTTGTAACCAACAACACAACCATGAACATTCTGGATCCTGATAAAACAACAAATTTATCAGCATTTAACCTTGATCAAAACTGTACGCAAAACACGACTTTACCTCGTTACCGCATGTTTACCTCGTTACCGCATGTTTTTAGTTAAAATTAAATAGTAACCACTGTAAATATTCAGACAAACTTAGTTAAACAATGCAGACTCAGACAAAACAGCTCCTCATCAGTTTGATCAGCATTTAACCTATTTGCTTCATTTAAGATGGTACTCCATAAATATGCCTTTTTAGTAAAGTAGATCCAGATCAGATGGCTCCTATAGGAGCCATCTAATCAGTGTCTGCTATGTTTGCTGATGAGAAAATAACAGATCTGATTCTACAGTTTCTGCCTTGGCAATTTTTTTTTATGCTAATATGCCATTATAAAAAAATCATCTATTCAATATTAGTGATGTGCTCATTTCTTACATGAATATTCATGGTGTAACGAGTGAAAGGCCAACTCCTGTGGTGTGAACCACTCTTTAGCTCTTTGCATGCCAATGGCAGATTCTCCTGCCATTTCTATGTATGTAGTTTGGATCCAGATCAGGCCCCACATAATGTGGGGCCTGATCAGAGATCCAAACTGTTTGTCACTCAGACCCAATTTCGCAAAACAAAAAAAAAAACAGAAAGAAAATTTACCGTTTAGAAAATGTTGCAGAAGACAATTGAGCAGCAGACAACAATTCAGCAGATGATTTACTTAGCATGCAAAAAGAGTTAGACTCACCTCAAATAAATACATCCTTTTATCTTTTAACTCCACGATAATTATCTAAGTAACACTATAACACCTCACTAGAAACAACTCACAGCATCCCATCTGAACTCAATCTGTTGATACATCCCATCTGAACTCAATCTGTTGATACACTAACTCTGGATATGAACAGGAAATGGAGGAGAAAAAACACTTTAACCCTTTCCCTGTTGAAGTCAAATATAATGACATCATGAATATTTATTAGCTGATTTTTTATAAAGGCATATGTAATGCTAGATCTATTATAATTTCACAAGCAAGCAAGGAGTCATACGATCTGGGTCTAATCTGTTTGCAAAGGCAAAAATATGAGGGAGAGGGTTACAAAACTGAAGATGATAAATTTGTAACTGCTAATTTTAACTAATCTCACAGAGACGCCATTCTACACCTTTGTAAACAGAGTAGACCCAGGAAAGGGTTAATATAACAATAAATTATGAACAATGTATCATTGCATGAATATTCATGGACTGAATTTTTATAACAAAGATTTTTTTTGCTGCGATTGAAACTTTCAAATCAGATCTATATGATTCTTAAGCAACTAGAGCATACCCTAGCTCCTACAGAAGCTGTCTGATCTGGATCTACTTTGTCCAAAGACATGCCAAAAGTCATCTATATAAGGGAAAGGATTAAAAATACAGTAACAAAGTCCTCAATATATGTAGAATATGACTGTACACTACCGGTAAAGTGTTTTATATCTCATAAGTACTGTTCTGTCCATCAATCTTTATTGTGCTGCAGAGCCATAAATAAGGGGCAATTTTCATATACGAACTTGGCATTTCTCAACAAACCCAATGTTACGATCATTACTTCAAATCCTTTCAGAGAGATGAATCAAAAGAATGGTCTACAATTCAAAAGAACATGGTCTTGGTAGAGAATTAAACGAGCTATTATTGGAAAAATGTGTAATTAATATCTTTCATGTTTCTGTTCTTTAAATTTGCATGCTAGTTGTGAATTCTAAATAAAACAAGAATTGAAAGTATAACAGACACAAGCAGAGCACCAGATAATGGTGCATGCTCAAATACTTAACAGCAGAGCTACAAATAATGGTGCATGCTCACATACTAAACAGCAGAGCAACAGATAATGGTGCATGCTCAAATACTAAACAGCATAGCAACAGATAATGGTGCATGCTCAAATACTAAACAGCATAGCAACAGATAATGGTGCATGCTCAAATACTAAACAGCATAGCAACAGATAATGGTACATGCTCAAATACTAAACAGCATAGCAACAGATAATGGTGCATGCTCAAATACTAAACAGCATAGCAACAGATAATGGTGCATGCTCAAATACTAAACAGCATAGCAACATATAATGGTGCATGCTCAAATACTAAACAGCATAGCAACAGATAATGGTGCATGCTCAAATACTAAACAGCATAGCAACAGATAATGGTGCATGCTCAAATACTAAACAGCATAGCAACAGATAATGGTGCATGCTCAAATACTAAACAGCATAGCAACAGATAATGGTGCATGCTCAAATACTAAACAGCATAGCAACAGATAATGGTGCATGCTCAAATACTAAACAGCATAGCAACAGATAATGGTGCATGCTCAAATACTAAACAGCATAGCAACAGATAATGGTGCATGCTCAAATACTAAACAGCATAGCAACAGATAATGGTGCATGCTCAAATACTAAACAGCAGAGCAACAGATAATGGTGCATGCTCAAATACTAAACAGCATAGCAACAGATAATGGTACATGCTCAAATACTAAACAGCATAGCAACAGATAATGGTGCATGCTCAAATACTAAACAGCATAGCAACAGATAATGGTGCATGCTCAAATACTAAACAGCAGAGCAACAGATAATGGTACATGCTCAAATACTAAACAGCAGAGCAACAGATAATGGTGCATGCTCAAATACTAAACAGCAGAGCTATAAATAATGGTGCATGCTCAAATACTAGACAGCAGAGCAACAGATAATGGTGCATGCTCAAATACTAAAATCGACTTTTCTCCACCAAACACTATTTTGTGACCACTCTTTAGAATCGTCTCTTTGAGAGACGATTCTAAAGAGTGGTCACAAAATAGGGTTTAGTGGAGAAATAAAGAAGTTATTCTTGAGAATATTTTAATTTACAAATCTTATCTGGACCTCTGGCCACAAGTAACATGTATGAGAATCCAAACTAATTGAAACTCTAATCATATTGTTTGCAAACTGAGATAAACATATACTATACAATATGCTAAAGCTTAACCCTTTTCCTGCGTGTAAGTGCCTTTTCTCACCTTTGCAAACAGAGAAGACCCAGATCAGACCACTCCTGTAGGAACCGTCTTGTCAGGGTCTGCTCAGCTTGATTACGAAATTATAATAAATCTGACTCTACAGCTGCTACCAAAACCGTACAAACCTAATGTGTTCATATACATGCATGAACATTCAGTCAATAAATATTTATGAAGTCATTATTTCTTACATGAATATTCAACAGGGAAAAGGTTAAGTGATATCACTTGACCTTTCCAATACTGAACTTTCAAAGTGGTATGTTCCATCAATTGTTTATCCCTTTCCTCCATAAATACGCCTGTCTACGTCTTTGCAAACAGAGAACAGACAGATCAGATGACTCCTATAGGAGCCATCTGATCAGGGTCTGCTCTGTTTGCTCATGAAATAATATAGATATGATTCTATAATTTCTGCCATTGCCAAAATTTCCTGTGTCATTATAAAACATAAACTAACAAATGTCATGTCAATTTCTTACATGAATATTCATGGAGTAAAGGATTAATTAGAGTCCATTCAGTACATATATATATGCATGTGAGTCCCTCATTCATAAGGTTAAATCCTTAACATCAACAAATTGTTATCAGCTATAATGTATTTAGTTTTAACATGTTAAACCTTTCCCTCTTCTATGTTTATTCCAAATTTCAATACCTACTGAATATTTATTGGCAAAATAGTTATAACTAGAACTATCACTAAAGGTGATGAATAACTTACAAATTGCAGGAGGAATTTGCGTCACCTGTCAACTCCCCATGTTTCAGGCCCAAATGACAAAACATACTCAAAGTTCAAGGGGAGATAATTCTGCAATACCCAGTGGTAAACACATGAAAACTGTGTCTTGTACATTTACTATTCATGGTTATTGTGTATAATAATTATAAATTGAATAACTTTAGAAATTGATGGAGGAGTTTGCGACACCAACTCCCCATGTTTCATGCAAAACTGACAAAAAATACTCAAAATTCAAGGGGAGATAATTCTGCAATGCCAAGTGATAAACACATGACAATTGCATCTTGCACATCTACCATTTATGGTTATTATGTATAACAAATATAAATTCAACAACTTTAAAACTGAAGGAGGACTAATCGAGACACCAACTCCCCATGTTTCATGCCAAGCTGAGAAAGGGAGATTATAAACTCTGCAATGCCCAGCGTTATAGCTTAAACACATGAAAATTGCGTCCTGCACATCTATCATTCGTGATTATCAATAACTTTAAAACTGAAGAAGGAGTTTGCAACACCAACTACCTATGTTCAAATGCGGACGGACCAACCGACCGACCAACCGCCCGCCCACTGGACAGGGTGATTCCAGTATACCCACTCAAACAAGTTTGCGGGGGTATAATGAAATATGACAGGTGGAACATTGTAGCCAGTTTAGAAAGTAAAGAAGCACTGAAACAGATCTATCAAATTCCATTAGCAAACAAAGCAGACCCTGATCAGATGGCTCCTGATCTGGGTCTACTGTTTGCAAATGCATGAAAACACATTTACATGAATGAAAGGATTAAATGCTGTTGCAGCACAATTCTAGTTTTGTTCACAGTCTAGTTATCTGAGATAATAACATGGGCAGCATAGAACCAAAGTAAATCAGAAACAAAAATGGGGAAACTTAAACTTTCAGCTTGTTATGGAAAAAATGTCATAACCATGGAAGCGTAGTTTAGATTCAAATACTGAATCTCATATCTTGGGTCCAAAATATTTGACACTCAGATTGTGTATTTGAAATGGAAAAAAAAGTTGATTTTCAGTGTTGTTATATTTTCTGGTCCTTCGGGATCATTAGTTTTGATGTTATTAGCTTTGAAAATTGAATACTGCTTAAGCCGGTGCTAGGGGGCATGAGTAGTGTTGCACTTTGAATTACTACTCATGAACACACTCAATAAAACCGAGTCTGCAATTTTCTCTTTTTGTATTTCTACTTTTGCTTTCGAAGGATGACCCATTTTCAGAATTATTTATTTGTGTGATCCCATGGGCTGTTTATGCAGTCAGCTAAAAAAAACTGTGAATCCCTGGGGTGGGGCCAATTTTGACCCTAGGGGCATAATTTATATAACTTTTGTAGAAGACCTGAAGTTGAAGCTATGTGCCAAATATGAAAGCTGAGAACCTTCTAGTTTGAGAGGAGAAGAATTTCAAAGTTTTCACTATATGTTTCTATTGAAAACTGAAAACCCCTGGGGCAGGGCCAATTTTGACCCCAGGGGCATAATTTATAAAACTTTTGTAGAGGACCTACAGATGATGCTATGTACCAAAGATGAAAGCTGAGAACCCTGTAGATTCAGAGGAGAAGATTTTTAAAGGTTGAAATTGTTGACGCCCGACGACGGACGACGCACGACGACGGACATCAGGCGATCACAAAAGCTCACCCTGAGCACAAAAGTGCTCTGGTGAGCTAAAAATAGAACTATTCTTCCAAGAAGCCGCTCAAAGAATTTCATCCAAGGGTGCATGGTTAAATGCCCAGGATGTAGAGAGGGCTCTGAGCTCATGTGGCATGACCTTCAGAAAGCCAAGATCCAGATCAGACAGATTGCAATATGCCAATTTAACGGCAGAAGAGATCCAGTGAGAAATGGAAGCTGTTGAAATCTGGGATGAACAGTCTCTTTCTGATTCCCTTCAACGTTTTAACCCATTTCAGATAGAATTTAAGAGCTCTAACTGGACAAAGAGTGCAGTCAGGATCCAAACAATCCAGATCTCTGGAGAGACTGGGAATGAAGAAAGGATCCGAAGCCACAGAAGGAAGCTAAGTTTAGGCCAATAACCCCGGTTGACAGAGTAAAGAGATCGAACCATCAGCATTCCAGCGAAGAAAACCTTCCTCGATCATTGGATAAGGCATGAATTTCGCCACGACACTTAGCAGCTGCAAACGTGAGAAGAAAAACTGTCTTCCACATGACATGTGTAAGAGTCGCCTTATCTAAAGGTTAGAGCTTAAGTAAGGGACCAAAGAACACAAGAAAGATCGCACTTCGGAATCAGAGACCCTGAAGAGGGTTCCTGAATTTCAGATCAGATCAGAAAGGACAGGGTGAGAGCCAATGTCCTTAATCCCTCTGAAAGTAAGGGTATGAGAAAGCATAGCTCTGTACCTTTTAATTGTACTGACCGCTAGTTTCTTATCAAGGAAAAGGAAAACTAGCAAGTCTGAGATGTCTTGTATAGAGGGATAGATTGGATTAGTCTGTCGTTGACTACACCAATCAGTAAAGATCTTCCACTTTGCTTTGTAAACAATTGAAAAGGAGGAACGTCTGGCCTTGGCGACGAGATTGGCAACTGGCAACCAGCTGTGAAAACTTTCTCTTTCGAAGGCACGTCCTGATAACGAAACTATGTAAAATCCCAGGTAACAGAAAATAAGGGTCACTAAGCAAAGGGACATCACTGCTGAAAACGTCTGTGATAATAAGTTGGCGATTTTAAGACATAAAACTACTTTTTTCATTGTAAAAACTATTTCATATAATTATCAGGTTTTCTAATACATGTACCATTGTTTTTTCTGAAATCTGGAGTAAAACTATGTAAAATTCTGCCTAATAGAAAATACAGGTCACTAAGCAAAGGGACATCACCGCTGAAAAAGTCAATGATATTAGGTTATGCTAGCGTCCCTTTGCTGCCACGTACAGCGATTTCTCCCATATTTTAAGACATAACACTACTTTTCCCATTGTAACATATAATATTCATATATATTACACATCTGTTTGCAACAAAACTGGAGCATACATGTGATAATTTTTTCGTGGCAAAGAGGGAGATTAGCTTTTCAAATGAGGGAGATTGGGTGTCAAAGGGGGAGATTTATGCGGATGGAAATTTTTTGAGTTATTTGTTGGTTTAATAGGCCAGAGACCTATATTTATATGTCTCTGAATAAGCAAATATGAAGCTCTGAAGATAAAAGTTGTAGGTTTCAGTCTTTTTCATTGCCCTACCTATAAATATTACATAAATATCTGCAAGAAAAGAAAAATCCCCCCCCCCTTTCCCGGTTTGAAAGGGAGCCCGGAGGTATGATAAAGGCACTTTTATGTGTGACAAACCATCTTAATTACCAGGGCATTGGAATGTTTCTGCCTATCTAGCACATTACATCTGTGTAATTTAGTTTGTATTAATTCTATTTATATCCTATTCCTTATTTTATTCTGTACTATTCTCTGTTCTACATCCATCCACATCTACTCTATTTCCCATTCCTTTTATTCCATCCCATTATCTTATCTATTCTAGTTCCTTTGTGTTTCATTCCATTCTATTCCATTATCTATTCTGTGTCCATAAAAAATTATAATCTATTCTAATTACTATTCCTTTCTATTCTATAGAATTAGATTGAATGTCCCATAGATAGATAGATAGATAGATAGATAGATAGATAGATAGATAGATAGATAGATAGATAGATAGACAGATAGATATTCTATTTTTTGTGTGCTATTATCTATTTCCATACACTCTCTTCTAATTACCATTTCTTTCTATTCCATACCATTCTGGCTAAAGGATAGACTTGTGTTTATTATTGTTCTTTTTACTGGCCAATGGATAGACTTGTGTTTATTATTATTATTTTTACTATCATTATTTATATTATTCCCATTCTTATATTATATTATTATTGTTTTTATTATTTTAATTTATTTTTGTAAATTGCAATATATCCAGAAATATATATTCTGAAATAAACATAATACATGTACATTTGTCACTTTCTGTCCTAAATATGGTACTATCCAAACACTAGTACACTATCTTTGCATTTTGTAGTTTCATTTTCGGTTTGAAAGGTGCTTCCCATCTCACCAAATAAAGTAGATATGTACATATACAACTGAATTTTTGTGTATTTGACATCCATATATGCTATACTCAATACATACACAATTTTATTTGAATATGATACCAAATGTCTGTGGAAAACAATGTTAGTGTTTGCCTGTATGAAATGACACATTTAACCATTCGGAAAAAAACGTGGTTTGAGGCAACCAATTTCGAATTCCATTTTTTTCTGATTAAAGCACATTTTGATTACAGTTATGCTGTGTGGACATATATCAATAAACTTAGAACCTAAATTAATTTAATAAAGTAACTATTAAGATGTTTAGTCTCAGAAAATAAGATTTTCTTCAACAGAAATTTGGTAGAACCTGACCGTGAAGAAAAAAGCATGTAATGACGACAGTGTAATACACCAGAGACATATGCATTAACGAATTTTTATGTTACGGAATACACACATGCCAAGGTAAATAACACACCATGCTGACCATTTAATCCCTTTTACTGGGGTCACAATTTATACTCAGCATGGTATTTAGGGCATGCTGCGGTGGTCTTTGATAAGGGGCAACATGGCAACATACTACAAAAGGGACACGGCGCTGTGCCTGCCATGATAAATATTAAATAGGGCAGTAAATAAGTCAACAACACTGGTTCTTTGAGGCGCTTGGCAAGCACTTAAGTTATTGACAAAAAATGATAGAAAATGGGGTGGGGAAAAAACAAATATTATTTTTGTTCAGAAATCGGGAGAACTCGTCTCCCGGCCGATGGTTGGCCTCCAATGCGGGACTCTCCTGCACGATCAGGTAGGTAGTTATCACATGTATGCTGGAGCAAAACTGTAAATAATAAGGTACTAAACGGCCATACATGGCACTAAGCAAGGTATAGCTCTAATTACATGACATTAAGACATCTCAAATTATGGTCCAAGTATTGCCCATTTTTCTCGTTTTATACAATAACATACTTTAATTTAATTATTTAATGCATTATAAGTAAAAGAAAGTCGTAACTTTTTCTCTTTTTTTCATAATTAGACTTTTTTGAGGTGGGGTGATTTTCATGAAATGGTGATTATTATGTGTATACATGGTTTTAGATGACTTGCTAATGAAAAGTAATTACATGGTAATAGAATTGGCCTTAATTTTGTTGTTGTTGGTTTGCACATAATTATGTTACTAAGAGCTACAGATAACGATGCATACTCAAATACTGAAACCGTCATAATACATTTCTACACCAAACACTATGTTGTGACCATTCTTTAGTATTGTCTCGATGAGACGATTCTAAACAGTGGTCATAACATAGGGTTTGGTGGAGAAATAAAGAAGTTATACATGAAAATATTTTAATTTACGCATCTTATCTGGAGCTCTGTGCAAGGTAACAATGTGGGGTAAAGCAAAGTAATAGACTTATATCATATGCATTTCCAGATAAAGTCGAGGAATTGAATCAACTTTACATTTAGAAACTGAAAGCAGAAGCTTGCATACCAGAGGTGCAATCAGGTTTGACATTATACATACATGCAGTTCTGAGTGATTTTACTGAACATAAGTTACATTTACTGCTTAAACACAACCAGAGGCAACCTATTCTGAACAAAACATCCTTTTTAACTAAAGCCCAACAATGAGGCTGTTAGAGATGCTTTGTATGGGTCTCCAATGACTCTCTACTCTAGATTGTGCTCCACTTTTTTTTTTTATAAGCTAAGCACATTTTGTCAGATGAAAAACGCGATGTTTGGGCCATATTTCTTCCATTAAACTATCAAATAATGTATTTTGCTTCAAACATGTCCGATATTCATAAATGTCAGTGAAATACGAGCGCACTTGGAATAAAATAAATAAAATTACATACTAGGAAGTTGAAATGTTTTCACCAATCACCATTTTGGGTATCACGTGACTTGTATTAATGTTCGAATTTATGAAAGCAACTGCGAACATGTAATAGATCAGAATAATCGGAAAATATTTCAAAAGTCTATCTTTTAAATTTTATCAGAGACTTAGATATCTATTTATTGATCTAATCAATGTTTTAGAGTTAATCAGTAAATACGAACATTTCTATATTAAAGCTACAGCAAAATTATGGACCCATGTGGAAGCGAAGATGATTTACAACAATCTCAATTTTTACAGGAATATGAAAATGTCAATCAGTTTATGCAGGTATTTTATATTGGATATATTTAACTCGATCAGTTACGTCTTCAAATTGAATTTGAACATTCGCAGATGTCTTGAACTGGTTTGATTTGAGAAATAGTATATGTTTCGGATATAAGCATTTTTCGGATATCTATCTACATCTACAGGGATACATCATACTCCCAACAATCAATCTCTTATCTATCTATCTAGTAACTATCTATCTATCTTTCTTTCTTTCTTCCGTTAATGTTAAACCCCTTATATTGGGGACGTAGACATTTCATGCGGGTCTAATATGTAATGACAAGGCTGTTAATATAAACTTAGTATGAAAAAGGGATAAAAGCAGAAGGCATGTTACAAGATTAAAATTACTGAAAGACAGTGGATGAGCTGGAGTAAACAGTCTTAATAATTTTGACACTACGGGCATTAAAATATGAACGAAAATATTCCGTTCTTTTAAAAAGTGGTAGTTTCAAATTGGTCCTATTTTTGGACCAGTCGTTTAGCGGAACTTTACTTCACATGTCATGTACTGGATCAATTGTTGTTCAATCGCCATGCATCCTGGACTACTTCCCCAAACTTTTTAGCAGACTTGTCTTCTATCAACCATTATGAAGAGAATGAATTATTTTTACTGAGATAAGCCGCAGTCATGTACAGTATAACCTGTTATCTGGCTCCCCATGGTTCGACATTAGTATGCCAGTTAAGAGAGTGTGCCGGTTAACCCTTTCCCTGTTCTGCATTTAGGCCAATAGTCAATACCTACTGAACATTCATTAACAAAATAGTTAAAAAGAAATATGGAAGGTGTTACATTATAGACATTATAGAAAGCAAAGAAACAGATCAATCAAATTCTATTAGCAAACAGAGCAGACCCAGATCAGACGGCTCCTCTAGGAGCCATCTGATCCGGGTCTACTCTGTTTGCAAATGCATGAAAATACGTTTATATGAGGGAAAGGGTTAACAGAATTATGCCTAGATTCACAAGTTTTTCTCCATGACAACATATTACATATAAATACGTGTATGTACAACAGCACATATCCTGAGCAGATAGTTCCATTTAAATAAGAGTTCTTTGATCAGTATCTATGCGGTTTGTCTATTGTCTTTTTAAACTACATGTACAATAGGCTTAATCATGTTAAGCGTACAATTGGAAGTAAACACACATGGGCTCAACCAGGGCTCTAGAAATCCGGAAAATCGCCGGTCTGGACCGATTTTTGCATTTTGAGACCGGTTTGTATTTCAGAATCTGAAAAAAAATCGGTCCGAAAATCTTAAGCAGACAACTGCTGAAATCATCAGCTGAAAGTAACTGTTTTCATTTGACCCCATCATTAACGTGTCAAGAGATTAAAGGCTAGAGGCCCCAGGCAGTCAGTCCAGTTCCACTTGGTCTCTTCTCAGCTAGCCAATCAACCATGCTAGTAATATTGATAAGATATTCATCTCTTATGACACAAATCGAAGCATTACCTACCTTGTGCCTGTTAACAAACACGTTACAGTCCATAGATTTAGGCTACTGTAACTATATTAAGGCTAAAAGGTCACTGAGAAATAACATCTTTGCATCGGGTAATCAGTTTTTTAAGAGCAAATACTCTCTCGATATCCATCAGCAACACAATTAACTTTGAACAACCATAACAAAAAGTCAACAACATGTCCGCTTGATTCAAGGTAAAGATTGACCTATTTTTGAGACTCCACATTAAAGAGCTCCTTGGGTAGATCTAGTTATCTGCCAAAAATATGCTGCAGTGAACAGAAAAACAATGTTGGCTTGTTGCTTTCGTTTATCTGATGAGAAATAAGTATGCATCATAAGCTAAATGATAATAACTAATAATGTAAGATTTTAAATACAAACCAGTTTTCTTGCTTCTCTATCAAAGCCTTCAAAACTGCCATTCATGCAAACTTGAAATGTCATTAGTTTTCGCGAATGTCAAATGATGTTCACAAATTTCTATATTTCATGCTATCATATTATTATATACAAACTATAAGTTGGCAATAGCCCCTCATAAACATATTACCAGGTGGCTCATGTCCGCATATCACAAGAAGACAAGGGGGCAAATGTCCGCTCATCAAGAAATAGGTGGCAAATATTTGCCGGGGGCTAATGTCCGTTTACCGGCTGGACCGGTTGGGATTTGAAAATTTCTAGAGCCCTGGGCTCAACTAAAAGACCGGCACATTGCCTCTTTGAACGACAGGCTCACTCACATGACCTTTCCGACTGACCACATAAATACATGTATAGTGTCCAAGTATGCCGAATTAGACAAGTAAAAAGTGTTCACTTATTACAGGACTGATTTCGTTCAGTTAATTTCGTTCATGTTGTACATGTGTATATACATGTATTTTCAATGACGATAACAATATAAATCTATGAAGGATGGTCAGTTTACCCACGAAGTAATTATGTCTCCCCCCATATTTATATGGGGGAGACATATTGTTTTCTTGAGAGTGGTCTGTCTGTCTGTCCGTCTGTCCGTCACACTTTTTTTCCGGACGATAACTTCAATATGCCTGATGCCAGTTGATTGAAACTTCATATATGGAAAGAGCATAATGAGAGGAAGTGTCATGCACAAGGTCCATAACTCCAGCTTCACTAATATAGGAGTAATTGCCCCTTGTAAAAAAAATCACACTTTTTTGTCCTGACGATAACATCTAATTATGGCTCATGTCATTGGATTGAAACTTCAAATATGGAAAGAGCATAATGAGAGGAAGTGTCATGCTGACTGTTGTTCTGTTTTCTGTACAAGTAGCAGCATGCTGGGTTCACTTAGGGTAGGCATGGGGAAAACTTTAAAAATATTCTTGTCAAAAACTACATGTCACAGAGCTTAGATATTTGGTGTATAGATTTACTTATGATACCTTAATGAAATTGGTTAATATCATAGTTCTGATGTTAAAATTGGCCCTGTCCTGTTGGTTATACTTTAAAATAGACTTTTACAGTATAAAGGTTCACCTTAGCAAGAAGGACTCCAGATACTCAGTCTGTGTTGTGCAATCACCGGAGACGTCAAGTTCCTGGTCAAAACTCTATAAAGTTGTCTGATTCAGAATTAGTGTCTGTTTGTTCATACTGTTTTTAACCCATTCCCTCATAGGCTATTTTCAGATCCTACCTCTTTGAATAAATCTACTGATAAGGAGCATTAATTAGAGAAAAGGAAATTTTCAGAATTGTGTAGATTTGAAACCATTGTGATAAATAGAGCATTTACTCCTATGGAGCAAATGCTCTATTTATCACAATGGTTTCATAAAGTGACTATTACAGAGGCGTAGAAAAGGCATTTTTATGGAGGAAAGGGTTAATGCATATCAATCTTACAATTAGCTCATGTACAAACCACATATGAAGATACATACCGGTATGCGTCGGATCAGAATCCAAACTGTGTGCTAATTTCAGTCAAGTCATGGTAAGAAAAGAAGCCCCACCCCAGGGGTGGCCAGTTTTCTATAGAACATAGTGAAAACTTTGAAAATCTTCTCCTCTGATTGTCTGGTAAGCGATATCAGGGCCATCATGGCCCTCTTGTTAACTTCATATTTTGTCTCTTAATTAGGACATATTTTTGGGACATGCCGTTTTCTTGAAACTTATTTATGATATTGTCTTCAAACTCGGTACACATTATGAGGGTAATGGGAGGATGTGCAGTCAAGAAGGGTTTTAATTCTAAATTCATTTTTGAGGGAGTTCTTCCCCTTAGTTTACTTTTCAGAAGCAAATTTTTGTCTGGAGCATAACTTCTCAAGTTTTGTAGGTACAACTGTGAAACTTTATATATAGATAGAGAGTAATGAGAGGATGTGTAGTCTACACACACTGCAACTCTTAATCCATTTTTGAGAGATTTATTCCCCTTTGTTACTTTTCACAAGTAATTTTTGTCCAGAGTATAACTTCTCAAATACTACTTCTACATTTCTTCACCAATGAACCTCATATTTTGCATGCATTTATAATGATGACTTTTTTTTCTTTCCACAAGTGTGGATGAAGGGGTTATTGAGCTATTGCCTTTTGTATTGAAGTCATTGAAGCTTTTGACATTGTGGTGGGTGGGGGTATTAATCACCTTCAGTGATAGTTCTAGTTGTTTTTATTTACAGCATTCACTCAAGGCTTTTCTGCAAGCAACAAAGGCATCTAATGAACTTCCAGGTGCCGGTGATGACTTTGACTATTACTCTAGCTTCCAGGGTTTTCAAGATGCAATGGACATTGAAGGGAAACGGATTCTTCACATGTATGTTATCATCAATATTCTTTCCATCATACAAAGACTTTTTCGCGCCTTGGGACACAGAGTAGACCCAGGTAAGATGGCACCTGTCTGAGCCATCTAGTTAGGGTCTGTTCTGTTTGCTTATGATTGACATTATAATAGTTCTGACTACAGTTTCTACCTAATAACAAACAAAAAGTGTGCATATGCCATATAAACTTTGAGGTGATGGATATTCTTGATGTCATTAATTATTACTTTTATGATTCTCGACAGGGAAAGAGGTAAACCATCAGTAATGTTGAAATTAGGATTTTCTGTTACATTTCACAGAGATGTATAATTGATTTATCAAAATCTCTTCTTATCTGGTTGGTACTAATTAGAAAACCTCTGTACTATTTTCTACTTGTTATACCCCCACAAATGAAGTTTGGGGGTGGGGGGGGGGGGGGGGGGTATACTGGAGTCACCATGTCCATATGTCAGTCCGTTCGTCAGTCAATCCGGCTTGTCTGGATCATAACTTCCAAAGTATAAAACTTATTGACTTCAAACTTCATATACAGATAGATCACATTGACCGCAAGTGCAGTGCACAAGGTTCGTAACTCTGTCTTCATTATTTTTGGAGTTATTGCCCTTTGTTATTTTTAGCTCACCCGAGCACAATGTACTCAGGGTGAACTTTTGTGATCACCTGATGTCCGTCTGCCTTTATCGTGCGTCGTCAACAATTTGAATCTTTAAAAAATCTTCTCCTCTGAATCAACAGGGTTCTCAGCTTTCATCTTTGGCACATAGCATCACTTATAGGACCTCTACAAAAGTTATATAAATAATGCCCCTGGAGTCAAAATTGGGGTTGTCAAGTTTTCAATAGAAACATGTAGTGAAAACTTTGAAAATCTTCTCCTCTGAAACTGGAATTTTCTCAGCTTTCATATTTGACACATAGCATCATGTTCACATCCTCTTCAAAAGTTATATAATTTATGCCCCTGTGGGTCAAAATTGGCCCCGCCGCAGGGGTGGCCAGTTTTTTTAAGCAGACTGTTGTTTAGCAGAGTGCTAGGTTCATTAGTTATAGGCATAGGGAAAACTTTAAAAATCTACTTGTCAAAAACTACAAGTCACAGAGCTTAGATATTTGGTGTATAGATTTACTCTGAGTGGTGCCATCATATGTCTATGTCATACATCATGGTCACACTTCAAAGTCAATGGTCAAAATTATAGGTTAAATCATCTCAGTTGTGGGCAAAGTGTTTCACATATACATGCTGCATATTGAACTTTCAATATTTTTGAATGATTCGTTTTGTGGATTTTAGACACTATTAAGAAGTCAATATTGCATTCATACACTTTGATCTAGTGACACTAACATTGTTTATGTATGTACTTAAACATTATTAAAGAGAAAAGGTATATTATGTATTAGTATCCGATAAGCGAAACGGTTCACTTCTCCTTGAGCCTCCTCACTTCTCCCTAATCTGAGCCCCAGGGAGAAGTCACTTCTCCCTAAAATTTGAACCCAGCTTGAGCCCTGAACTACATATCCTTATACATTTTGTTAATAGTTCTGAGGTTAAAATTGGCCCTGTGGGTTATACTATATATAATAGACTTCTATAGTCTTAAGGTTTCCCCTTATCTTGGACTCCTGATAGCCAGTTTGCGTTATGCAATTATTGGAGAGGTCAAGTTCCTGTTATGTTGTCTGCTTCAGAATTATTGTCTGTTCACAGTTTTTAACCCATTCCCTCATAGGCTATTTTTAGATCCTACCTCTTTGAATAAATCTACCTAAAAGGAGCATTAATTAGAGAAAAGGAAAATTTCAGAATTGTGTAGATTAGAAACCGTTGTGATAAATAGAGCATTTGCTCCTATGGAGCAACTACTCTATTTATCACAATAGTTTCATAAAGTGACTATTATAGAGGCATAGAAAGGCGTATTTATGGAAGAAAGGGTTAATGCATAACAATCTTACAATTAACTCTCTTGTACAAACCACGTATGAAGTTCACATATGCATCAGATCAGAATCCAAACTGCATGCTAATTTCAGTCAAGTCAAGCTCAGCAGTGATAGGGTTGCCATCTGTTAGAAATGCCATCTGCTGAAAAATGAACACTGTCAATGGCCCTCTTGTTTTATATAGAAATAGAAATTGTGAAACCTGTAGAAATAACCTCTTAAACTGGGAGTTTCTCAGCTTTCATATTTGGTACATAGCATCATCTTGAGGTCCTCTACAAAATTTTTATGAATTACAAATGGCCCTGCCCCGGGGCTTATCAGTTTTTCATAGGAAAATCTTTAGAAATCTTCTTCTGAAACTGTAAAGCCTAGAGCTTTGATATTTTGTATGGAGCATGATCTAATAGTCCTCTACAAAGATTGTTCAAATGATGACCCCTAGGTCTAAATGGCCTGACCCCAGTCTCTTTAAACATCTTCTCTTAAACTAAAATTCCCAGACCTTTTATATTTGGTATATATCATTATTTAATAGTCCTCTACCAAGATTGTTCAAATCATGATCCCCAGGCCAAAATGGCTCCACCCTGGGGTTTATCAGTTTTGCATAGTCCTTTAAAAATCTTGCTGCTTTGCCTTGTGGTTCTCTACCAAGGTTGTACAAGGGCTGTTCCAGTCGGCTGAGCGGTCCTTCGGAGTCTTCCTCCACCTGTTTGACGTCGTGAATTAACTGAAACTGTGTTGAAGTGACATAAAAACCTATATCAATAAAAAATCATTAGGTAAATTGTTAAACACAATAATATCCAGCTTTAAATGCGGTTTCTGCATTTTTAGCTTGTTAAAATTGAATAATTTGAACCACAACAGACATCATTCTGTGTATGTGCTAGTATGTCTTTGCATGTACGCCGACAAGAAAGGTTTAGTACTCTATTAAGGCGACCTCTTCAATCCGGAAACAGAAGGAGGTCGTCGGATAACTTGTTTTTGTCGTACCCTTTATTACTTTTCTACAGTTACTCTGTTGGTAGCTCAATCATTGAGTACACAAGAGATAGGTGGATACAGTTTGTTTCACTTAAATGTTTTCGTTTTACATGCACTGTACCACTGTATTTGCCATCGCGGTTGTTGTAGATAAGTCGGAGAGGGGATAAGTCTATTTACCCTGTTTGTCTTTTAGGGTGTGGATGGAATAAGTGTGAGGTTGGGCGCCCTTAAACCGGTTTAACCCCCCCCAGTGACATTTGTCACTGACCATTCCAAGGCGGTACTTCCATCTTCCCCCTATTGTTTGTTTGTTATGTCTGTGCATCTCTTTGTGTCTTTTATATACATGTACATTTGCTGTTTGTCGTTGTGGGGCTGTTTGGGCGGTTGTGTGTTTTGTATGCGGTGTTTCCTGCATGACTCATACATGTACTTTTAGACAATTTTTTATATGTGATTTTTTTTCTCCAAATATACATACTTCACATACACTTTTATGTGATCGGACACGCTATGTTCACCAATATATATTGGAACCAATAGGCCTAGGGCTTCCATATTTGGTATGTATATTTCCTATTTTAAGACTTTCCAACAATACCAAGTGTTTTTTACCATGTGACCTTGACTTTGACCTTTGACCTACTTTTGCAAAATCTTTATATGCCTATAATATTGGACGCGATGGGCATAGGACTTCTGTACTAGAGGGTGATGAGAGGATGTGCAGTCAACAAGGGTTATAACTCTAAATTCATTTTTAAGTTTTACCCTTGTCCGTCCGTACGTCTGTCTAGTCCGTACGTCCATCCTGTAAAATTACGTCAAAGCTTTCTTCGCTTGTGTATGCTGGAAGGATTTGATATTTGGTCTGAAGCATAATCATAGTGAGTTGTACTGTGTATCCTCTTTTCAGGTCTCTCGTTTTTCTACTTCCTGTTTACTGACACTAAATTGGATTGAATTTTGTTGATTGTTTAATGACAAAGATTTTTTGGCTTCTGTATGCCAGAATGATTTCATATTTGATCTGAAGCATAATCATAGTGAGTTGTACCGTGTCTCCCCTTTTCAGGTCCGTCGTTCATCTACTTCCTGTTTGCCAACACTTTGATTGAATTTTAATGATTGTTTGATGACAAAATTTTAGTCAAAGATTTCTTGTCTTGTGTATGCTGGAATTATTTGATATTTGGTAGGAAGCATAATCATAGTGACTTGTACCCTTTTCAGGTCTGTCGTTCATCTACTTCCTGTTTGCCGACACTTCGATTGAATTTTCCTGGCGGGGGCATTCGTGTCCAATGGGCACATTTTCTTTTATTAAGGGAGTTATTCCCCTTTGTTACTTTTCATAAGTGTAGATGAAAGGTTTATTGAGCTATTGCCTCTTGTATTGAAGTCATTGGATCTTGTGACAAGGGGGTGGGTGGGGGTATTAATTACCTTTAATGAAAGCTCAAGTTTCAATCTGTTTCTAGGATACAGAGTATTCTGAAGCACCAGAATGTCAAGGTCAATTTGGGGTCAACAAGTGGGGCAGCAGACATTGAAGACAAACTAGATCTGATGATGGACGCTAATGACCAAATACTGGAGAGAGTGGTGAGGCTTAAACAGTTGTTCTTTCTTAATCCTTTACTCCATGAATATTAATTAGCTATATATTTTTATAATAACATATGAACACATGAATATTTAACCGATGCTGAAAGTGTAGAATTATATATATATATATTATGTCATAAGCAAACAGAGCAGACTGTGTCTATTCTGTTTGCAAAAGTGCAGAAAAGTGTCTTTATTCAGTAAAGAGTTAGCACCCTATTTTTAACCTATGCAGACAGTTTAACTCAATGTCTCATCAGGATTTAAACTGTTAGACACTGATATTAATGCCCCCACATAGTGGTGGCATATAGGGTTGCCCTTGTCCGTACGTCAGTCCGTATGCACATCTAGAAGAATTTGTCCAGGCTCTTTCTTGGAAAGTATTTGTCCAATCCACACCAAACTTTACACACATGTTTATGGCCATTATATCTTGGTCACGTTTGATAGCCATGTAAATTGCCTAAGTCGTTTAGGAGTTGCGGCCCTTTATTTGCAAAATTGAATTTAAAATTATCTTGTTCGGACACTTTCTTGGAAAGTGTTTGTCCAATCCACACCAAACTTTACTCACATGTTTGTGGCCATTATATCTTGGTCAAGTTTGATAGAAATGTAAATCGCTTCAGTCTTTTAGGAGTTGTGGCACTTTATTTGCAAAAATGACTTAAAAATATCTTGTCCGGACTCTTTCTTGGAAAGTGTTTGTCCAATCCACATCAAACTTTACACACATGTTTGTGGCCATTATATCTTGGCCAAGTGCGATAGCCATGTAAATTGTTCAATCATTTAGGAGTTGTGACCCTTTATTTGCAATCATGATTTTAAAATTATCTTGTCCAGACTCTTTCTTGGAAAGTATTTGTCCAATCCACATCAAACTTTACACATATGTTTGTAGCTATTATATCTTGGTCAAGTGCGATAGCCATGTAATCAGTGTCATCAGTGTCCTATGGACACATTTCTAGTTTTAATAAGAAATGAAAGTTAAATCAAATATGAAAACTAGGGTAGACAACAATGTACTAGAGTTGTGCATTTGAGAATGTGTTGGTGAATCAATTCTTGGAACATTCAGATGACATTTAACTGTTGGTCAAGTTTTGATGCCCTTTAATTAGCTCACCTGAGCAAAGCTCAGGGTGAGCTTTTGGGAGACTTGAATGTCCGGCGTCCGGCGTGCATCGTCAACAATTTGCTTGTGAACACTCTAGTGGTCGCAATTTTAGTCCAATCTTCATGAAACTTGGTCAGAATAAATATCTTGATAAAATCTCGGACGAGTTCGACAGTGGGTCAAGTTGGGTTAAAAACTAGGTCACTAGGTCAAATAGTATGAAAACCTTGTGAACCCTCTAGAGGTCACATTTTTAGCCCAGTTTTCATGAAACTTGGTCAGAATGATTGTCTTGATAAAATCTCGGAGGAGTTTGAAAAGTGGGTTACATGGGGTAAAAAACTAGGTCAAACAGTAGAAAAACCTTGTGAACACGAATGAATGAATGAATGAATGAATGAAAGACTTTATTTAAAGAGGGTTACCCGGTTAGTCAACAGACTAATCTACCCCAGGGCCCTCTAACACAAGCATTTCATACAAAATATTTAACAACAGAAATATAGTAAGAATATTTGTAACACTGGACAGAGTAGCCATATAATGCACATTTTAATCGATTAAAACGAACTGAATGCGAATACTAGTTTGAAAAAGTGAAATATGGCGTTATAATACCAAGAAAAGAAACTTCCACAGAAATTGTCCAATCTGGGATTACTCAATTCTTAGCCTCATGTAATACTCTGTACACAGTCATGTAACACATGAAAAAAAATCATAGTGATAGATATTAGAAAACATATTCACAAAACTGGTTTATCAAAACACCACTGTATGTATATGCTATAGAAAGTATAAAAATATTGTTCACATATTTCAAACAGGGCAAACCCAGCTCAGAAACTCCTGCAGAGTTTTTCTGAAATGGAATTGTTCTATTTGTTAATGTTCAAGACTAAATTTGTAAATCGTCATTGCTACACTGGTTGTTTTACACTGAATTACAATAGAAGAAACTTTGACCTCACAATAGAAATGATTTTGAACAACAACAGTCCTTTCAAATCCATGAAGGTTTTGAACACTTGACAGTAATTAGCAGTATCAAATTATTGTTGATATTTGTTTTTAAGATTATTTTAAACGTTGCAGATACAGATGAGTGCTTTGGAAAGCTTTTGATAGTACCTTCATTGTTCAATAATGGTTGTTTTGTGAAGAAAAAAGGCTAAAGTTGATTTAAAACTAGAGTTACTTTTTGAATAGGAAAATGGTTATGAACAACAAAATAGCAAGATATATGTACAAATAGTGCTAAGTTTGTATGGTATCTTGAGATAGTGGCTCAGAACAGGCAATATTAATTCAGCGCTCTGTATGAAAAAGACGGTGCTGAATAAATAACACCTATGGTGTGAACATTTGGTCTTTAGAAGATGAATGAATGAATAACTGAGCTCATTTAGTCACTATGACCAATCTACATTGAAGCCCTTAAACAAAAGCATTTTATACACAATACAAAACAGTAAAAAACAGATCTATATGCACAAGAAATCGATGTTCGGTAATGTTGAGTCTGGACAATTAATAATTGTTGTCTGCTTCAATTTTTACATCTATTATTTAAGGACACGCATTTGGATCCTGATAAAACTCCGAGTAACTTGGCGTCTAATCTGGATCCAACCTGTTATCACAGATTTGATTTGCCACTAGCATCTAAATACAAAACGTAGTTAATAACTTTATATAGAGCTATATATCAAGTGATTGCACAAAAAAATGAAACACATTTATAAATACCATCTGACCCCGATTCAGGTGGATGAACGCACGCGCTATTAAAACCACATATTTGTGACGTCATTTACCCACGCTGTCATTACTGTAGGAAATATTTTGGCTCAGTATTAGTTAAACAAAATTGTCATCTGCTTCAAATTTTGAAAAATGCAATTAGAGTGTGAACTAATTGAAACTGACGAGGCATTGAGTTACTCAACGTCTCATCTGGATCGAGACTGTATGCACAAGGTTTATGACGAATTGAATGAATGAATGAAAGGCTTTCAGAGTAACCTAAATAATCTAAATGAATGAATGAATGTATAAAATAGTTTAAGTAATTAATAAGGGTAGCTCGTTTAGCCAAATGGCTAATCTACCAGAGGCCCTTTTACTTGGTACATTTCATACATTTATAAGCAAAAATAACAATCACAGAATATATTAATTAACAATGTGTCCAGTGCAGTAATTATGCTATTAAACCATTTCAATAATGCAAACCGAAATCAGCATAATTATACAAACTACAGGAACAAACAGAACTGAACCAAGCCAGAAACCTCTGTGGGAAGTTTCCTAAATGGATCCGTTCCATTTGCACCCTGTGTCTATATACATCTACATTTATACTATTGTTTTGATGGTGTAATTATCGTTAATAGTAATCAAATCAAATGTGTTATTAACTTTAAAAAAAAATTGTAAGTTTCATTGGTGCAAAAGAAGATTCAAACTATCGAATGGTGTACACTATGTAACCTTTACAAAGAAATTGTAGATTTTCAGGCAGAAATAGATTTAGTAAAGAGTCTAATGTGTGATTATTTTGTGGCACTGAACTGGTTTAAAGATTGGTTTAAAAACAATAACAACCGTATCTTACTAACATATGCAAATAAAACAAATGCTAGACGACCTCTAACATTATGTAAAATGTTGACCTTTGAATTTTATGTAATAAGCATAAAAATATCATGATTTTACTGTCTTTTATAGTTGGAAGTCGCAGCACAGTACTCTAACTTTGAGTAGATATATACAGAGAAAACTATTTTTGGAGAAACAAATCATATCAGTTATTTACAACAAATAAGAACATGTCGACTTGTGTTCATTTTGTAATCAGGAGCTCTATGCAAGCTCCAATCAAAAGGAAGTACATAGTCTACTCTTGTACAGTGGTAACTTGAGATTCATACTATTAAATTCACTGTATTCGTATACCTATATAACTAGGTCCGTTTTTCTTTTAACCATTGAATAAACATATAGGCGAACTTATTTACAGTGCCCGCTTCTCTAATTGAATCAGGTATAACATTCCATAGTGATGACCCCGAGAATGAAATGCTTTCTTTATATTGTTCCAACCTAGGTCTAGGTATGACATAGTTTTTATTATTATAAAATCTTAAGTTCGTTAATCTTCTTGTATCACTTTTAAACATATTAGAGACATAATGAGGGACATGCCCTTTGAAAACTTTGTACATGAATTTAGCTTTGTGGAGTAAAATTCTTTCATGAATGCTGAGACAATTCATTTGTTCCAATGCGTTAAAAACTGTTGTGTATTCTATTCCAAAAATTATTTTAGAAGCTCTTTTCTGTAAGATATGTAATTTATGAAGATTTGTTGACGTAGTGCCACCCCATACAATATTGCAGAAATCTAAATGTGGCTGGATATATGCTTTATAGAACAAAATTCTTGCACTAAGTGGAATAAACGTTTTGATGCGAGATAACAGCCAAATGTTTGTTGAGATTTTCTTTTTCAATTTGTTAACATGGTCATCCCATTTAAGAGATTCATCAATATTGACACCGAGTAATTTTTCACCTTTCGATACGTTTAATTCAATATTTTTAAACATGAGATTAAGGGCATTTCCAGGAATTTTAGCCCTCTTATGTGGAGTTGTAATCATCAATACTTTAGTTTTGTTTGTATTTAAAACCATGCCATTATTTTGACACCATCTTTCAAGTGTATATAGAGAAGCTTGTAAATTTCTTTCAACAAAATCTTTTGATTGATGTATCGAGCAAATAGTAGTGTCATCAGCATACATGTCAGTACTACAACTAACATTAGAAAGAACAAGAGAAAGGTCATTAATAAACAAGAGGAATAGAAGAGGCCCTAAAATAGAACCTTGAGGAACACCACATGAAATATTGTGTTCATCAGACATAACTCCATTTAAGCTTACCTTTTGCTTCCTGTCATTTAAATAAGAATTAAACCAACTTATTGTTTTAATCGAACATTTATATAACCTAAGTTTTTTAATAAGAACTTTATGATCAACTAGATCAAATGCTTTCTTAAAATCTACCATTATAACTCCTACAATACACCCATCATTAATGGCCCCTAGCCATTTATCAACTATATGAACAAGAGCAGTTTCACAACTATGGTCTTTCCTAAAACCGCTTTGTTTTACTACAATAAGTTTATAATGGTTCAAATAATTATAAAAACTTTCATGCACATGTTTTTCAAGAAGTTTAGATAATGTTGGTAATATAGAAATAGGCCTGTAATTATTAACGTCACTTTTAGAACCTGATTTGAACAATGGGCTTACTTTAGCTGATTTCCAAACATCTGGAAAAGTAGATTGTAATATACTTTGATTCAGAGTATAGTGAATGACACGATAAATAATATTTGCTGATAGTTTTAGAAGTCTTGGACCAATATCGTCTAGGCCAGTTGCCTTAGATGTATCTAAGTTCATAAGCATTTTTCTTACTTTTTCAATACCAATTAATGGAATGTTAAAGAACATAGGCTTTGGGACACGTGATTCAACAAAATCCTTTACTTCGTTGAACTCACAAAAACTTATATCCTCCTTGATATTTGATGCAATATTAGTGAAAAAGGAATTGAATTCATTCGACATATCTGCTGTTTCTGTTATTTCTGTACCGTTTCTGGTTAAACTAATAATGTTATTTTTTACATCTTTATTGGACTTAAATTCATTAAATATTTTCCAAATAGTTGATGGATTATTCTGACCATCATTTATTTTTTTCTCGTATGTCGCTTTCTTAGCATCGTTTATAAGTTTAGTGACTTTATTTCTGGAGATATTATAATTAACAGCATCGTTTCTGACTTTGTATTTATCCCTATCTTTCATAGCATCAAGAATATCAGAATTTATCCAGTCAGGTTGATTGATCTTTTTTACTCTGTGCTGCCTTATTGGGACGTGGCTATCTACTATTGCAATGAAAGTGCACATAAAATCATGTAGAATTAAATTAACATCTGAGTTTTTCATAATGTTATTCCAATTGACGTTATCAAGATCTCTTAGAAAATCTACTTCATTAAAGTTTTTGAATGACCGATATTTAATAGAATGATGTTTTCTTTTCACATTTTTGTTGTTAATTTTTCGTGAACAAAATATTGGATAATGGTCACTTAAACTAAGAGTTGGAACAGATGTCCATGCTATGTTTCGTGCATTGTCTGAATAAATGTGATCTATTAAAGTACTTGAACTGTTATTTCGACGAGTTGGATCATTGACTAATTGTGAGAGGCCTAAGGAAGATGTGTACCCTATCCATTCTTCTTTTATATTTTTATTCATAAGGTCTTTATTAAAATCCCCTAGTACTAAAATTTCTTTGTCCTCTAATAGAGCCTTCTCAATATTTGATTCAAAGTGGTCTTTCCAAATTGTTCGTGATTCTGGGTGTCGATACATAATACAGAGTAAAAAAGATTTCGAATTAGGCTGTTTAATTTCGAGCCAAATACTTTCTAGTTCATTTTTTTCTAGATCATCCCTTCTTAAACAATTCAAATTCTCTTTCACATAGACCATTATCCCCCCACCCCTATTTTGCATTCTATCCTTTCGGAAAGGAAGGTGATAACCTTTAATAGAAAAATATTCAGTAGGATTAATTTCACACAATTTCGTCTCACTGAGACCCAGAATATCAATTTTATTACACGAGAGCATAATTTGAAGTTCATCTAGTTTTGATCTAACACCTTGGATGTTTAAATGACCTATGATAAAACCTTTCTCGCTTAAACCTAACTTGTTTGTTGATACATTATTGGTACTGTCAGGTATAAATCTCAAGTTGTCACCGTGACATGCACATGTAGAAACACTGCAAACAGAACATGTATTAAGTTCTTCATTATCAAAGACGGCTTCATTGCCGGATTCCTATCTTAGAGAGTAACACATGTTTTGTTTGTGCCCTGTTTGGCCACAAAACCAACATGTAACAGGTACATGGTGTCTACATAGCGATGTTTCATGATTTGATTCGCCACATTTTAGGCATTTTGTTGACTGTCTAGATACATTAATGATGTTTTTGTGTCGAATCAGTTTGATTCCTCTCTCTCTTCCGTTAATAAAAACTAGATTTTCAAAACAATGCACAATTTCAGACATTTGATTTACGGTGCCAAGTAATCGCTTGAGACCGGATGATGATGGGTGTATAGTGTCATGATGATTAAAGTATCTAGGGCAGAGCATCCCTTTGTTGTCATAAAAAGCTGTGTAAATGTCAACACTTTCTACCCCATGATGGGCACATAACCTGTCTACGATTGTGTTGAGTGGTGTCACATCTACGTCTCCTCTAGGTGCAATTTTTGACAGAATAATTCTGATATTTGGATTGTTTGCTTTCACTGTAGCAACAAATTGATCATAGTTTTCTTCAATTAGCTCTATGTCGTCCCTATTCGCCATGTCATTTCCGCCTATGTATAGAACAATGGTGTCAAACATTTTCAGATTGAAAAGTTGTATTTCCTGCGCTAGGGTCTTTATTGTTGCACCGGGTACACTATGCTTCAAAACGTTATGTTTCAATCCTTTAGGGTTCACTTTTTTAATAATGGAACTGCCAGCAAGCAATGTTGATTTTTGGACAACTGGAATTTTCCTCCCCTCAGGTTGATGTCTAGTGGGGGATTTAGGGGATTTAGGTGGACTATGTGATTTCTTGCCGAATGAAGTTGATGGTACAGCTTGTTTAGTTGGATTTTGTAAACTTGTGTGCTTCACAGTTTCGCATGTGTTGTTATTGAAATATGGCTTGATTGAGGACAATTCATTTTTAATTTCTTCATTTGATGCTCTCAGATCTGTCAGTACACTTAAAATTGCCTCATTTGTATCAATTGTTTCCATGGGTACCCTATTACAACAATTAACACTACCCGTTTGCTGGCAAACACTTGAATATCTCTTGTTGGCACAATTTTAGTCCAATCTTCATGAAACTTGGTCAGAATGAATGTCTTGATAAAATCTCAGACACGTTCGAAAGTGGGTCAAGTGGGGTTACAAACTAGGTCACTAGGTCAAACAGTAGAAAAACCTTGTGAACACTCTACTGGTCTCATTTTTTTTGTCTAATCTTCATGAAACGTAGTCATAATGATTGTCTTGATAAAATCTCGAACGAGTTTGAAAGTGGGTTTTGTGGGGTTAAAAACTAGGTCATTAGGTCAAATAGTTGGAAAACCTTGTGAACACTAGAGGTCACGTTTATAGCCAAATCTTCATGAAAATTGGTCAGAATGATTGTCCTAATAAAATCTTGGACAAGTTTGAAAATGGGTTTTGTGTGGTCAAAAAGCAGGTCACTGGGTCATATCTTAGAAAAATCTTGTTTACACTCGAGCGGCCACATTTTTAGCCAAATCTTCCTCAAACTTGCTCAGAGTGTTTGTCTTGGTGATATCAAAGTTGAGTGTGATCATGGGTGGGGTGGGAATAAAAAGTAGGTCACTAGGTCAAATCTTAGAAAAATTACTCTTGAGGGCACAGTTTTAGCCCAATCTTCATTGGTCAGAATCATTGTCTTGATAAAATCAATATTCTAAATCTTTGAAAATCTTGTTCTGCAGAACCACTGTTCATGATCCACTATCAACATTGTTCAAATATTGTCCCTGAGGTCAATATTGGCCCTAACCCAGGGCTACCCAACAAAAATCTTAAATCTATGGTAATCAGGTGAGCAATTAAGGGCCATCTTGGCCCTCTTGTACCAATTCGGATCAAAATAAGACACGGAGTAATAGAGCCTCTCATCAGGATCCAAACTTGTACACACTCTGACACACTCTGATCCAAGCTGGTATACACTCTGCTCCAAACTGGTATACACTCTGATACTTTCTGATCCAAACTGGTATACACTCTGATACACTCTGATCCAAACTGGTATACACTCTGATCCAAACTGGTATAGTCAAACAACTAGGTCTGACGGGTCACGGGTTCGCCGAGGCCATTTTTAAGGGAGAGCAGCATACCCACGTGTCATTTTTAAAAGAAAATGTTTAGTTATAGGTACAAAAAATATGCGCATTAGTTATCGGGGAAATAGCGTAGTGGATAAGTCTTAGGGCAATAAAGAAGTATATGTGATCGGCGAACATTTTATTAGGGCGCAGGTTCGAGTCTCGCATCAACATAAAACATTTTATTTTGCTAAGAATATTAAGGATTCTATAATTACTTCGTATTACATTTTGATTGATTTTTACCCTTTTGTTTTGTTTCGAGAGTGGGGTGGGGTATTCTTTTATTTCCAATTTTATTTCAACCATCGTATATTTTCATTGTTATATATCTACGATGAAACATCTCTAAACCGGACACCAAAAAATAAGTCATTGTTCGCCTTTAAGGCAGGCAGCAGCATAATGAAGGAAAAAAGGCATGAAGAAAGTCCCCTTAAGAGCATTAGTTTTGTTGTGCATTAAGAAGCAACTTGTACAAGAAATTTGCTAAAACTTACTTGTATATTGCTATTCATATTCAAAAATCGATTTATGTCTGAAAATATGGCTAATATAGGACTCGAACTCAAACAAAGGCACTCTTCCCTAATATTGACGAACATGTGCATAAATGGTCATTACAATTATACAATATGACATAAAAATACTTTACTATTCATTCAAGATTAAAAAAAAGTTTAAGGTCGACACGGGATTCGAACCCACGCTTAATAAAAATAAACTACTCTCGCAATGCCTTCTGCGTACCTAAACTTTACCTACTGTGCTAAACTGCTGACAACAATTCTGCCTTCATTTTTATCTGATATACTAAACTCGTCTGTTTAAAAATGGTCCGAGAACATGCGGAATGCTGCTCTCCCTAAAAAATGGACTCGGCTGACCTTTGACACGTCAGACCTAGTTGTTTGACTATATACACTCTGATCCGACTTGGTATACACTCTGATACTTTCTGATCCAAACTGGTATACATTCTGATACACTCTGATCCAAACTGGTATACACTCTGACCCAGCTTGGTATACACTCTGATACTTTCTGATCCAAACCGGTATACATTCTGATAAACTCTTATCCAAACTGGTATACACTCTGATTCAAACTGGTATACACTCTGATACACTCTGATCCAAACTGGTATGCACTCTTGATACACTCACGTATCTGCAAGCAAAGTAGACTCATATCTTATAGGAGCCATCTGATAGATTCGTTTTTTCATTTTCAGTTTAATGATATCATGAATATATATTGACTGAATTTTTATACGCCCGAAGGGTCGTATTATGTTATGGTCTCCATCGTCTGGCCGTCTGGCTGGGTGTCCGTCTGTCTGTCTGTCCGTTAGCAAATTCGTGTCCTGGCTATAACTTACTCATTTTTTCTCCGATTTTCAAAATTCTTTCACACAAATGTTCAGTATCACTTGAAGGTGTGTCGCGTACAAAACCCAATTGTGAACTTTCAAGGTCAAGGTCACAAATAGGGCGTTAGCAATTTTCGTGTCCTTGCTAAAACTTACTCATCTTTTCACCAATTTTCAAAATTCTTTCACACGTATGTTCAGTATCACTTGAAGGTGTGTCGCGTACAAAACCCAATGGTGAACTTTCAAGGTCAAGGTCACAAATAGGGCGTTAGCAATTCTGTCCGTCCGTCCGTTAGCAAATTCGTGTCCTGGCTATAACTTACTCATTTTTTCTCCGATTTTCAAAATTCTTTCACACAAATGTTCAGTATCACTTGAAGGTGTGTCGCGTACAAAACCCAATTGTGAACTTTCAAGGTCAAGGTCACAAATAGGGCGTTAGCAATTTTCGTGTCCTTGGTAAAACTTACTCATCTTTTCACCAATTTTCAAAATTCTTTCACACATATGTTCAGTATCACTTGAAGGTGTGTCGCGTACAAAACCCAATGGTGAACTTTCAAGGTCAAGGTCACAAATAGGGCGTTAGCAATTCTGTCCGTCCGTTAGCAAATTCGTGTCCTGGCTATAACTTACTCATTTTTTCTCCGATTTTCAAAATTCTTTCACACATATGTTCAGTATCACTTGAAGGTGTGTCGCGTACAAAACCCAATTGTGAACTTTCAAGGTCAAGGTCACAAATAGGGCTTCAGTATCACTTGAAGGTGTGTTGCATACAAAACCCAATTGTGAACTTTCAAGGTCAAGGTCACAAATAGAGCGTTAGCAAATTTTGTGTCCGACAAATAAAAGATTACTATTACAATAAGCAGTTTTACTCTCCTTGCTATTGCCTTAGCCCTAATAGAGTCCTCATATGCGCAACTTCTGAAGGTTCACACATTGTGTAAATAGAACAGCCTTCGGGCGTATATTGCCCCGTCTCGCGGTGCTCTTGTTATAGTGGCAATATGAACAAGGGAATTTTTATCAGGACAGAAACTGTAGAATCAGATCTATAACATTTCAGAAGCAAACAGAGCAGACCTTGATTAGATTGCTCCTATAGGAGCCATCTGATCTAGGTCTACTCTATTTGCAAAGGCTTAGAAAGGCATGTTTATGGAACGCATTCCCTCACATTGACGCCTTTTGACGCCTCTGTAAAAGTCCCTTTCTGAAACCATTGTGAGCAAATGCTCTATTTATCACAATGGCTTCAAATCCACACAATTCTTAAACATTTCCTTTTCTCTAGTAACTGCTCCTTTTCGGTAGATTTATTCAAAGAGGTTGGGTCTAAAAATAGCCTATGAGGAAATGTGTTAATGCAGAAAGCTCCTAAGTACATCTACACAACTTTCATCCACAAAGTTCCCACCTGCCTTTCAACCCTTTCCCTGTTATATAATATTCATATAAGAAATAACAAGCAAGGTTTTACGCAAGCGTAAAATGGCTGCCTAACATGCCATTAAGCAGGATAGAAGAAAAATAGGGAGCAATATTGTTTAGTACTTTTAATTAACATATTCATGGGGAAAACATGACAGTATAAATCAGTAGCAGAAAGGGGGGAATGTTTTAATGAGCCATGATGCATCTAATATTCGTGTATGGCACCAATAATACACATTACGTCACAGGTCAATGTTATTCATTGCTGAAAGACTGACGTAGAAACCATTATCACATTAAGTGATGTTCACAAGTAAAAATAATTTATGATAAATCACAAAGCTTCTAGCACCATACGACATTCACCACTAATTCCATCAAACACTTCACATAACTACTGCTAGGCATACAAACTCCCATACTTACAGTCTACATGAAATTATTCGAATAGGTCGACTCAATGCCTATTAACTTTTTCACTGATATTGCCCCCAAATTAAGAACAGGTTAGTATAAGATATACATTTAAATGAAAGTAAAGTCATGCATAATAGTGAAATATGCAAAACGGTCAATAAAAACCACGAGTAAAAGGTCTTAGCTAAATAACTTTACCAAAGCCAAAATGTAAACATTTAGGACTTATATTTTTATGTACAAAATGGTTTTAGCTAAATAACTTTACCAAAGCCAAAATGTAAAACAAAGGACTTATATTTGTATGTATGAAATGGTTTTAAACCAAAAGCACATAAACTAAGGGTGCTGAGAAAAAATGAGAGAAAAAAATATTGTGCTTCCACCAAGGATTGAACCCAAGACCTCGAGTTTCCTAAGCCAACGCCATAACCCTTGGACCAACCTGACCGCTATGATTGTGATTATAATAGCTAATTCACTAGCATTCACTGAAATTGGGTTGTGGCAGAAAAGAAAAAAAATAACTCCGACAAAAATATGTGAACCTGCTGGGAAAAATGTATTAATCAAAATAAATAAAATAAAAAAATATATATAAATAAAAACTAGTCTCACAGTAAACAACGGTTATTAAAAAGATTGGCTTTTATAGAAACACAGGACAGCAGTAAATCATGGTAAAAGTTCAAATCCGTATAAGATTGGGCTGCTTTCGCAGCCCAATGACATTATAAATATTTATTAGCTGATTTGTTTATATTGGCATATGTGCACAAGATTTCTTGGTATTGGTAGAAATTGTAGAGTCATGTCTTTTATAATTTCAAAAGCAAACAGAGCAGACCCTGATCAGACGACTTCTACAGGAGCCATCTGATCTGGGACTCTGTTTGCAAAGGAGTGAAAGGCATTTCCTTCATTTAAATGCTTATAATTTAAATAATAAATATTCCTTTTAATATTTCACCATGTATGATATAATAATAAAGAGTTGACCCTACCCCTGTTTAACATTCATGTAGGAAATATTAATATCGTGAATATTTACTAGATAAAAAATTTAATAGCATTGTACACATCATATTTTGGTATTGGTAGATATGTCAGATCTGTTATGATTTCATATGCAAGCAGAGCAGACCCTGATCAAAAGGCTCCTATAGGAGCCATCTGGTCTGGCTCTACTCTTTTTAGCTCACCTGGCACGATGTGCCAAGGTGAGCTATTGTGATTGCCCTGTCTCCGTCGTATGTTGTCCGTCCTCAACTTTTTCTTAAAATGACATCTTCTCCTAAACTACTTGCTGGATTTTTACCAAACTTGGCAGAAATGTTCCTTGGACCAACCTCTTCCAAAGTTGTTCAAAGAATTTGACTCCATGCAGAACTCTGGTTGCTATGGCAACCAATGTCCAAAAAGAAGTAAAAACTTTAAAAATCTTCTTGTCAAAAACTGTTAGGCCTAGGGCTACCAAATTTGGTATGTAGAATCATCTAGTGGACCTCTACATAGATAATTGAAATTTTGCCCCTTGGGTCAAAATTGGCCCAACCCCGAGGGACACATGTTTTACATAGGATTATATAATAAAAACTTTAAAGATCTTCTTGTCTGAAAATGAAAAGCTTAGAGCTGTGATATTTGGTATGTAGCATCATCTGGTGAACCTTTAGTAAGAATATTCAAATTATGACCCTGGGGTCAAACACGGCCACACCCTGGGGGTCACAAGTTTTACATAGGATTGTATAGTAAAAACTTATAAGATCCTCTTGTCTGAAACCGAAAAGCTATGAGCTGTGATATTTGGTATGTAGCATCATCTGGTGAACCTTTGCTAAGATTGTTCAAATTATGCCCCTGGGGTCAAACACGGCCACACCCTGGGGGTCACATGTTTTACATAGGATTATATAGTAAACACTTTAAAAAATCTTCTTGTCTCAAACCTGAAAGGCTTAGAGCTGTGATATTTGGTATGAAGCATCATCTGGTGAACCTTTACTAAGATTGTTCAAATTATGCCCCTGGGGTCAAAATTATCCTCATCCTGGGGGTCACAAATTTTACTGAAAACTTTAAAAATCTTCTTGTCAAAACCTGTAAGGCCTAGGGCTACCAAATTTGGTATGCCGAATCATCTAGTGGACCTCTACATAGATTGTTCAAATTGTGCCCCTGGGGTCAAAATTGATAGGTCACATGACATCATTTAACCAGGTGAGCGATACAGGGCCATCATGGCCCTCTTGTTGCAAAGTCGTGAATAAAACATTTGTACAAGGGAAAGGATTAAAGAACAAAAGTTTAACGAGTTAGCAAACTTCATAGTCCAGACCGATGTCATATAAGGGTGAAGTTTCATATGGATGAAATACTGTAAATTGATTAGTGTGAAACTGAAGGAGCAGTCTGATCAGGGTCTACTCTGTTTGCTAGTAAAATAATATAGATCTGAATTATTCAGTTTTTCCTTTGTTCATACAGTTGAACTTGTCGAACTTGGATTACTCGAGCTTCGGGATAACTCGAACTAAAAGTTCGGTCCTTTCAAAATTTACAATACAGAAATGTATTACTACTCATAACTGGGTAATTTGTATGGTCCCTTGAAGTTTGAGATATGGAAGTTCAACTGTATGTCATTATAAAAACAAACAATAATAAGAATATTCATAAAGCCATGCCAGTAATGTCTTACATGAATATTCATATGTAAAGTATTAAGTATCATAGAGGTGATGTGATATTGACTTTTGGTTTGTTAGGGGACCTGGTTAGATGAGGCTTCAGGGATCAAGAAGAACGACAGTTCCATCGTGGTTGCAGAAGCAACACCTAAGCATCAGACAACTGCAAGCTGGAACAGAAAGGTTAGTTTTAAGCCGGATTTTTTTAGAAAAATCTCAGCTTATAGTTTTGTGAAAACCGGTCAGGTGGTATGCCGTGGTCAACAAAACTTTAACATTGCTTATAACTTCTGAATTACTTAAGCTAGACAATTCATATTTAGTATGCAGATAGCTTGGTGAAGGCCATTCACTTGATACAAGAATACATGAAATCAGGTCAAGGTCACTATTTCGAAAACTTTGCCGTTTTTAGGGCTGCAACGATTCAGGTACCTCTCGATTCTGTTCGGTTTTAATTATAACCTTGGTTTCGATTATTCGGTTCGGGTATACATCCATTAAAGTACTGCTAGATCTATAGGTCTTTCGAAATAATTGAATAAATCTGGGGGGTTTTCAACAGTGTATCTTTTCTTCTGTCGACCAACGCCAGACGATGCCATGATTTTTTATGTCAATTAGACGCTTGCAATGTGACTATTCTCGGCCCTAACCCCTTCGCATCATTCTGTTCCATAAAAACGCGACCGGTTCCGGTACCCTACTACATTAATTTTTATATAGATAACAGGGAATCGGCCGAGACTCACCGGAATGGTATGAGGGTGGGTGCGAAATGCATACAATGGAAATTTCTCGGGTAAGTACGCCAGCATCTGTTGATGATTTTCAGATTTGGCGGAGACAATTTAAGAGAGGCAAAACGCACAGTTTGGCAATTTAAATGCGTACACAATTTCATGTATGTGTATGAGTACGCACGAATTTAGTTTCAAATGCGTTTTTGTTTGAAAATATGCGCAAATACACACGTACGCACCTTATCTGGAGCACTGAGTCCAATTCACCATACATCGACGAACCGAACCGAAATTTGCTGCGCCAAATCGAATCGAGACAAATGAACTGAAAATAACCGAAATTCGGTGAATCGTTGCAGTCCTAGCCGTTTTTAACAAACTTTAACATTGCTATAACTACTGAACTACAAATGCTAGGCAAGGCAATTCATCTTTGGTATACAGATGTGGCTTTGATAAATTAAGGTCTGTAAGTTCTCAGCCTCCATATCCAATCAGTTTCATGGATCTATCATGTAGAATTGAAAGACAGATCCATGAAACTGATTGGATATGGAGGCTGAGAACTTACAGACCATTTGGCTGTAACATCAAGGAGGATAATGCGCTAATGCATGCATGACGTTGTTGCGCTGATGACATCATTTGATGATGTCATGACATTTTAAATAACAACCCAATGTCACCATGACATCAACATTATTCTCATTGATTTTATGGCTGAATGCATGTAACAAAAATGTGATGTGTATTTTGACATGATAATCTTTGAAAAAGGCCTGTAGTGGTCTAAATATTAGATCAGAGCAATTCAAGTATTTAGGTAAAATATAGATCAGATTTTACAATTTTTGCCATGGACAAAATGTCTTTTGTTCATATGCAGTTATAAAAAAAAATGATGTTAGAGTAACTTCGGGTATTTTCGACACCTTAAGCTTTAATAATTTGTAAAAATTATGCCTGTCGAAGTTAGCCGACAAATTGTTTTAAAATGGTATATAACGATCAGTTTCAAACATATGAATGTATAAAACACCGGCCATTGCCTAGTGATGGGTAGCAGTTGTACATACTGTACTCGGGGTAATTTCGACATTGTTCGGCCAATTTCGACACTTGTCAAATTACTTGTCCAGACAAGATTTATTAAAAGAATTAAAGACTCCCTATTTATATTTTACATAGCACTATCTGCAATCCTGGCCTCAAAACCAAAGTGTTTACACAGATATGCCGCATATCTGTGTAAACACTTTGGTTTTGAGGCGAGGTCGCCAAGGTCTTGTCGCCGAAAACTTGTAGCATTTGTTCAGTAGAATTAATTATGTGGCTTTACCTGAGACGAAGACACGCTAAAAATCACACAATTGTTTGTTACGAATGAATTTGTTAAAAAGTTGAGGTAGTATATTGGAAGTACTCAGCAGAAGTATCAGTATGTAGCATAATAATATAATACATAGTAGTAGTAGTAGTATTACATAGTAATTGTTAGTAGTAGTAGATTCTAGTAGTAGTAGCAGTAGTACTTAGTAGTAGTAGTAGACTAGTAGTAGCAGAAGTAGGTAGTAGTAGTAGAAGTAGTAGTATTACATAGTAATTGTTAGTAGTAGTAGATTCTTGTAGTAGTAGCAGTAGTACTTAATAGTAGTAGTAGACTGTAGCAGAAGTAGGTAGTAGTAGTAGAAGTAGTAGTATTACATA
The DNA here is from genome assembly GCA_963576725.1 of Azorinus chamasolen. Taxonomy (NCBI): domain Eukaryota; kingdom Metazoa; phylum Mollusca; class Bivalvia; order Cardiida; family Solecurtidae; genus Azorinus; species Azorinus chamasolen. The sequence goes on from OY755249.1 coordinate 17,316,715, forward strand.
GTAATTGTTAGTAGTAGTAGATTCTTGTAGTAGTAGCAGTAGTACTTAATAGTAGTAGTAGACTGTAGCAGAAGTAGGTAGTAGCAGTAGTAGGTAGTAGTTGTAGTAGACTAGTAGTACGTAGTAGTAGGTGTTAGGTGGTAGTAGATGGGTAGATGGTAGGTTAGTAGGTAGTAGTAGGTGGGTTTGTAGTAGGTGGGTTGGTAGGAGGTGGGCTGGTAGTGGGTGGGTTGGTAGTAGGTGGGCTGGTAGTAGGTGGGCTGGTAGTAGGTGGGCTGGTAGTTGGTAGGTTAAATAAGTAGTTGGAGGTAGGTTAGTAGTAGTAGTAGGTGGGCTGGTAGTAGGTGGGCTGGTAGTGGGTTGGTTAAATTAGTAGTATGAGGTGGGCTAGTAGTAGTAGTAGGTGGGCTGGTAGTAGGTGGGCTGGTAGTAGGTGGGTTGGTAGTAGTAGGTGGGTTAGTAGGTGGGCTGGTAGTGGGTAGGTTAAATTAGTAGTAGGAAGTGGGTTAGTAGTAGTAGGTGGGCTGGTAGTAGGTGGGCTGGTAGTGGGTAGGTTAAATTAGTAGTAGGAGGTGGGTTAGTAGTAGGTAGTAGTAGGTGGGCTGGTAGTAGGTGGGCTGGTAGTGGGTAGGTTAAATTAGTAGTATGAGGTGGGTTAGTAGTAGTAGTAGGTGGACTGGTTGTAGGTGGGTTGGTAGTAGTAGGTGGGTTAGTAGGTGGGATGGTAGTGGGTAGGTTAAATTAGTAGTAGGAAGTGGGTTAGTAGTAATAGTCAAAATGAGTGAATTGTTTTTCACAAACACATAGAGTCAAACCTGTTTCAAAATTCCGTAATTGTACAAAATAAACCAGATGTTATCCACGAGAATTTACTACTTGCCGTACATGTATACATGTATGTATATAAGAGTTACTTCCCTTTTCACGGAGATCAATGAAGAAGAGAAACATTCTTCCATTTTTCGGTCTGTATTTTTTATTTAAACATTTTTTGTTTATTAAACAAAATATATGGAAGCAATACACTTCATCCAACAATTTGTGTTGAGCGAAGAATGTTATTAATGCAGAAAACACATGGACGACGACGTGATAAATCTGACCATATTCCGGATATACCGATTTCGGACGTTACTCCTTTTTATACTTGTTACTGGTTTATTAGCGAAAATATTGAATTCGCGGGGCAGCGCATTCGCGAATTAGCGCGAAATATATATTGTCGCTAATAAAACCTGTTTTACAGTAGTAGTATGAGGTGGGTTAGTAGTAGTAGTAGGTGGGCTGGTAGTAGGTTGGTTGGTAGTAGGTGGGCTGGTAATAGGTGGGCTGGTAGTAGATGGGCTAGTAGTGGATAGGTTAAATTAGTAGTATGAGATGGGTTAGTAGTGGTAGTAGGTGGGCTGGTAGTAGGTTGGTTGGTAGTAGGTGGGCTGGTAGTGGGTAGGTTAAATTAGTAGTATGAGGTGGATTAGTAGTTAGTTAGTACTAAGTATTAAGTAGTAATAGTAGTTAGTAGTTGTTCTTAGTTGTAGTGATAGTAGTAGTTAGTAGTGATAGTAATTAGAAGTATTTACTACTTAGTGATAGTAGTAGTAGCAGTAGATCTAGTTAGTATTTACAGAGACATATACATACATGTACATGTATATGTATCTGGTATTTAGTAGTAACTTAGTAGTAGTTAGTAGTAGTAGTACACAGAGAAATGATTAGCCCAATATAATGAAACAAGAATGGATAAAACAAATATGTGCCGAAATTGCCTGACTGTCAAAATTACCCGAAGTTACTCTATTAATATTCATAATGTCTTTATTTCTTACATGAATATTGATCACAGAATTGGTTACGACATATGCTTATCTCTTATAGAACATACTATTAGAATACGTATATTCTGCAGACTTCCTTGCGAATGTCTTACAATATTTACACAAAATGAACATTTAGAAAATGCCAGTCAGGTTGCACCCAATGTTATAAGGATTTATTTTTTTTGCAAGTTTTGATCGTCTAGATTTTTTGTAACATTTTTTTCCAGAGCCCAGGAACAGCATCCAAGGCCTCTCCAAGCTTCAGGCTTCTGTCAGCCAGAAACATACAGCGGCCCCAGCTGAAGTTTAAAGATAAAGTAGACAACAGAAACACCCCATTTGTGCCGGTCATACGTAAAAAATGGAATGCTCAACAGTCTCTGGAAGGTAGGTTGTTGTGAAATGGGCCTTATTTTAAATCTTTTCCAGTTCAATATTCATGTAAGAAATAATGATATCATGAATATTTGATAGCGGAATTTTTTTATACCCCCGCAAACTTGTTTGAGGGGGTATACTGGAATCAGCCTGTCCGGCGGTCGGTCATTTCGTCCGTCTGTCCATTCGCATTTGAATATGGGTAGTTGGTGTTGCAAACTCCTCATTCAGTTTTAAAGTTATTGAATTTATATTTGGTATACATAATAACCATGAATAGTAGATGTGCAACACTCAATTTTCATGTGTTTAGTGCTGGGCTTTGCATAATTATTTCCCCTTGAACTTTGAGTGCTTTTTGTTACTTTGGAAAGATACATGGGGATTGGTGTCCCAAACTCCTCATTCAATTTTAAAGTTATTCAATTGATACTTGCCAAATACATAATAACCACAAACAAATATGCAAGACGCAATTTTCATGTGTTTACTGTTGGGCATTGTAGAATTATCTCCCCTTGTATTTTCTGTCATTTTGGCATGAAACATGTGGAGTTGGTGTCACAAACTCCTCCGTTAGTGTCACAAACTCCTCCTTTAGTTTTAAAGATATTCAATGTATAAGAAGTATACATAATAACCATGCATAGTAGATGTGCAACACTCAATTTTCATGTGTTTAGCGCTAGGCATTGCAAAATTATCTCCACTTGAACTTTAAGTATTTTTGTGTTTTTCTCCTCTTACATGGGTAGTTGGTGTCACAAACTTGACTTTGCAATCAAAGCTGCCGTGCGGGGATATTTATCACCTTTAGTGATAGTTCTAGTTTTATAATGTAAAATTTTCAGCGAATTTTTTTTTTGCTTTGACAAGAACTGTAGAATGAGATCTATATAATGTCATAAGCAAACAGAGCAGACCCAACAAGGAGCCAACTGATGCTGGTCTACTCTGTTTACAAAGGCATTTATATAAAGGAAAGAGTCGTCTGATGTGGATGCACTCTGTTTGCAAAGGCGTGAAAAAGTGTTTATATGAGGGAAAGGATTAAACGTTTACACATTGATATCCATTCAAAGTTGTCAAAATGTATCTCTACAAAATCACAATCACAGGGGTGTAGATATGATCTGTCCAGATCTTATATTTCTTTGGTATTCATTAGATTTGCTTTAGAGAAGGGGATTGAGTGTAATGAATACCAACGAGATAGTAACCACAATAGATAGAAATTTGTATTTTTGTCCACCTGTCTTTAAAGTGATAGTCTCTTCTTGCAACGTGTTTCAAAAATGGTTCTCTACCAATAGGCCATGAGCCAGAGGCCCAAAATTTGGCCATCGGTACCATCTTTGGGGAATAATGCTATCAATGTTTTTTGATAAGATATAAGTATCTAGAATCAGAAAATATGTGATAGCAGTAAATCGGTGGTAGCTTTTTGTATTTTTTTCACCAATTTTAACCCTATGGTAAAAATAGTGTTTTCTAAATCTAGCATTAAAGAAAAGACATCATACAGTTTCAAACTGATGTCTCTCTCTTGTTACACCCTGTATCTACTTGAAATTTGAAATACTTGTAGCTGTAGTTACACACATTTCATTTATGTTGTTGTATTTTCACAAAAAGTTGTTCATATAATGTAAATTCTTGCCAATACGTACATGGAATTATATTTACATTCATATGTATTTTGCAGAAGTAAAAATTTTCCGGAGTTTTGCATACCTTCATCATCTTTATAACTAGGCTCATAAAACTTCATATGTATATTAACAGTAATGATGGCAAAGAATTGACTTCAGACTAGAACCCTTACATTTAGCATCTCTTAATGCAAATTCTCAGAGTTATGTCCCTTTAAAACTTCCATACACTCAAATTGTGCCAAAACTGAAATATCTTAAGAGTTAGCCCAATGAAAGTTCACCAGCATTTCACTATCATTATATCAACGACAAAAAGTAATGATGAGAATCCTTTGAGCCTGAACCCAGTCATTGTTTAGGCCAAATTATGTCCCTTTATGAAAATTGTATGTAACAGGTAAACTATAAATATCCGTTCAACCACTTCAGAGCTAGCTTATTATTTATTATTCATCATAAGCATTACAACTTGAACTAGTGGAAATGGGTCCCCTCCTCTCCTTCCTTATGATGATATTGTCTCTAATCAAGTATGCATTTTAGTGAGAAAAAACAAAACAAAAACAAAGTCCCGTAATTGTCCTTACTACACAATTCCCCCATCTTCACATCAAGTTGTTTATCTGTGAAAGTTTTATGCATATACATGCTTTATAGTGAAGAAATTTGCTAAGACCTGTAACTCTGGATCAAATGGCCAGAACGAACAGTTCCTTCTTTGCGGTCATTTTTACACCAAGGTTGCCAATTTGTGACAATTTGAAGCAAAGCCCCCATTGGTGTATGAGGAGTTGGAAACATAAACGTTGCGAGACATATATAGGAGCATAAAATGGTGATTACCATATCAAGCATGCTTATACAGACATTCTGTTTTCACTTCAAGGTAATTAAAAGTAATACGTAGTTTGTCTGACCATCCTTTAGTTTGTCCATTTGTACATGTTAAGGCCAGCATTTCAGTTAGCTCAGTCGGTACAGCGTTCGCTTTTGGGCTTGGCGTGGTGAGTTTGATCGTTGGTCGGGTCATACCAACGACTTTCAAAATGGTACTAAGGTGGACTGGTTGGTCCAATGTCAGGTAAATGTTACTGGGTATGGGTTGCAGTTTTCAATTCTATACACTATACACACATGTACACGTTAAAGAATCAGTGGAATCAGAGTTGCTGTATCCAATTCTGTCTCTAATGCATCTATTAGCACATGATGGCAAAAGTCAAGGACTTTATAATCTTTCATTGGGTACTGGTGATACATTTGGACAGAAAAGACAAAGTAGTGAAAATATATTAAAACATCAGCAAGTAATGAAGAGTTTAGTCAGGTGTGTTCTGGTTAAAAGAAGCTTCAGAATGATGCATTGTACGACATTCGTTTGGATAATTAAAATGTGATATTTAGTATGGATCAAAAGCAACAAGCAATGACAAAACATGAGAGAGAACCTCCAAAACAAACTTTTGTTCTGTATGTGGTGTTTCCTGCATGACTCAATTTTGTACTTTTAACAATCTGTTATCCATTTGAAACATAATGGCTGAAGAAATTCATGATATGCTAGACATAAGCAAACATAACACATTATTAAGTTTTGCAGAAGAAATTGATTAGTGTAAACAATGTCCAAGTACATGTTATGGTGTTGCTATAGTAAATAGGGTAGAGTTTGCTCAAACAGAAATCAATTATCAATGCGGTATAAAATATTTGGCCGTTATAGAATATACATTGTTTGAATTATAAGGAGAAAAATCAATCAAGAACTGGTGATGACATCGAAGGGTAGAAAGCCTGGTCATAAGATGCTAAGCATAACAATTAAACAGATTAGGAAGCATTTGGGGAGGTTTCTAAGTAAATAGAGTCAACCGTTGCATTAGCAATAGAAAGATACAGCAAACACTTTTAATGACAGTAAGAAGGTCCCGACACTTCAGTACTAACTGAATGAAGTAGATGAGTATTTGACCATTCAACTCAAGTAATAAATCAAGTTTTTATAACCTGGTCAGAGAACACAGAATACTTCGTAATGTATTTGACTTTTCATGCTGATACATACACCAGAACCCCAACTATATTAGACCAACGGGACTGGAGCAATAGTGACTCCATGACATCAGGAAGATTACCAAAACTATTAAAATATAAGTTCATGTGTAACTTTGCATTGGCGCGCCATTATTTATAATAGTAAGGCAAGCACAGTGGGATTCCCGACCAGGAACAGAATACCCCTAAGCAAAGTCCTTAAATTGATTAGAAATAGGAGATCTGCTTCAAATTGTTACATGAAGTGCAGCCATTTGTCTGTCTCCTAAATTCACCATCAATTTGTAGATAATGCAAGACGCGGCCTTTGCTGTGCGGTGATGAAGGGTAATCTTCAACAACTATGCTGCGAATACTTTGCATAGCGCTCGCAAAAATACAAACGACCAGGCTGTAACTCAGAATCCAAATTTTCCAAATTATTATAGCTTAGGCAATGTTATTTGTGCATTGGATGGGTGGTCAGACAACCAACTTTGGAACATTAATGCATTATTGAGATGTCTGTTTTTTAAACTTGTGAATTCCTATAATGACTTTCTACACTTATGTCAGTAGACGGTGAGAACACATGTATTTGTGAGTAGGGCGATTGTTTGTTATGTATATTTGCTTTACGGTAGTTTTATCATTCATTTGCCATATAGGGCAATCAATGATCCAAGAGGAGAGATTGGAGGAGAGCAGAAGAACACTCTTGTTCTCTGGTTCTTCAACACTCACGGTCAAAATTACTATTAGCATATCGATACATTATCCTAACACCAGGTTAACATATCTTAGAATTACCCTCATATACCAAGTGTAAAGCAAATGTGAAACTTGAATCATATTAAAGCCTTTGTAATAACCTTTTGGGCAAACCCTTCAACCTCAGTCTAATGGGAATCATGTTGAAGAAGATCTTGCAGAACGATGATATGATAATATGTATCAGTGACCACGGTCAGAGAAAAGAAAACGTTTTCAGAGAAATGACACTGAGGGGTTTTGTTCACTTTTTAACTCAACTGCCCCTTGTTCTAAATTTAAACAACATGTCATTCAGATGTGCCATTCACCAGCCTACATATTAAAATCCTGATCATAAATGCAAACATGTAATTGATCTGTACTGTGTTGGATACATCTGTGCGACAATGAAATCACTAAAAGCATGTATGGTAGATTGACACAGATGTCCATCAAGAATGACTCATAGTTCATCTAGGAATATGTAATTGTGTACAAACCAATACCGGTGATTTCTTTGAATGTGGCTGATTCAAAATGAAAGACAATATTCATATTCTTCAATATCATATCACAGTATTTTGTTTGACACTACATGTACATTTAGTCACAAGAAAAGTATAAATACAACGAAAGCCCATACCCACATATCTTCATCAGAGAGAATATATGAGGATGTTTTAATCCTTACTTATAATATTTAAATCTTTAAATTCAACAGATAATGACAATAAAACAATTTAGAGCTAAATACGGTCTAACTTAAACGGTAAGCAACGAATGCTAATGATAACAAATATCCACACACCGCCACATCCCATCTTACAGGCTACTAATTTATTTTGGGATAAAGTGGAAACTGGACCAGTAGATAATTAATGACCAGGTCCAAATGAAACTAGAATTTTTTATACAAAAACTGATGCGCCCCCCCCCCCCCCCCCCCCCCCCGCATGTGGACAGTTTCCCATATACAATTTCAAAGTCCGATAACTCTGTAGAAAATCGTTGAACCGGAACAGGAATAAAATAAGCACAACTAGGCATAGTGCTGATCAATCCTATGAACTTTCATAAAAATCCAACAACATGTCTTGGAGAAACCGCGAGGACAAAATTTCATTATAACACAAGTTGCGTTTGCGAAACACTATGTCCCGACCTTGACCTTTGACCCATTGACCAGGGAGTTGAACGCGACACATCGTCCTTGTGTGGTGAACATTTGTGCCAGGTTATTTTGAAATCCATTCACAGATAAAAACAATTTTAGAAGGGACACGAAATTTGGGACGGACGGATGGAAGGACGGGACGGACGGGAGGACGGACAATGCGATTACTATATGCCCGCCGTGGGGGTGCATACAAATTAAAGTCCCATAACTCTGCAGAAAATCATCGAACCGGAACAGAGATAAACACAACTAGGCACAGAGTTCTGATCAATCCTATGAACTTTCATGAAAATCAATCAAAGGTTTTGGAGAAACCGCACGGATAGATTAAAAACCGGACTGACGAACGGACGGACGGAAGGGGGGGGGGCTTACATATGGATGGACAGACAGACGGACGTTGCACACAAAAACAATATGTCTCCCTAGTATACTGGGGGAGACATAACTAGCAGGTGCATCGGTTACTAAAATAATAAGACTATCAAGTTTTAAGCAAACATGTAGATTGGGAAACTTACGTCTATGAATGGACAGACAGACAGACGGATGAATGGATGGATGGATAGAGGGACGGACATATGGGTTGGGCAGATGGAAGGACAGTCAGACTGACTACCTGATTCAGGTATACCATCATAATTTCGTTGTTGGGGTATGATACCAAATATTGTAAATCTGAAATCGTTAGCTTTACTTTTCATTGATAATTTTGCCTCGAAATGGGGATATTGTATAGCATAATATAAAACGCAATAAAACATAGAAAGCTACCATCGATGCAATGCTATCACATATTTTCTAACTCTATAGATGTATATGTTGTAAACAATCACAATGAGAATTATTCCCCTGAGATGGTACCGATCAACCCTACTGGCTCATCGACTACAAGATTGTTCAAATTATGACCACCTGACCAAAAATGCCCCCACCCTGGGGCTTATCAGTTTTTCGTAGGAAAATCTTTAAAAATCGTCTTCTCTGAAACTTTAAGGCCAGGACCTTTGATATTTGGTATATAGCATCATCTAATGGTCCTCTACAAAGATTGTTCACATTATGACCCCTGATCCAAAAGTGGCCCACCCTTGCGCTTATCAGTTTTTCATATGAAAATCTTTAAAAATCTTCTTCTCTGAAACTATCAGGCCTAGTCCTTTGTTATTTGGTATGTAGCATTATCAAATGGTCCTCTACAAATATTATTCAAATTATGACCACTGTGTTGAAAATGGCCCCGCCCCAGGGCATATCATTTTTTCATAGGAAAGTCTTTGAAAATCTTCTTCTCTTAAAACTTTTAGGCCTAGACCTATGATATTTGGTATGTAGTATGATCTGATGGTCCTCTACAAAGATTGTTCAAGTTAAGACCCCTGGACCCAAAATGACCCGCCCCTGGGCTTATCGGTTTTTCATAGAAAAATCTTTAAAAATCTTCTTCTACGAAAAAGTAAGGCCTAGACCTTTGGTACTTGGTATGTAGCATCCTTTAATGGTTCTCTTCCAAGATTGTTTGAATTATGACACCTAGGCAAAAGAATGGCCCTGCCCCAGGTTACATGAATTCATCGTATACATAAATCTGTTATAACCAGGTGAGCGATTAAGGGCCATCATGGCCCTCTTGTTTTCTTTAACTGTTGGACAAATGTCAATAATATTTAGTTGTAGAACAAAAAATTTAAGTATTGATAAAAATGGTAAATGTTCTTACAATAATCCTACAATTCCGCATTTGTGTGTAGTTTACAGTAAACCCCTAGGAGCTTTCTGCATGCCTCTTGTCCTGCATTAAGCAGCCACCTGCCTAAAAAGGCATCAATTATTCACTACTTACTAAGATTTCGTAGATATTTTATCAAGTTTTTTTTGTGTGTACTATTTTTAGCTAGTCTGTTTTGAAGAAAGGTCTAGCTAATGTGATCACTGGGTCGTAGTCGTCATCATTGTTGTTGTTGTTGTCGTCGGCGGCGTGCAAAAACTTCAATGTAGCTCTTTACTGGAAAAGTATAAGAGATTATCAACATGATTGAAACTTCATAGGTTAGTAGATCTCATTGAGGGGGAAGACCCCTACATAAGAACCATAACTCTTAATTTCAAAACTTTGGAGATGTTGCCTTTTATCGATTTCATTTTTTTTAAATTTAGCTGGACATGTACCAAATCAGACGAGTGTTGGCGCCGCACGTGGCTCTTGTTGTCACCTGTAGGCAGTTTAACCCATTTATGCTGAGTGTCCTTGTAAGGGTCAGAGTCAAACAGTAGTCTCAGATCTAGGAAGAGCTAAGTTGATATTCTCCCCTAGTCTGGAGTTCTTGTTTGTATTATATGTTATGGTCCTGTTAGATACGTGTGACAACATTGAGTGTATGTTTATAATACCCTAGTTAATAGGGCTGGTTATTGGGGCAAGAAAAGACTATTGTGATAGTATTGACAGTGCACATAATACTAGTGCAATAGTTTGACTATTGCACGCTTAATACTGCAATGCATTGTGATACTATTAAACTGTTTCAAGTTGTCGTATATTTTAAATTTATCTCGGTTATAGAATAAAATATACCAAATAAATGTGTGTCATACATTTATTGCAAGAAAGCAACTAGATAACTTTATCAACAACGATCATATCAATGTCAAGGTCAAATCATCCATGCATTTGGTATAACCCCAGTGTGCTTGACGACACTGGCAACAGTAAATGCCATATTTAGCTGATATAAAAAAAAAAGTACTGTAGCAAGATAAAACCAACCATTTTAAACTCGAGTGTTTGATTATTTCATAGTTAAGTGCATTGGCTATCAATAGTAGGGCATACTATCGCCGATAGTTATCGATATTCTATTTTACTATAGATAAAGTACTATTGAGCATGTTACTATTGCAATACATCAATAGTTCAATACATCAGTACACCCCTACTAGCTGCCTTAAGTATTTGTACACTCTACTTTCACTATCCGGTTTATTTGTTGATCAAGCCATCAATTAATCCTCTGATGAGGGTGGGGCCTGACTGCCTAATTTTGCCTGACAGACAAATTTTAATGGGCACACAGTGTAGAGCCAAATCAAATGACTCCTGAAGGAGTCATTTGATCAGTCTATACAAAGCATGGTCTATACTACTGTTACTATGTCTGTTACTATGTCAGTCTACTTTAAAGTTATCAAAATGGTGCTAGACTGAATTACATGTACATGTATTGAGCTTTACTGGTGGGGTGGAGAATATTGGGTGTCGAAATGGTGTTAGACTGTATTATTTAGCTTTACTGGTGGGGTGGAGAATATTGGATGTCCAAATACCTAGGGTATTTACTTTTGTTTCAGAGAGCTTGAAGCTTCCAGTTGATGTTGATACAGAGAGCCCGAATTTTATGTAAGTCTGAATAAAAAATCATTATGAATCCTGAAACAGTTTTCTTGCAATAAAACTAGAAAATGTTTGGAACTGTACTTGAAAAGTGAAAAGAGATTCTTGCATTGCACTTTAATCCATTAGCACTTGCATTGCACTTTAATCCATTTAATCCAAGACTATAACTAGGTACATGTACTTGACTTTTTATTAGCACTTGCAGGATACTGTGATTAAAAAATACGCCTTTCTATGCCTTTGTAAACAGAGTAGATCCAGATCATACGGCTCATGTAGGAGCCATCTGATTAGGGTCTGCTCTGTTTGCTTTTGACATGATATAGATATGATTCTACAGTTTCTATCATGTCAAACATGTGTGTCCATATGCTATTATAACAGTTAATCTTATTACTATTCATGTTGTTATTATTTCATGTTGTTATCTATTTATGTTGTTATGATTTCATGGAGTAAAGGGTTAACCCAGAGCTGTAGATCAAAGGAGCGTTTAGGAAATCTTAATCCTTTACCTCATGAATATTCTTAAGATATAATGATGTGATGAATATTCATTAGATTCATTTTTATGCCCCCAAAGCGTAGTAATCGCATTGTCCGTCCGTCTGTCTGTCTGTCCTTCCATCCGTCAGTCCCAAATTCGTGTCCCTTCTATAACTTCTTTATCTGTGAATGGATTTCAAAATAACCTGGCACAAATGTTCACCATACAAAGACGATGTGTCGCCTTCAACTTCCAGGTCCATGGGTCAAAGGTCAAGGTCACAGGGTACAATTACTTTGTAACAAAGTTCTTGTCCGGTCTGTAACATCTTTATCTATCAATGGATTTCAATATAACTTGGCACAAATGTTCACCACACAAAGACGATGTGTCACTTTCAACTCCTAGGTCCATGGGTCAAAGGTCAAGGTCACAGGGTACAATTACTTGACACAAATTTCTTGTCAGGTCTGTAACTTCTTTATCTATCAGTGATTTTCGATATAACTTGGCACAGGTGTTCACCAGACAAAGACGATGTGTCGCATTTAGCTCCCTGGTCAATATGTCAAAGGTCAAGGTCACAAGGTACAATTGTTTATCTGTGAATGGGTTTCAAAGTAACCTGGCACAAATGTTCACCACACAAAGACGATGTGTCAACTCCCTGGTCCATGGGTCAAAGTCACAGGGTACAATTTTGAGGGCATTTGTCACGTGAATGTGACAGCTCTTGTTATAATAGAACATGAACACAAGAAATGTTGGCCATGGCAGAAAGTGTATGGTCATATCTATATTATTTCATAAGCAAACAGCAGATCCTGATCTTGGTCTACTGTGTTTTATCAGTACATATTTTATTTACAGTTCAGGTTAGCTGGTTATGCTCCCACATAATGGTGGCATATAGGGTTGCCCGAGACGTATTGTTTTCGTGAGAGTTGTCTGTCTGTCTCTCCGTCTGTCCGTCACACTTTTTGTCTGGACGATAACTTCAATATGCCTGATGCCAGTTGATTGAAACTTCATATATGGAAAGAGCATAATGAGAGGAAGTGTCATGCACAAGGTCCATTACTCTGGCTTCACTAATATAGGAGTTATTGCCCTTGTAAAAACAAAAACTCTTTTTTGTCCGGACGATAACTCCTATATGCCTCATACCATTGGATTGAAACTTCATATATGGAATGATCATGACGAGAGGAAGGGTCATACACAAGGTCCATAACTGTGGCTTCACTAATAATAGAGTTATTGCCCTTGTAAAAAAAAATCACAATTTTTTGTCCGGACGATAACTCCTATATGGCTCATGCCATTGGATTGAAACTTCATATATGGAAAGGTCATAACAAGAGGAAGGGTCATACACAAGGTCCATAACTCTGGCTTCACTTATAATGGAGTTATTGCCCTTGTAAAAAAAAATTCACAATTTTTTGCCCGGACGATAACTCCTATATGGCTCATGCCATTGGATTGAAACTTCATACATGTAAAGATCATGATAAGAGAAAGTGTCATGCTTAAGGTCCATAACTCTTGTTTCACTAATATTGGAGTTATTGCCCTTTGTAAAAAAATCACAATTTTTGTCAGGATGATAACTCCTATATGGCACATGCCATTGGAGTGAAACTTCATACCTGGAAAGATCATGATAAGAGAAAGTGTCATGCATAAGGTCCTTAACTCTGGCTCCAATAAATTGAGAGTTATTGCCCCTTGTACATTTATTTAACGCTTTCTTGTCTGGATGATAACTCCTACATGGCTCTTGCCATTGTATTGAAACTTCATACATGGAAAGAGCATGATGAGAGAAAGTGTCATGAACAAGGGCCATAACTCTGGCTTCAATACTTTGGGAGTTATTGCCCTTTGTTACATTTTTTGTCCGATCAATAACTCCTGTTCGACTGATGTTATTGGAATGACATTTCATTTATGGAAAGAGCATGATGAAAGTAAGTGTCGTGCACAAGGGCCATAACTCTGGTGTCAATATTTTTGGAGTTATTAGCTGTTATCATTTTCTTTTTGAAAAATGTGGTGTGGAAAGCGCATAATGAGGGGAAGTATCAATCATCAAGTCCATAACATTTTTAGTGATTTCCCTTTACATATTGTTTTTATTAGAGGGGAGACATCCGTTTTTGTGACAAAAATTTCTAGTTCATTAAGTGGTCGCATAGGAGGAGTTTTACTTTAAATATTCACATAGGTACGTATGTACGCACATCTAGAAGAATTTGTCTGGGTTCTTTCTTTATTTGCAAAAATGACTTTAAAAATATCTTGTCCTGACTCTTTCTTAGAAAGTTTTTGTCCAATCCTCACCAAACTTTACACACATGTTTGTGCCCATTATACAGTGTACCTTGATCAAGTTCGATAGCCATGTAAATCGCTTTAGTCATTTAGGAGTTGGGGCCCTTTGTTTGCAAAAATGACTTTAGAAATATCTTGTCCAAACTCTTTCTTGGAAAGTATTTGTCCAATCCTCACCAATCATTACACACATGTTTATGGCCATTATATCTTGGTGAAGTTTGATAGCCATGTAAATCTCTTCAGTCGTTGCATACATGATTATGGCCCTTACTTTCTGTTGACCAAAAAATCTGAAGTGGGGGCATCAGTGTCCTATGGACACATTTCTAGTTTTATTTATTGTCCTCTGGTTCAGTTTTAGCCTCTCTGTTATCTATAGAAATAACCATTTTTGCCATACCCTTGATGTAACCCTTGATGTAAATGGCAAAGCTATCAGCAGCAGCAAACATTTCGAACTTATTCGCTATATAAAAATGCCACAGCTTCTTTTGGAGCCATTACTGTATCATGCATGTTTAGAAAGTTAAGTGCTATTGAAAAAATGGAAACTCAATGCTGATATTTGAAAAGTCAGATAATTTCAAAAGCAAACAGCAGACCCTACAGGAGCCGTCTAATCTGGGTCTACTCTGATTGCAAATGCATTAAAACGTGTTTATATGAAGAAAAGGGTTTTAAATGTTTAATTTTGTATATCTTATCTGGGCGTCTGCTGTAACTCCAAATTCTCTAACAACTGTTTCCTTACATAACAGCTATCCCCATCCATACAAATACGAGATAGACAAGCTGCAATATACACCAGACCAGATCTCAACTGTCAAACCTGCAGAGCTTACAGGGATAGACAACTTCCCTCTCACATACATAGACAGTGTAGAAGGTCTACAGAGACTGGTAGAAGACCTTAAGAAACAGACAGAGATAGCAGTAGATCTGGAGGTAAACACTGTTAGAGGCAGATGGGGCGTTACTGAGTATCAGTTTAACCCTTTACTCCATGAATATTCATGTAAGAAATAATAACATCATGAATATTATTAAGATTATTTTTTTATAATGGCATATGAATACAGAAAGTTGTGTTATTGGTAAAAATACTACAGATTCAGATCTGTTATAATTTCATAAGCAAACAGATCAGACTCAGATCGGATGTAGGAGGCGTCTGATTTGGGTCTACTGACTCTACTCTGTTTGCAAAGGTGTATTTATGGATTAAAGGGTTAACCTTCTGAAACATTTGAATTTGTTTTTAGATAGAGACTTCATACTTAGCATGTATACTCATCTCACGAAGCTGCAATTTTAGGTAGAGACTTCATACTTAGCATGTATACTCATCTCACGAAGCTGCAATTTTAGGTAGAGACTTCATACTTAGCATGTATACTCATCTCACGAAGCTGCAATTTTAGGTAGAGACTTCATACTTAGCATGTATACTCATCTCACGAAGCTGCAATTTTAGGTAGAGACTTCATACTTAGCATGTATACTCATCTCACGAAGCTGCAATTTTGTATGTTTCTTGTCAAGATTAAGGTCATACTTGGAGGTCAATTATCAAACTGGCTATAAATTAGTGTCCATCATTTGTAGGGGGGCATTGTGTTCCACAAACGCATTTTTTTATGCCCTCGTTGACGATAGGGGCCATTATGTTTTGTACATGTCCATCCGTCTGTCTGTCCTGTCTGTCTGTCTGACAGACAGTCTGTCTGTCTGTCTGTCTGTCTGTCTGTCTGTCACGCTTTTAGGTGCAGTTGGTTGTCACAGTTTTTTCAAGTGTTATAAGTCAGTAATTTCTATACTTACACACATGAAACTTTACATACACATCAATTACAATCTGTGCTATCATTTGGCACCCCACCCATGCTGCCCGCAAGCCCAAGGTCAAGGTTAAATGACTTGGAAATTTTACTTGCAGTTGGTTGTCACATTTACGTGCAGTTGATTGTCACAGTTTTTTCATTGTCTTATATCTCCCTAACCACTGTAGCTATTCTCATGGAATTGCATATACACATTAGATACTATCTATACTTTCATTACACACCCAACCCATGCTGCCCGAATGCCCAATGTCAAGGTCAAATGACTTAGGAATTTTACGTGCAGTTGGTTGTCACAATTTTTTCATTGTCTTATATCTCACTAACCGCTATAGCTATTGGCATAGAATTGCATATACACATTCAACACCATCATAATTTCATTACGCACCCCGTCCATGCTGCCCGCAAGACCAAGGTCAAGTTCAAATGAAATAGGAATTTTACTTGCAGTTGGTTGTCACAGTTTTTTCATCGTCTTAATCTCACTAACCGCTATAGCTATTGGCATGGAATTGCATATACACATTAAGCACCATCCATACTTTCATTACGCACCCGGCCCATGCTGCCCACAAGCCCAAGCTGAAGGTCAAATGACTTTTTATGTGCAGCTAGGCAAGCACCTACACGGGGGCATCGCTGTGTCTTACAGACACAATTTTCTAGTTTTACCATCCCCCCCAAAAAAAAACAACAAAACAACAACAACAAAACAACAACAACAAAACAAGATGTGTTTGTGAAACACTATGCCCCCTCATATATTTGACCTCTGACCTTGACCTCTGACCTTGACCTTGACATGTCACCCCTCAAAATGTGCAGCCTCATGAGATACACAAGCATGCCAAATATCAAGTCTCTATCTCTACTGGTCCAAAAGTTATGGCCAATGTTAAAGTCGGCGATTTGACCCATATATTTGACCTCTGACCTTGAAGGATGACCTTGACCTTGACACGTCACCCCTCAAAATGTGCGGCTTCATGAGATACATATGTATGCCAAATATCAAGTCTCTATCTATACTGGCTCAAAAGTTGCTGACAAACAAACAGACAAACAGACAGACAGACAGGGCAAAAACAATATGCCCCCCGACTATCGTCTATGGGGGCATAAAAAACAACCTTATTACAGCTGTGACTACTTATTAGATTCAAATGTTCAAATGGAGAATACCGTATAATGGGTAATTTTTACTGCTGTAAAAGTTTACGTTTTTGGGGTAAAAACACATGATTTGATTTTATAAGACTTTTATTTTTACGAATCTATGAAGACACGTAAAAAAATAGCTCATCAAAAGTTTACATCATCAAAAATTCACAATAGTTTGGTTAATACAAAGTCAACTGTATGTCGCAGTTTGACAAGTGTTCACACCTACCACGGTAACTGTGCAGCAAACACATGTACCGGCTATCGCCATGGGCATCAAACAACATAATTAACGTAATTGACCATGTTGTACTTCATGTACACATTTGTCCCAATGTTTGTTATGGTCCAGTGTTCTGCCACTGCCGCAGAAATGAAGTTGGTAAATAAAATATACGTTATGTGCGCCATAGCAATAGGGACGAAACTGATGCAGCAATGGTACCCCGCTTTATCTGACAAATTCAGTAAGTGACTGAAACCAGCTACAATATCGTAATCAGTTAGTAACCGTGCATCTGATTGGATGTCTGTCTCATCTCCTCTCGTATGTTTCGATTTCGGCCAATAGAAATGTTTGTCAGATAATGTGTTGTTTCTTCATATTTTGTGTTGATGCTGATAGCCTATTATACAATGCACTGAAACACCTGTACACTACATGCATAGGTATTGACAATAACACGTCGCACTAGTGTATCGGAAGAATAGGGTGACTTTGATAAGATTACCATGCTTACGGTTAAATTCAAATGCTAGATACTAGATCTTTTTACCGGAGTTTACGCGGCGAAAATATAATGAGGAATAGTTTTACGAAAATGACTTTGGTCGTAAAAATAAGTAAAAATTAGCAGCAGGTAAAAATAACCCGTTATACGGTATTATAGACTCTTGTACTCTATAGGCTCTTGTACCCTATGGACACTTTTCTAGTCTTCTCATACAAACTGGCCCTGCTGGGCATGAACTTGATTTTAACCTCATGAGTATTTATACAAGAATTCATGAATATTCATTTATCTGCATTATACAAGGCATTTGTTTTCTGGCCTTTTCAGAAACTGTAGACTCATATCTTTATTATTGCTTATAGAGCAAACAGAGCAGATCCTGAACAGACATCTACAGGGAACCGTCTGATATAGGTTTACTCTGTTTGCAAAGGCGTAGAAAGGCATGTTGATGAGGCAAAGGGTTAACCCTTTACTCATTGAATAATCATGTGAAAAGTAAGGACATTATGAACGTTACTTAGCAGAATTTGTATAATAGCATCATATGCAAAGGAAGTTATTATGTCTCCCCCATTTATAATGGGGGAGACATTGATTTTGGTTGAGTTGTCCATCTGTCTGTCTATCTGCAGTGTTGCCTAGCGTCAGGGAAATTAAAAAAAATTCAACGTCAGGGAATTTTGTAATCTGTCAGGGAAATTTGAAAATCTAGGCAAATGTCAGGGAATTTTGAAAAAAAAGAGATTCATCATGACATTAGCTATCATTTATTTGTTCTTTTTAACCCTGATAAAGACCCAGTGTGGGCTCGAAACGTTGGTCAAATAAAACACTGGTAATACCATAAAGCCGAGATCGTTTGTTTCTACTTCAACTTTCTTGTTTTTTAAAAATCATGACAGAAAGACCAAACATCGCGATGTTACATGTTAGGGAATTAGAAATTATGTCAGGGAATTGTCAGGAAATTTTGTTTCCTCGGGTTTGTGGCAACCCTGAATTCTGTCACACTCGTGTCCAAATATGGAAGAATTTCAGAATGCTTTGGCACGTATGTTGGACTCAACAAGACAATGAGCAGAGCGTTCAATTCAGGCACGTGGGTCAAAGGTCAAGGTCACAATTCAAGGTCAAATGTTTTTAGCCACACCCTTTGTGTCCGCTCCATATCTCTTAAACACTTGGAAGGATTTCAAAATGCTGTTGCACAAATGTACTCCATAAGAAGCCTATATGCAAACAGCAGGATTCAGGCACATTGTTCAATTGTCAAGGTCACAAATCAAGGTCAAATGTTTTCAGCCTTAATTTTAATGTTTTCTCCACATCTGTATAACCCTTGGAAGGATTCCAAAATGCTGTGGCACAAATGTTTTCCTTAACAAGCCGATGTGCAGACAGCAGGATTCAGGCAGTTGGGTAAAATATCAAGGTCAAAATTCAAGGTCATGGTCACAATTCAAGGTCAATTACACTTTCTTGTCCGGACGATAACTCCAATATGGTTCATGCCATTTGATTGAAACTTCATACACGGAAAGAGCATGATGAGAGGAAGTGTCATGAATAAGGGCCATAACTCTGGCTTCAATACTTTACAAGTTATTGCCCTCTGTTACATTTTTTGTCCATTCATGACATTTCATTTATTGAAAGAGCATGATGGAAGGACGTGTTATGCACAAGTTTCGTAACTCTGGCTTCAATAACATTGGAGTTATTGCCCCCGATTTTCTGCAGTTATGGGACTTTGATATTTTTACATGTGAATTTTGTCCGTAGGCTTTCTCCAAAACCTTTAATTGGATATTCATAAGGGTCCTCCATGTAGATGCGGGTGCCCTATAGTAATCAGCATGTCCGTCCGTCTGTCAGTTTTTGGTTTCTGCACTTGATCTCCTCAAGGAATGGCCCAATTTTCATCAAACTTGCTCAGTGTACTCGATATCGAATTATGGGTTCTGTGGTTTGCATATTCTGCACATATTTATTGATGATGATTGGCTGATTGTTTCTGTTACATATCTTCTGAAAGATTGGTCCAATTTCTATCAAACTTGCTCACTATATGCTTATTATTCAAGTACCTAGCAAGAGTACCCAATTAAGCAAATCACATGCATATTTAATTATGCTGCTGCAGTTCTGCATTAGGAAAATCAAGCTTACAACATGCAGGCGTATGCGATACCTCCTACTTGGGTAGGGCACTTCCTCGACAGTTGTCTAGTTAAATTTTATAGGATTGATAAGCTTCATGCCTAGTTGTGCATGTGTTATTCCTGTTCCTGTTCGATGATTTTCTACAGAGATATGGGACTTTGAATTTTTTACATTGAACATTTTCTCCGCGCAGTTTCTCCAAAACATTTGATTATTATTTTTATTCTATTATGAAACTTAATAGGATTGATCAGCACCATGCCTAGATGTGCATGTCTTACTCCTGTTCCTGTTTGATGATTTTCTGCAGAGATAAGGGACTTTGAATTTTTATGCCCCCAACGGCTGGCATAATCGCATTGTCCATCCTTCCGTCTGTCCATCCATCCATCTGTCCATCCATCCGTCCATCCATCCCAAATTTCGTGTCCCTTCTATAACTTGTTTGTGAATTCATTTCAAGATAACCTGGCACAATTGTTCACCACACAAAGACGATGTGCTGTGTTCAACTCCCTGGTCCATGGGTTAAAGGTCACAGGGTACTATATTTGGGGGCATTTGTCACTTGACTGTGACAGTTCTTGTTTACATGGAAAATTTGTCCGCGAGGTTTCTCCAAAATCTTTGGTCGGATCTTCATGAAACTTCATAGGATTGATCAGCACCATGCCTAGTTGTGCATTCTTTATTATACCCCCCTTTTGAAAAAATGGGGGTATATTGCTTTGCACATGTCGGTTTGGTCGGTCTGTCGGTCGGTCGGTAGATCGATGGTTTCCGAATGATAACTAAAAAACGACTTGGCATAGAATCTTCAAACTTGCTGTGGTGGTTGGTCATGACAAGTAGATGACCCCTATTGTTTTTGAGGTCAAGGTCACAATGACCTAAAATGGTGAAATAGTTTCCGATCAATAACTGCTCAAGGGTTTGGCTTGGGATCTTCAAACTTGCTGTGATGGTTGGTCATGACCACTAGATGACCCCTATTGTTTTTGAGGTCAAAAGGTCAAGGTCACCATGACCTAAACTGGTTAAATGGTTTCCGATCAATAACTGCTCAAGGGTTTGGCTTAGAATCTTCAAACTTGCTGTGGTAGTTGGTCATGACCACTGGATGACCCCTATTGTTTTTGAGGTCACTAGGTCAAAGGTCAAGGTCACCATGACCTTAACGGCTAAAATGGTTTCTGATCAATAACTGCTCAAGGGTTTGGCTTAGGATCTTCAAATTTGCTTAGGTGGTTGGTCATGACCACTAGATGATCCCTATTGTTTTTGAGGTCACTAGGTCAAAGGTCAAGGTCACCATGACCTTAACTGGTTTAATGGTTTCCGATCAATAACTGCTCAAGGGTTTGGCTTAGAATCTTCAAACTTGCTGTGGTAGTTGGTCATGACCACTAGATGACCCCTATTGTTTTTGAGGTCACTAGGTCAAAGGTCAAGGTCACCATGACCTTAACTGATAAAATGGTTTCTGATCAATAACTGCTCAAGGGTTTGGCTTAGGATCTTCAAATTTGCTTAGGTGGTTGGTCATGACAACTAGATGAGCCCTGTAGTTTTTTAGGTCACTAGGTCAAAGGTCAAGGTCACCATGACCTTAACTGGTGAAAACATTTCCGATAAATAACTGTTCAAGGGTTTGGCTTAGGATCTTCAAACTTGCTGTGGTGGTTGGTCATGACCACTAGATGAGCCCTGTTGTTTTTTAGGTCACTAGGTCAAAGGTCAAGGTCACCATGACCTTAACTGGTGAAATCGTTTCCGATCAATAACTGCTCAAGGGTTTGGCTAAGGATCTTCAAACTTGCTGTGGTGGTTGGTCATGAGATGACCCCTATTGTTTTTGAGGTCACTAGGTCAAAGGTCAAGGTCACCATGGCCTTAACTGGTTTAATGGTTTCCGATCAATAACTGCTCAAGGGTTTGGCTTAGAATCTTCAAACTTGCTGCAGTAGTTGGTCATGACCACTGGATGACCCCTATTGTTTTTGAGGTCACTAGGTCAAAGGTCAAGGTCACCATGACCTTAACGGCTAAAATGGTTTCTGATCAATAACTGCTCAAGGCTTGGCTTAGGATCTTTAAATTTGCGTAGGTGGTTGGTCATGACAACTAGATGAGCCGTGTTGTTTTTTAGGTCACTAGGTTAAAGGTCAAGGTCACCATGACCTTAACTGGTGAAATGGTTAACGATCAATAACTGCTCAAGGGTTTGGCTTAGGATCTTCAAACTTGCTGTGGTGGTTGGTCATGACCACTAGATGACCCCTATTGTTTTTGAGGTCACTAGATCAAAGATCATGGTCATCGTGAGCTTAACTGATGAAATGGTTTCCAATTAATAACTGCTCAATGGTTTGGTTCGGGATCTTAAAACTTGCTGTGGTAGTTGGTCATGTCCACTAGACGACCCCTTTAGTTGTTGAGGTCATTAAGTCAAAGGTCAAGATCACCATGACCTTAACTTGTGAAATGTTTTCAGATCAATAAATGATCAGTGGTTTGGCTTAGGATCTTCAAAGTTGCTGTGGTGATTAGTCATGACCACTAGATGACCTCTATAGTTGAGGTCACTAGATCAAAGGTCAGAGGGTCTGGGGGGGGGGGTATACATGTTTTACAAACATCTCTTGTTCCTTTTCCAGTTCGATGATTTTATGCAGAGAAAATTTTGTCCACGCGCTGGGGAAACATCAGTTTTTGTATCAAAAACAATTCTAGTTTACCCATGGCAGAAACTGTAGATTCATATCTAGATTGTTACATTAGCAAATAGAGCAGCTCCTGATCAGACATCTCCTACAGGAGCTGTTTGATTTGGGTCTACACTGTTTGCAAATGAGTAAAAAAACATCTATCAGGTTAACCCATTCCCTCATAGGCACTGGCACTTGATCGAAACAGACTATAGTTGTGTAATACAATAGTTATATCATATACATGGTGCGGCAGCCGATTTGCCCATTATTTCGTACCAGCGTAAATATCCGATATAAAAGGCAGATCAGTGCGAAATCTACTCAGCAGCCGGGAGAAAAGACATTTATCTCTGTAGAAACTGTAAGTCCCTGTCCATTAACAAACCTCTATCGAAGTTATTTGATGATATTTCAGGGATAAATTGACGGGGTTAATTTGTCAGGACTTTCATTCCGTGTTAACTTCCGGTGACCTCCTCTGACCCCAATAAAATGTTTCGAGCCATTTGATTGGTTGAAAATGACCCGGTTATTTCGACTGTCTTCTCGAAGTCAAACTGCATGTAAACATAAATACTTGAATAGCTCTGATCTAAAATTTCGACCAAAATACACGACACATTTTGGTTACATGCATTCAGCCATAAAATCGAAGAGAACAATGTTGAACTAGCGTCATGGTGACGTTAAGTTGTTACTTAAAATGCCATGACGTCACCAAATGACGTCATGAGCGCGTCTTTCTATGATAACATTGAAACTTCATCAAATAACTAAACATCCGTTCCCAAAACATTCTGACGGACATGGTCCAATTGCATCATCATCCCTCAATAGCCTCGTCATAATGACCAGTAACCACAATGTTGTGGCCTTCTAAGATGGTTTTTATTGCCAAGATTTTGCATTTTAAAGACAAATATTTGACAGACCGCGGGAACAACAACGCTTGACACACCTTTCTGATTTGTCCAATGAAAACGCCCGTTTCAACCGAAACAGTTGAAGGTCGCTCAAACCGGAAGTTGACTAGGAATGAAAACGGCGACAAAATCAAACACCATTTTCTCCTCCAAATATTATCAAATATTTTCGATAGAGGCTTGTTTATGGACAAGAACTTATCGTTTCTACAGAGTCTTTTCTTCCCAGATGCTGAGTAGATTTCGCGTTGATCTGCGTTTTATATCGGAAATTTCCGCCGGAACGGAACAGGTGGAGAATCGGCTGCCGCACCATGTAGTGTATTAATGTACTAGTTGCTATAAATAAAGTGTAGTCTTTTTCGATCAAGTGCCAGTGCTCATAGGCTATATTTTTAGATCCAACCTCTTTGAATAAATCTACCGAAAAGGAGCATTTACTAGAAAAAAGGAACATTTTAGAATTATGTAGTTTTGAAACCATTGTGATAAATAGAGCAATTGCTCCTATGGAGCAAATGCTCTATTTATCACAATGGTTTCACAGAGTGACTTTTACAGAGGCATCAAAAGGCGTCAATATACAGGAATGGGTATAGCATTAACAGAAAATAAAATGAGTAAATAAACCCATTACTCCATAAATATGCCTTCCTACACCTTTGCAAACAGAGTAGACCCAGATCAGGTTCTGCTCTGTTTGCTCATGATACAATATAGATGTGATTCAACAGTTTCTGCTATGACCAAAAATTCATGTGTCCTTATTGCCATTATTACACAATCTAATTCTATTCATGTGTCCTTATTGCCATTATTACACAATCTAATTCTATTCATGTGTCTTTATTGCCATTATTACACAATCTAATTCTATTCATGTGTCCTTATTGTCATTATTACACAATCTAACTATTCATGTGTCCTTATTGCCATTATTACACAATCTAACTCTTTTCATGTGTCCTTATTGTCATTATTACACAATCTAATTCTATTCATGTGTCCTTATTGCCATTATTACACAATCTAATTCTATTCATGATGTCATTCTTACATGAATTTTCAATGAGTAAAGGTTTAAACATTTTCTAGAATAGCTCCTTTATTTCTACACCAATCTCAGAGTCTCTACATTGTGACCACTCTCTAGAACCGTCTTGAAGAGACAGTTCAAAAGAGTGGTTGATGATTTTAGTGTTTGCATACCCAGCTTTATCTTTTGCTCTGATTAGTATCAATATATATGCCTATGATATTGTGTCATCTCCTACCTTATTTTCATGTTTTCTTTTCAGCATCACAACTACCGGACATTCCAAGGCATCACATGTCTCATGCAGGTGTCGACCAGAATGAACGACTATCTTATAGATACGCTTGAGCTCCGTAGTGACCTACATGCCTTAAATGAGGTCTTCACGAATCCACTAATTGTAAAAGTATGTAAAGCGTGATATTTTCCTCTAATATATTCACCAGTAAATTCAGCTCAAACTTTTAACCCAATCTGTCATATATACACATTTTCACACATTTGCAAACAGAGGTAACCCAGATCAGATGGTTCCTGCAGGAGCGGTCTGAGGAGGGTTTGTTGTGTTTGCTTATGGACTAATATAGATCTTATAGTAAAGTCTCTGCCAAAGTAAAAACAATTCCTGTGTACATGTTCCATTATAAACATTTAGATAATAATGAGAAATATTCATGATGTCATTATTTTTACATGAATATTGAACAGGGAAAGGGTTAACCCTTTCCTTCATATAAACGCCTTTCATGCAGAAAAGATCCTGCATGAGCCGTCTGTTTAGGGTCTGCTCTGTTTGCTTATGATATGATATATAGGTATGAATCTTCATTTTTTTATGAAGGTAAATATTTCCCTTGAAAATCTTACATTACAAAAATTTAGCTAATAAGTATTCATGATGTTATTATTTCTTACATGAATATTGCATAGGGAAAGGGGTAAAGGAAAATTGGTGGCGTAACAAATAATGTAGCTCCTTCAGGACGTAACAAATAGTGTAGCTCCTTCAGGACGTAACAAATAGTGTAGCTCCTTCAGGACGTAACAAATAATGTAGCTCCTTCAGGACGTAACAAATAATGTAGCTCCTTCAGGAGCAGTTTGGTCTGGGTCTGCACTGTTTGCCCTAGTTTGTCATTGAATGTAATCAGTTTCAAATCTAAATTTAATTATTTCATCAATTTCTTTGCAAGCAAAGTTTTAAATCTTAAGTTTAATTATTTCATCAATTTCTTTGCGAGCAAAGTGTCAAGAGTATGAAACAACTTTTAATCCTGTACTCAAGGTTATAAAACTTTTTGCTTGCGTCTGAGATTATTCTAAAAAATCTGACAATATCAAATACTTGAGAATGAACTCAAACTCAAAGTTTAACAACCTCAGATCCTGTTCAAGTGACGAAGTAGTAGGCAACTGATCTGGATTGAAATTGTGTGAAGGTCATTTCAAGTTCACCCATATTGTAGAAACGGTTCACCTTTGACCTCATGAATTTTCATTTAAGAAAGAACAAATATGAATATTAATTAGATGAATGTTGTACTTGTTTTGACCTTGACAGAAACTGTAAGCTTTATAAATAGTTCCACAAGCAAACCGAGCAGACCTTGATCAGAAATGGTAAGCTCTATATATAGTTCCACAAGCAAGCTGAGCAGACCCTGACAGAAACCATAAGCTCTATATATACATGTAGTTCCACAAGCAAACCGAGCAGACCCTGACAGAAACCGTAAGCTCTATATATAGTTCCACAAGCAAACCGAGCAGACCCTGATCAGAAACCGTAAGCTCTATATATAGTTCCACAAGCAAACCGAGCAGACCCTGACAGAAACCATAAGCTCTATATATAGTTCCACAAGCAAACCGAGCAGACCCTGACAGAAACCGTAAGCTCTATATATAGTTCCACAAGCAAACCGAGCAGACCCTGATCAGAAACCGTAAGCTCTATATATAGTTCCACAAGCAAACTGAGCAGACCCTGATCAGAAACTGTAAGCTCTATATATAGTTCCACAAGCAAACCGAGCAGACCCTGATCAGAAACTGTAAGCTCTATAGCAAACTGATCAGAAACTGTAAGCTCTTTAGCAAACTGATCACAAACTGTAAGCTCCATAGAAAACAGAGCAGACCCTGATCAGAAACTGTAAGCTCTATAGCAAACAGAGCAGACCCTGATCAGAAACTGCAAGCTCTATAGCAAACAGAGCAGACCCTGATCAGAAACTGTAAGCTCTATAGCAAACAGAGCAGACCCCTGATCAGAAACTGTAAGCTCTATAGCAAACAGAGCAGACCCTGATCAGAAACTGCAAGCTCTATAGCAAACAGAGCAGACCCTGATCAGAAACTGCAAGCTCTATAGCAAACAGAGCAGACCCTGATCAGAAACTGCAAGCTCTATAGCAAACAGAGCAGACCCTGATCAGAAACTGCAAGCTCTATAGCAAACAGAGCAGACCCTGATCAGAAACTGCAAGCTCTATAGCAAACAGAGCAGACCCTGATCAGAAAGATTACCTTAACCCTTTCCCTGTTTAATATTCATGTAAGAAATAATGACATCATTAATATTTATTAAATTAATTTTTCTAATGGCATATAAATATCTGACATTTTTGTTCTGGTAGAAACTGTAGAATCAGATCTATATTATACCACAAGCAAACAGCAGACCCTGATCAAACGGTTCCTTTAGGAGCCATCTGATCTGGGCCTACTCTGCTTACAAATGTGTGAAAATGCGTTTATATGAAGGAAAGGGTTTAAGAATAGATCTGATTGAAATAGTAGAAAATGCTAAATCAATTAATGCAATTTGAATCAGTCAGATGCCATTGTGTAAGACAGCCACTGAAAAGGAATTAGAGAAGATCAATTTATGCAGAATTTGTGGCAGACAACACATTGTGCAGATGGTAATTACTTAATGTGCAACGAGTATGGCCGTCTATCTTCTGTCTTAACACCCCCCTCCCCCATCACAGCCTCTGTCTGTATCACATCTTGTTTATTCATATTTTGATTAACCCTTTCCCTGTTCATTATTCATGTGAGAAATAATATCGTGAATATTTATTAGCTGTATTTTTTATAATTTGAAATTTTCATGGAATTCTTCTCAAAACTGCAGAATCAGATCTTAGTCTCTATATCATGTCAAAAGCAAACAGAGTTGACCCGATCAGATGGCTCCTAAAGGAACTGCCTGATCTGGGTCTATTCTGTTTGCAAATGCGAGAAAAGGTGTTTTTAGGAAGAAAAGGGTTAATCCGTTGTTGTATGCATTAGATGCTGAGGTAGTGCTAATGTTTAACCAGGTAATACACTTATTTCCTACTTACTTATTTCCTATACCTCTGCTTGTTCATATTTTTCCATTGTAATTCTTAAAAAACAACATTTAGTTTATTTTGGTACTTGTACATAGTTACTGTGATTAATTTTCTTGTTTGGTGAATGGTTTACTGTTTATTCTAGGTTTTCCATGGAGCAGATAGTGATATAGACTGGTTACAGCGAGACTTAGGTCTCTATGTGGTAAATATGTTTGACACAGGCCAGGCAGCCCGTGTGATTGGACACAGTCGATTTTCCCTGGCCCATCTACTCCACCACTACTGTGATGTGGAGGTGGACAAAAAATACCAGCTAGCTGACTGGAGAATCAGGTATGTCTACAGACAGCTTTGGTGGACAAGTATATATGTTAGTTGATTGGTTCTTTTCTATGCCTTTTAGTAAAAAAACATTAACTCTTTGGATTTAGGAAACAAGGTAACTGATATATGAAAATGGTGTAGACCCAGATCAAAGTGATTCTTAACCCATTCCCTCATCGGCTATTTTAGACCCAACCTCTTTGGATAAATCTACTGAAAAGGAGCATTTATTAGAGAAAAGGAATGTTGCAGAATTGTGTAGTTTTGAAACCATTGTGATAAATAGAGCAATTGCTCTGTTTAGTAAAGGTAAAGGTGAGGTTTATAGTCTGGAACTACATACAATGTACATACAATGTACATATTCTCCCGACTTCACAATTTACCCCCTGATCACGGGGTTATAAGTCGGCCATTAACACTCGGCGCCTAAGGCAGCCATGGCACATTGACTTATTTCCCTCACAGGTACCCATTTATACACCTGGGTAGAGAGGAGCAAACGTGGGATGCATTTTTTGCTCAGAAAAATTCTGATAGTCCGATGACAGGATTCGAACCGGGGAACCTTCAATCCCAAGTTTAACGTCCTACCGCTGGACCACCACCCTGTTTATCACAATGGTTTCAAAAACTTACTTTTACTGCTGCATCAAAAGGCGTACAATATGAGGGAATGGGTTTAAAGAACCTTCTGATCTGGTTACCATGCCATCTAACCCATTCCTCCATAATTACACATTTTCACACCTTTATTATCAGAGTAGACCTAGATCTCCAGTAGGAACTGTTTTGAAATTTTAACTGTTAGAAATTTCAGAATTTCACTGTTTGAAATTTCAGACCTTTGCCAGAGGAGCTGCAGAAGTATGCGAGGGAGGACACACACTACCTGTTGTACATATATGACAGAATGAAGAAGGAGCTGATTGAGCGGGGCAATGAGAGTAAAAACCTACTGATGTCAGTCCTCCATAGGAGTAGTCACGTCTGTCTGAGGGTAGGATAACCTTCTACTTCATAAATATTTATGTCAGAAATAATGAGTTTATGAATATGTACCTTTACTCTAATGAACTGCATGAATTGATCACTTTACTCAAATGCTGTAACATTTTCAAGGGAATTTTTGGCTTATACATGTACTAGAATTTTAGGATCTGTATTATACCATAACTAAACAGAACAGACCCTTGATCAGATGATGACTCTTACAGGAGCCATCTGATCTTGATCTACTCAGTTTGCAAAGGCAGGACATTTTACCCTGACAGAGGCTGTAATCATACGCAAACATAGCAGTCTATATTATTTCATATGCAAACAGAGCAGTCTATAATATTTCATACGCAAACAGAGC
Organism: Azorinus chamasolen; assembly: GCA_963576725.1. Taxonomy (NCBI): domain Eukaryota; kingdom Metazoa; phylum Mollusca; class Bivalvia; order Cardiida; family Solecurtidae; genus Azorinus; species Azorinus chamasolen. Next base: position 17,346,356 of record OY755249.1, read on the forward strand.
AGTCTATATTATTTCATATGCAAACAGAGCAGTCTATAATATTTCATACGCAAACAGAGCAGTCTATAATATTTCATACGCAAAACAGAGCAGTCTATATATTTCATACGCAAACAGAGCATTCTATATTATTTCATACGCAAACAGAGCAGTCTTTATTATTTCATACGCAAACAGAGCAGTCTATATTATTTCATACGCAAACAGAGAAGTCTATATTATTTCATACGCAAACGGAGCAGTCTATATTATTTCATACTCAAACTGAGCAGTCTATATTATTTCATACGCAAACAGAGCAGTCTATATTATTTCATACGCAAACGGAGCAATCTATATATTTCATACGCAAACAGAGCAGTCTATATTATTTCATACACAAACAGAGCAGTCTATATTGTTTCATACGCAAACAGAGCAGTCTATATTATTTCATACGCAAACAGAGCAGTCTATATTATTTCATACGCAAACAGAGCAGTCTATATTATTTCATACTCAATATATATTATTGCATACGCCAACAGAGCAGTCTATATTATTTCATACTCAAACAGAGCAGTCTATATTATTTCATACGCAAACAAGAGCAGTCTATATTATTTCATACGCAAACAGAGCAGTCTATATTATTTCATACGCAAACAGAGCAGTCTATATTATTTCATACGCAGTCTTTATTTTGTCATACGAAAACAGAGCAGTCTATATTATTAATCCCCCACCGCATAGCGGAGGGGGGTTATAGGAATGGCCTTCGTCTGTCTGTCCGTCCGTCCGTCCGTCCGTCTGTCTGTCTGTCTGTCTGTCTGTCCGTAACAATTTCGTGTCCGCTCCATATCTCCTATACCCCTTGAAGGATTTTCAAGAAACTTACCTCAAATGTTAACCAAGTTGAGACGATGTGCAGAACATATGTTGCAGATATTTCGGCTCAAGGTCAAGGTCACATTTGAAGGTCAAGGGTTTTAACCTTCAATTTCCATTGCATTTTTGTGTCCGCTCCATATCTTCTAAACCCTTTGAAGGATTTTCATAAAACTTGAGTCAAATGTTAACCAAATTAAGACAATGTGCAGAACACATGTGGCAGTCATGTCGGCTCAAGTTCAAGGTCACATTTGAAGGTCAAGTGTTTAAACCTTCAGTTGCCATTACAGTTTCGTGTCCGCTCCATATCTTCTAAACCCTTTGAAGGATTTTCATAAAACTTGAGTCAAATATTAAATGAATTGAGACGATGTGCAGAACCCATGCAGCAGTCATGTTGGCTCAAGGTCAAGGTCACGTTTGAAGGTCAAGTGTTCTAACCTTTAATTTCCGTTACATTTTCGTGTCCGCTCCATATCTTCTAGAGCCTTTGAAGGATTTTCATAAAAGTTTAGTTAAATGTTAGCTAAATTGAGACGATGTGCAGAACACATGTGCCAGTCATGTCGGCTCAAGGTCAAGGTCACATTTGAAGATCAAGTGTTCTTACCTTCAATTTCCATTATAGTTTCGTTATCTCCTATACCCCTTGAAGGATTTTCAAGAAACTTGCCTCAAATGTTAACCACGTTGAGACAATGTGCAGAACATATGTGGCAGTCATGTCAGCTCAAGGTCAAGGTCACATTTGAAGGCCAAGTGATTTAATCTTCAATTTCCATTACATTTCGTGTCCGCTCCATATCTTCTAAACCATTTGAAGGATTTTCATAAAACTTGAGTCAAATATTAACCGAATTGAGATGATGTGCAGAACACATGTGGCAATCATGTCGGCTCAAGGTCAAGGTCACATTTGAAAGTCGTGTTCTTACCTTCAGTTTCCATTATATTTGTTTCCGCATCCTATTTTCTTAACAACTGGAAGGTATCACCTTAAGGTCAATGTCTTAATTTAGGTGGCGGCGGTGGGGGATATAGCTGTCCTTTGGACTGCCTTGTTTCATATGCAAACAGAGCAGTCTATATTATTTCATACTCCAACAGAGCAGTCTATATTATTTCATACGCAAACAGAGCAGTCTATGTTATTTCATACGCAAACTTAGCAGTCTATATTATTTCATACACAAACAGAGCAGTCTATATTATTTCATATGCAAATAGAGCAGTACCTGATCACATAATTTTTACAGGAACTGTCTGATCTGGGTCTACTCGGTTTGCAAAGGCAGGACAATTTACCCTGACGGAAGCTGTAATCATATCTATATTATTTCATACGCAAACAAAGCAGTCTATATTTTGTACAGGAACTGTCTAATCTGGATGGACCCTGTGTGTAGATGTGTACAATGCATACAGTAGAACATGTCTTAAGCGGCCATCAAAAAGAGGTCTGATTATGGGTCTGTAAGGCAGGTGGTAGCACAATGCACGTCACAATTAATGCAGAAAGCTGCTATAGGAGCTTTCTGCATTACATTTGCCCTGCATTAAGCAACCATCTGTATTTTAAATGAATGGCCACTTAAGACAGTTTGGATCTTGACGAGACTCAGAGTTTTTCTACCCAATTACTTTCATCTCATTTGATCCAAATTGTATACAAAGGTAAATACAAAACACGTTGCTTGCATGCAAACAGTTAATATTTCTTTCATAAAGTTGTGTTACCTACTCAAATAGAGTATACCCAGAACAGAAAGCTCCTCCTCATGGTCTGCTCTATTAGCCTATGGACTACTATAGATGTGATGGTTCAGTTTCTGTCACAGCCAGACACACTTTGTTCATGCCATGAATATTCATGCAGAAATTATCGAATAAATTCTTAAATTAATATTCATGGGGGAAAGTGTTAAATATATTTTTCTGCTTCAGGTCTACAAGAAATCATCATTTTCAGAGAAAGATTATATGGATCTTTACACAAAGAACAAGAAAGTTTTCAACTCTCGACAGCTTCTAGCGCTGCAAAAGTTGTTTGCCTGGAGAGATGAAACTGCCAGATTAGAGGATGAAAGCTGCGGGTAAAAACTTTAATCCATGCCTTGTTTATACATACTTAGTTATACCTCCATCCCCAGGAAAACAAAGGTGGCATTATTGAATCAGGTTGTTTTGGCCTGTCTGTCTGTAATTTTGTCTGAGCTACTTTTTCTATAGTTTTGTACCAATTTGTAGTTTGTAGTTATCAAATACATGTATATCTGTGCCCGTGCAATTTTGGTTGGGTCTGACCACTATCACTGCACTTATTGCCCCTATTCAACAGTTTTTCATAGTATACGAATAAATAGCCAATAGTAGTTACTTGTTAGCCAGGTTTTTATCACAATGAAGAGAAAGTCTTGGGAAGACTTTAGCAAACAATGGGAAACAATATTCAGATTGCAGTTAACCCTTTCACTGCAGGAAACAAGTCACTAATGTCCTTTGCAAATAGTGTAGACCCAAATGAGAGGACTCCTACTTCCCATCAGAGTCTTCACTGTTTGTCATGTAACACTTTTCTTTAAATAATCCCTGAATATTTAAGGTATGCATGACCTGTTTGAAATTTGGAATAGTCCGTTTGAAAATGGGCTACAGCATCATTTTGCCTTGTCATTTTGTCTGTAGTAGCTGTCTGTAGTAGCTGTCTGATCATGACATTAAACTAGATGCAGACTCTGTAGACTCTGTAGTTTCACAATACCAACATGTCCTGTGTATATATGCCATTCTACAAATAATCAGTATTGATAATGTCATTATTTGTTTCTTGAATATTGAACACGGAGGAGAATATTCATGAAGTTTTAAAATGGTTGGTTGGTAGATTTATTATAGAATTTATAAGCAAACAGAACAAACTCGATCTAACGGCTCCTGGTCTCGGTCTACCCTGTTTGCAAATGCATGAAAAATGTGTTTATAATATGAAGGAAAGGGTTAATTGATATTTACAAAAATGGGAACAATGTTAACCTTTACTGCCTGAATATTCACATAAAAAATAACTGACATCATGAATATTAATTACAGTAATTGTTATAATACCACATGGACACAGGAACCTTTGGCCATGGCAGGAACTGAAGAATCAAATCTATGTTATATCATATGCAAACCGAGCAGACCCTGGTCAGACGGCTCCTATAGGAGCCGTCTGATCTTGGCCTACTCTGTTTGCATAGGCATAGAAAGGTGTATTTGTGTAGTAAAGGGTTAAATAAGGGATTAAAAATTTATTGATTATTGTTTTTTCTGGTATGTTTTGATTATTGTTTTTAACCGGGTTTTCACTGAAAACTCCGGTTATTGAAATGGTGATGTACGGCGGTTGGGCGGGCGGCTGCCAATCTTGTAAGCGTGACTCCTCTGAAACTGTTCAAGGGATTTTCTTAAAACCTTGCATGTAGCAAGGACACGATATGTCGGGATTTTGCCTTCTGCAATTTATTTTTGAGTTATGCCCCTTTGAACTTAGAAATCACCAGGTCTTTTGACCCTTCCTTGTAAGCGCAACTCCTCTGACACTGCTCAACAGATTTTCATAAAACCTTGCCTGTAGCAAGGACACAATATGTAGATGTGCATATTGTCAGGAATTTTTCCTTCTGCAATTTTTCTCGGATTTATGCCCCTTTGAACTTAGAAATTACTAGTTAATAGTGAAGGAAAACCCTGTTTGATGTTGTTTCGACATCTCTTGTTTCAGGTATGTTTTGATTATTGTTTTTTTCAGATATGTTTTGCCCAACCACATGTTGTTACAGATTTGTGACATCTTGCCACGTGAACGACAAGGTATACTTGCGTGTTGTAACCCAATACCTCCGCTGGTGAGACAGTACCTTGGTGAAATTTTCCTCATTATCAATGCCTCAAGGGAAGCACCATTAGAAAAGGTACATAACACAAAGAATGGACACTTGCTACAGTAGAACATCTCAATAGAGGCCACTTAAATGAATACGAGGTGTGTTCAAAAAGTTCGTAGACAATGATTAATGATGCCTTTTTAGCGTCGTTATACCCCTTATACATTCATAATAGTGATCTATGCTCTAAATGGCATTTATACTCAAAATTTGACAAAATTCATCAAAACAACCTAATAGTTATGTGTATTTTTGGGAATGAACCTTTTACTTAGCGCCGCAGGTCGAATTCCAATACTTTTTCTAATAAGTAACATTCTGTGCAAACGCATTAAAAATGTACGATGACGTTTCTTTTACTTCTCCATAATCGACGTTCTTGTGACGTCATATAACGTTAATTTGAATGTCTTCTGACACGTGTGAGGGTTCCTACGAGATCCATTCTGCATGCTTGTATCGAAAAACAGACAAGAAAAATGACGTCTTTTGATAAGGAGGAACAGTGGACGGTAATTAAATTGTGTGTTTCCTTGAAAAAGTCACCTACTGAAACAATTGATCTTCTCAAGAAACGCACAGGCAGAGACGTAGAAAGCTTAATTTTCCACCAAGACAATGCACCGCCGCATACAGCTAGGTCTACTATCATGGATATTGAGTTTAACATCGGTTTCGAGCGACTGAACCATGCACCATACTCGCCCGACCGCGCACCTTGTGACTTTGAAGTTTTTCCACGATTAAAGAAAGATCTGCGAGGAATCCGCTTGTTTGAGCTGTGCCACGGAATATATGGTGAACGTCTTTAAATTGTCACTAAAACCCGTCGTTCACTGAATTTATAATATTTTCTGTGTATTGACTGGAAAGACCGTCTGCTCTATACAACACAAACCCCGTAGTGGTATTTTGTCAAAATAATGAAATATTCCAGATGTCTACGAACTTTTTGAACACACCTTGTACACATAGATTATATATGGCAGGGCAGTAGGTTAATGCTGGATGAAAGTTATGCAGAAAGCTCCCATCAGAGCTTTCTGCATAACTTTCATCATGCTACCACCTGGCCAAATGATCCTAGATTGGTCATTGTATTGAGGTTTTACTGGGAGTTTTCTGCATAATTTTCATGCTGCTTTAAGCTACCATCTGGCTAAGAAAAAAAGAATTTTTCATAATTTCTGTAGTTGTAGAAGTTTTAACCTTTTAAGCATGGGAAATTAGTCACTTATGCCCTTTGCAAACTGTGTAGACCCTGATGACAGAGGGTTCCTAGAGGAGCTGTATCATCAGGGTCTGCAGTGTTTGTCATGTTACACTTTTATTTTTATCTGCCCGAAAGTAACTTCTGTCATATTATGGTATGGCGCTTCTGTCCGTCTGTTAGCCACATCTTTGTCCGCTCAATAACTTGACAACTATTGGGTGTGCTGTCTTCACAGTACAGATAGAGACTTGATATTTGGCATGCATATGTATCTCATAAAGCTGCACATTTTGAGGGGTGACATGTCAAGGTCATTCTTCAAGGTCAGAGGTCAAATATATGGGTCAAATCGCCGACTTTAACATTGGCCATAACTTTTGGACCAGTAGAGATAGAGACTTGATATGTGGCATGCTTGTGTATCTCATGAAGCTGCACATTTTGAGGGGTGACATGTCAAGGTCAAGGTCATCCTTCAGGGTCAAAGGTCAAATTGTCTGTTTCTTTGTAACTTTAACATTGGTCATAACTTTTGAGCCAGTACAGATAGAGACTTGATATTTGGCATGCATATGTATCTCATAAAGCTGCACATTTTGAGGGGTGACATGTCAAGGTCAAGGTCATCCTTCAAGGTCAGATGTCAAATATATGGATCAAATCACTGACTTTAACATTGGCCATAACTTTTGGACCAGTAGAGATACAGACTTGATATTTGGCATGCTTGTGTATCTCATGAAGCTGCACATTTTGATGGGTGACATGTCAAGGTCTAGGTCATTCTTCAGGGTCAAAGGTCAAATTGTCTGTTTGTTTGTCTGTAACTTTAACATTGGTCATAACTTTTGAGCCAGTACAGATAGAGACCTGATATTTGGCATGCATATGTATCTCATTAAGCCGCACATTTTGAGGGGTGACATGCCAAGGTCAACGTCATCCTTAAAGGTCAGAGGTCAAACGTATGGGTCAAATCACCGACTTTAACATTGGCCATAACTTTTGAACCAGTACAGATACAGACTTGATATGTGGCATGCTTGTGTAGCTCATGAAGCTGCACATTTTGAGGGGTGACATGTCAAGGTCATTCTTCAGGGTCAAAGGTCACCAACTTCAAATTGGCCATTACTTTTGAACCAATAGAGATAGAGTCTTGATATTTGGTATGCGTGTGTATCTCATGAAGCTGCACATTTTGAGGGACAACATGTCAAGGTAAAGGTCATCTTTTAGGGTCAAAGGTCATTGACTTTAGCATTGGCCATAACTTTTGAACCTGTAGATACAGACTTGACATTTGGTATGCATGTGTATCTCATGAAGCTACACAGTTTTGGGGTGACACGTCAAGGTCAATATCATCTTTCAGGGTCAAAGGTTACCGACTTTAACATTGGCCATAACTTTTGAACCAGTAGAGATACAGACTTCACATTTGGTATACATGTGTATCTCATGAAGTTGCACAGTTTGGGGGGTGACATGTCAAGGTCAAGGTCATCTTTCAGGGTCAAAGGTCACCGATTTTAACATTGGCCATAACTTTTGAATCAGTAGAGATACAGACTTGATAGTTGGTATACATGTGTTTCTCATTTGGCTGCAGTTTGAGGGGTGACATGTCAAGGTCAAGGTCATCTTTGAAGGTCAAAGGTCACCAACATTAACATTGGCCATAACGTTTGAACCAGTAGATATACAGCCTTGATACTGGTATGCATGTGTATCTCATGAAACCGCACAGTTTGAGGGGTGGCATGTTAAGGTCATCCTTCATGGTCAAAGGTCACCAACTTTAACATTGGCCATAACTTTTGAACCAGTAGAGATACAGACTTGATATTTGGTATGCATGTGTACCCCATGAAGCTGCACAGTTTGATAGGTGACATGTCAAGATCAAGGTCATCCTTCAGGGTCAAATATCATATCGAGGGGGCATAGTGTTTCACAAACACATCTTGTTTTAATTTTGGAATAGTCCATTAAAAAATTCAACTTTGACAGGGCTATACTGTTGCATTGATTCAGAGGTATCATTTATTATACGCCCATCTTCAGACAGGAGGTATTATGTCGTGGTGCTGTCAGTACGTCTGTGAACTTTTGCTTGTCTGCTCTCTAACTCAAATAAATGCAATCCAATCCTTTTCAAATTTTGTCAAGATATATTACCATAACTAGAAAAGAGCCCACACAGGCTCGGGCAGACTGTTGGTACATTCTGGTGAATTGCAAGGTACAATCACTACATTGCTTTTCCAATATCGTTATTAATTATAGTTTGACCTTAAATTTTATGTTGATTATGTTTTGGTTTACAGGACAAAATATTGGAAAAGCATAGTTTATGTAAGGGTAAACATTTTATCTTATAGACTTCTTAAATTTACACCATAGTAGATAATGTTATAATAGCACAGGAAAAGACACGCCCAAGGGCTGCTTATACCAAGATGTATTTGGATTTAAATATACAGTGCTCCCTCCGAACAACGACACTTTACGGAAACACATAAAAGTGCCGTTGTGCGGAGGGTGTTGTTGTTGTTGGGAGGGAACACTACACAGACGTATTTTGACAGATGGATGTATGCGTTGATGATTTAATAAATAGGTAGATAGATAGACAGATTAACAGACAGACAGATCTGTTTAGAATGCATAACAAAATGTTTCCCTACGTCCACGAATCGCAATCCGCAAGTTGAAACATGAACGTGTGCGATTAGGTCCACCAGGAGTAGAATTGTTCGGAAGAACATGTTCTATTTTATTCACCGTTTCCTTCTGAGAAAACTAGAGGAAAACGGAAAAATCATTACGCATTTATGTTCAAGTTTGACAAGAGTACTGTTGCCGTGAAGAAGTTTTAGTTTCTAAGTTCAGTTTATGACCGAACTCGATTGAAATTCATTTCTGTCACACGATCTGTTTCTAGAAGTGACAAATCGAACGCGCCTATGGTTATCGTTCTGGAACAAGAGAGAAATAAACGAATTTAACCAACAATATTTCTTTTACTTTATAAATATAGGAAACGTGTTTCTCAATTGAAATTCAGTATTCTCCTAATCAGTCATACACAACAGCATATAGGTGTCAGTGTGTCATAATGGATTTACACACGAATTGTCGCTCGAGTCGCACAACGGATTAGCTATGGTTGACTGAATTATTGCTCGGAGCTAGTTAGGTAACAGGCGGCCGTTAATTACATAAAGATTAGTGTCATTGGCACCAATCATCTTTCACATGCTTGGTTGCTTTTGTTCAGTGTTCAGAAAATTACGTTCAGCTGAAGTACCGTTGAAGGGAGGTAAATGTTACCGTCCGGCTACAAATATACATGTCGTTAGCCGTTGTAGAGAGGTATCGTTCGCAGCAGGGAGTTTTACTTGAAAATCCTCCGGGGGGAATACACGTTGTCGCTATGGGGAGGGAACCATTGTTGAGAGGTGACGTTAATGGAGGGAGCACTGTATTGTATATAACACAAATAAAACATTCAAATCAAAAAGGCCTCAGTGGTCAAATAGTTGCAGTCCCTAAATGACAATTACTTTGCTTCTCATAGCACTTGGTTTGATCCAGGTCTGTCAAGTAAGGATGTCTTCCAGCCGACTAGTAAGTAAACTGAAATACTACTGACGCCATGTAAAACTAAATAAATGTTTACTACAAAAATATTAAGAACACTAATTTAAGTGCCATTTAAGCAATGGTTTATTAATTTGACTGTTATGATTTCTTAAAATACTACTTGTTACTCTTATGATTTCTTAAAATACTACTTGGTAAAGAGTAACAACTAAATCCGATGTGTTTGGCTTGTGATGAAATAAATGATTGTAATCAATACCTAAAAAAGATTCATTTAAAATCTGGAGCAGCTGAGCATAACTGTAAAGATAGTAAAGATGTTTATTTCATTTCATGAAATATCCTTTCTGGTTTTTGTTACAGCTACACGGGGAATGTCGTCATTTCAGCTAATGTAGTTCCTTATAAATGTAATTGATATTGTGAAAATGAATGAATATGAATACAATTTTGTAGGCTAGTAAGAGTCTTGTTTCAACAAAAAGCTTCTAATCACCAAGAATTTCTCTTTCAGAACAGTACACCCTTATACCACAATTTCAAGATTATAATAAATGCTTTAAATATCATTCAACAGTCATGCATTTTTATCAGTGATTCTGTAAAGTGTATAATATGCAAACACTTCAAAGTCCGCCTAAAGAGTAAACTCAGTCACTGGTAAGAATCAAACTCAAGACCCGCCACATGCAAGTCCAGGTACATATCCATTGCACCTAGACAACTATGTTGGAAAAATTGCGGCTTGCTCAGGCTTTTGAAAATAAAGAAGCGCTGTAGTCACTTCGTTTTGTTTACATTAGAGTAGGTCATGTTTTGTTCCAAAATAAGTTAGTCAATCTGTATAAACAATCACAAACCGTCTAGTGTTTTATCAACAAATACTAAAAGATAAACAAACAAATAAAACATAAAACGTTTGTGTCTGTATCGGAATATTCACCAATCGTCACTCACCTTGGAAGGTCTTTTCCCGCCTATTTTTAGCTCACCTGAGCAAAGCTCAGGGTGAGCTTTTGGGAGACTTGAATGTCCGGCGTGTGTCGTGCGTCGTCCGTCGTCAACAATTTGCTTGTGAACACTCTAGTGGTCACAATTGTAGTCCAATCTTCATGAAACTTGGTCAGAATAAATGTCTTGATAAAATCTCGGATGAGTTCGAAAGTGGGTCAAGTTGGGTTAAAAACTAGGTCACTAGGTCAAATAGTAGGAAAACCTTGTGAACCCTCTAAGGTCACATTTTTAGCCCAATTTTCATGAAACTTGGTCAGAATGATTATCATGATAAAATCTCAATAGTGGGTTACTTGGGGTAAAAAAATAGGTCACTAGGTCAAACTGTAGAAAAACCTTGTGAACACTCTAGTGGTCACAATTTTAGTCCAATCTTCATGAAACTTGGTCAGAATGAATGTCTTGATAAAATCTCAAACGAGTTTGAAAGTGGGTTATGTGGGGTTAAAAACTAGGTCACTAGGTCAAATAGTAGGAAAACCTTGTGAACACTCTAGAGGTCACATTTATAGCCAAATCTTCATGAAAATTGGCCAGAATGATTGTCCTAATAAAATCTTGGACAAGTTTGAAAGTGGGTTATATGAGGTCAAAAAGTAGGTCACTGGGTCATATCTTAGAAAAAATTAGTGTACACTCCAGTGGCCACATTTTTAGCCCAGTCTTCCTCAAACTTGCTCAGAGTGTTTGTCTTTGATATTAAGGTTGTGTGTGATCATGGGTTGGGTGTGAATCAAAAGTAGGTCACTTGGTCAAATCTTAGAACAATTACTCTAGCCCAATCTTCATTGGTCAGAATCATTGTCTTGATAAAATCAATATACTAAATCTTTGAAAATCTTGTTCTGCAGAACCACTGCTCATGATCCACTATCAACATTGTTCAAATATTGTCCCTAAAGTCAATATTGGCCCTACCCATGGGCTACCCAGCAAAAATCTTAAATCTATGGTAATCAGGTGAGCGATTAAGGGCCATCTTGGCCCTCTTGTTAGATTTACTATTTCGGTAGGTAGAGGAATTTCCCTGTCTGTATCCAAACTGCTGATATTAATGCTTTTTCGAAGTCAAATAACACAACTTCAATGTGTAAGTTACCTGCACATAACATTACCCAATATGTAGTTTGTGCCGTATTTACGGCAAATCCGACAAAAAATCGAGCTCGTTCTTTTAGTAGTATAGATGTCTCAGTCAAGTTTGATAGTCAGCAAGATTGTCTCTGACACTCAAGAATTATCTCCCCTTACTTTATGAATTTCGGTGAACTTTTGCTTGTCTGCTCTGTAACTCAAACAAATGTAATCCAATCGTTTTCAAATTTTCTCAGCAAGTATATTACCATTATGTCTCAGTCAAGTTTAATAACCAGCAAGATTGCCCCAGACACTCCAGTATTATCTCTCCTTACTTTATGAATTTCCGTGAATTTTTGCTTGTCCGCTCTCTAACTGAAACAAATGTAATCCAATCCTTTTCAACTTTTGTCAGCATGAATATTAATTTATTACCATAATGTCTCAGCCATATTCAATAACCAGCAAGACTGCACCAGACACTCCCCACCCCCTCCCCCACCCCCCTCTCCCTTACTTTATGAATTTCTGTGAATTTTTGCTTGTCCGCTCACTAACTCAAACAAATGTAATTTAATCCTTTTCGAATTTGGTCAGCATGCATGTTACCATAATGTCTCAGTCAGGTTCAATAAATAGCAAGACTGCCATTGACCTGCCATTCGGATACACATGCTTTTATTTTGAATACTTCAAAATTAAATTTTTCAATAATTTCTGAAGAAGATCAATCTGCCAAACTTAGTCAAAGGCCTTCGAGAAATCATGAATGTGGTTTATAGTATCGGTATATAGTTTTGTTTTTTAGCGTCTCAGTAGTTCAATTCTGGTGTTGATTTGTGTTGTACAGGTGGAACTTCACAGACCACAGAAGCCAGCTCTAGCCAAGCAGCCAATCCATGACATGGACAGTCTGTTACACTGTCCACATGATACGTCACATGTGGACAATCAACATAGGACAAAACCAGTTCTGCTAGGTAATGTTGTTGGGGTTTTATGCTCCCCCCCACACACACACCCTCATATCTGTGATTGGGGGCATATTGTTTTGCTCTTTCAGTTGGTTGTTAGATTGGTTGGTTTGTCTATCACAACTGTTGGTTTGTCCCCAACTTTAATGTTGGCAATAACTTTGTCGCCATTGCACATACATACTTCAAACTTTGGCATGCATGCGCAACTTATGGAGGCAAACATTTTTAGGGGTGACTTATTAAGGTCAAGATCATACATCAAGGTCAAATGTCATATTGGGGGAAAAGTGTTTCACAAACACATCTTGTTTTTATAAAAGAGAAATGATTGATTAATTGTTGTGATTATTGCTGTTAGAAGTGTAGTTTAGATTATATGACTGTTGAGCAGTTTGATTAAAGCTTTACTCTATAAATATACCTTTCTATTCCTTGCAAACAGAGTAGACCGTCCCTTTGTTACATCTGTGTTTTATTTGTTTCAGGATCTCCAAAGGTTACTGGTGTTCCCAATAGTCACCTTGTCAAATTGGCAAAGCCTCTTCTTACTTTGTTTGATTCACCTGTAAGTTGAATATTTAATCCTTTCCCTTTTAATACTCATGTAAGAAATAATGACATCATGAATATTAATTAGCTGAAGTTTTATAATAGCTTTATGATAGACAGGATTGTTTTAGTATTGATAGGAACTGTAGAGTTCAGCCTACTGATAGGAGCTGTAGTGTCGAGCCTTCTATAGGAGCTGTAGAATCAAGCCTACTGATAGGAACTGTAGAGTCGAGCCTATTGATAGGAACTGTAGAGTCGAGCCTACTATAGGAACTGCAGAGTCGAGCCTACTGATAGGAGCTGTAGAGTCGAGCCTACTGATAGGAACTGTAGAGTCGAGCATACTGATAGGAACTGTAGAGTCGAGCCTACTTTAGGAGCTGTAGAATCGAGCCTACTGATAGGAGCTGTAGAGTCGAGCCTACTATAGGAGATGTAGAATCGAGCCTACTGATAAGAACTGTAGAGTCGAGCCTACTATAGGAACTGTAGAGTTGAGCCTGCTGGTAGGAACTGTAGAGTCGAGCCTACTGATAGGAACTGTAGACTCGAGCCTACTATAGGAACTGTAGAGTCGAGCCTACTGGTAGGAAAAGTAGAGTTGAGCCTACTGGTAGGAACTGTAGAGTTGAGACTACTGATAGGAACTGTAGAGTCGAGCCTGCTGATAGGAACTGTAGAGTCTAGCCTACTGGTAGGAAAAGTAGAGTCGAGCCTACTGGTAGGAACTGTAGAGTGGAGACTACTGATAGGTACTGTAGAATCGAGCCTACTGATAGGAACTGTAGAGTCGAGCCTACTATAGGAACTGTAGAGTCGAGCCTACTATAGGATCTGTAGAATCAAGCATACTGATAGGAAAAGGAGAGTCGAGCCTACTGATAGGAGCTGTAGAGTCAAGCCTACTGATAGGAACTGAAGAGTCGAGCCTACTGATAGGAACTGTAGAGTTGAGCCTTCTGATAGGAACTGTAGAGTCGAGCCTACTGATAGGAACTGTAGAGTTGAGCCTACTGATAGGAGCTGTAGAGTCGAGCCTACTGATAGGAACTGTAGAGTCGAGCCTACTGATAGGAACTGTAGAGTCGAGCCTACTGATAGGAACTGTAGAGTCAAGCCTACTGATAGGAACTGTAGAGTCGAGCCTACTATAGGAACTGTAGAGTCGAGCCTACTGATATGAAAAGTAGAGTCAAGCCTACTAATAGGAACTGTAGAGTCGAGCCTACTGGTAGGAATGGTAGAGTCGAGCCTACTATAGGAACTGTAGAATCGAGCCTACTGATAGGAACTGTAGAGTCAGGCCTACTGATAGGAGCTGTAGAGTCTAGCCTACTGATAGGAACTGTAGAGTTGAGCCTACTGATAGGAATTGTAGAGTCGAGCCTACTATAGGAACTGTAGAGTCTAGCCTACTGATAGGAATTGTAGAGTCAAGCCTACTGATAGGAACTGTAGAGTCGAGCCTACTGGTAGGAACTGTAGATTCGAGGAACTGTAGAGTCGAGCCTACTGATAGGAGCTGTAGAATCCAGCCTTCTATCATTTCATAAGCAAACAGAGCAGACCCTGATCAGATGACTCATAAAGGAGCCATCTGATCTGGGTCTACTCTGTAAATGCGTGAAATCACATTTATTTGAGGGAAATGTTTAACTCTGTACTTGGTAATTCAGTTAACTGCCTTTGTACGCCTTTGCAAATAGAGTAGACTCCTGCAGGAGCTGCCTGATAGTGGTCTGCTTTGTTCACTTATATTGAGGTTTAGGGCTGTTCCATTTAAATGTGTACAGAGGTGCAGGAAGGCACTTTCAAATTCGACCGCCCACCCATAGAAGTTTTTTTTACCGATGCACAACCAAATAGTACCATTTTTGCAGCGAAATCCACCCATGCATAGCTGTGTTTTAAAATGCCTTCCTGCCCCCCCTATACACATTTAAATGGAACAGCCCTTAGATAAAATCTGTAAATTAAAACATTTTCAAAAATAGCTTCTCTATTTCTGCACCAAACCCTATGATTTAACCACTTTTTAGAATTGTCTCGAAAAGACGAATCTGAGGAGTGGTCACACCATAGGGTTTGGTGGAGAAATGACCATTATCTGTAGCTCTGCTTATTTATGTGTGTTACAGATGTGAGTCTGCTGTTTGTCTTTGCACTGAAATTAATGATTTGGTATGTCTAATACAACAATTAAGTCAATTGATATTCATAATTAGCATTATATGGGTGATATATTCTTTGTTTTCTGTCCACCCATTTTATTGTGTCAACTGTTAGAAACAGGGATCACTTCTGTCATCTGTCTGTCCATTTTATTAGCTCGACTATTTGAAGAAAAATGGAGCTTTCCTACCTGCCCCGGCGTCCGCGTCACACCTTGGTTAAGGTTTTTGTTAAAGTTCACTTTTTGTCTCTAACCTTTGGAATAAAGCTTTGAAACGTGAAACACTTGTTCACCATCACAAGCTTTATCTATAGACAAGAGTACATAACTCTGTCAAGCATTTTGACAGAATTATGACCCTTTTTAACTTAGAATTTTTGGTTAAGGTTTTTGTTAAAGTCCACTTATTTACATAACCCTTTGAAATAAAGCTTTGAAACTCGGAACACTTGCCTACCATTACAAGCTTCATCTGTAGGCAAAAGTACATAACTCTGTCAAGAATTTTGACAGATTTTTTATTAAAGTCCACTTATTTACATAACCCTTTGAGTTAAAGCTTTGAAACCTTGAACCCTTGCTCACCATCACAAGCTTCATTTATAGGCAAGAGTACATAACTTTGTCAAGCAAGAAATTGTTTCCCTTTTTATCTTAGGTTTTTCTTTTCATTAAAGATTTCAAAGAGATCCAACATCTTGAATATTATTAAAGATGTTTTACTGCTTTTAGTATCATTGGACACCATTTTAGTCCACTATCAAGCATTTTTAGTTCACCTGAGCCAAAGGCACAGGATTAGCTATTGTGACTGCGATCCATTCGGCGTCCGTCCGCAATTTCAAAAAACATCTCTGAAATTGCTGACCCGATTTTAACCAAATTTTGTCAGAAGCATCAGTGGCTAGGGGGAACGAAATATTGTTCACATTATGACCCCGGACCAAAAATGGCCCCGCCCAAGGACTTATCAGTTTTTCATAGGAAAATCTTTAAAAATCTTCTTCACTGAAACTGTAAGGCCTAGACCTTTGATATTTAGTATGTAGCATTGTCCTGAACTAATATTGTTCAAATTATGACCCGACCCAAAAATGGCCCAGCCCCGGGGCTTATCAGTTTTTCATAGGAAAATCTTTAAAATTCTTCTTCTCTGAAACTGTAAGGCCTAGAGCTTTGATGTTTGGTATTTAGCATAATCTAATGGTCCTCTGCAAAGATTGTTCAAAGTATGACCCCCGGACCAAAAATGGTCCCGTCCAGGGGCTTATCAGTTTTTCATAAGAAAATCTTTAAAAATCTTCTTCTCTGAAACTGTTAGGCCTAGAGCTTTTATTTTTTATTGTAGCATGATCTACTGGTCCTCTACAAAGATTGTTCAAATTACGACCCCTTGGTCGAAAAATCTTCTTCTCTGAAACTAAAATGCCCAAACCTTTGATAATTTGTATATATTTGATAGTCCTCTGCCAAGATTGTTCAAATTATGACCCCCAGGCCAAATTGGCCCCACCCCGGGATTTTCCAGTCTTACATAGACTTATATAGGAAAGCCTTTAAAGATCTTCTTTTCTGAAACCATAAGGCCAATACCTTTAATATTTGACATGCAGCTTAACAATATAGTCCTCTACCAAGATTGTACAAATTATGACCCTTTGGTAAGAAAATGGCCCCTCTCTGGGGCATATTTATGTCTCCCCCCATATTTATATGGGGGAGACATATTGTTTTCGTGAGAGTTGTCTGTCTGTCCGTCCGTCTGTCCGTCTGTCTGTCACACTTTTTGTCCGGACGATAACTTCAATATGCCTGATGCCAGTTGATTGAAACTTCATATATGGAAAGAGCATAATAAGAGGAAGTGTCATGCACAAGGTCCATAACTCTGGCTTCACTAATATTGGAGTTATTGCCCTTTGTAAAAAAAAATCACTTTTTTGTCCGGACGATAACTCCTATATGGCTCATGCCAGTGGATTGAAACTTCAGATATGGAAAGATCAGGACGAGAGGAAGTGTCATGCACAAGGTCCATAACTCTGGCTTCACTAATATTGGAGTTATTGCCCTTTGTAAAAAATATCATAATTTTTTGTCCGGACAATAACTTCAATATGCCTGATGCCAGTTGATTGAAACTTCATATATGGAAAGAGCATGATGAGAGGAAGTGTCATGCAGAAGGTACATAACTCTGGCTTCACTAATATAGGAGTTATTGCCCTTTGTAAAAAAATTCACACTTTTTTGTCCGGACGATAACTTCTATATGGTTCATGCCATTGGATTAAAACTTCATATATGGAAAGATCATAACGAGAGGAAGTGTCATGCACAAGGTCCATAACTCTGGCTTCACTAATATTGGAGTTATTGCCCTTTGTAAAAAAATCGCAATTTTTTGTCCGGATGATTACTCCTATGTGACACATGCCATTGGAGTGAAACTTCATACATGGAACGATCATGATAAGAGAAAGTGTCATGCATAAGATCTTTAACTCGAGCTTCAATAAATTTAGAGTTATTGCCCCTTGTACATTTGTTTAATTCTTTCTTGTCCGGACGATAACTCCTACATGGCTCTTGCCATCGTATTGAAACTTCATGCATGGAAAGAGCATGATGAGAGAAAGTGTCATGAACAAGGGCCATAATTCTGGCTTCAATACTTTTGGAGTTATTGCCCTTTGTTACATTTTTTGGCCGATCAATAACTCCTGTTCGACTGATGCTATTGGAATGATATTTTATTTTTGGAAAGAGCATGTTGAAAGTAAGTGTCATGCACAAGGGCCATAAATCTGGTATCAGTATTTTTGGAGTTATTAGCTGTTATCATTTTCTTCTTGAAAAATGTAGTGTGGAAAACGCATAATGAGGGGAAATATCATTCATCAAGACCATAACATTTTTAGTGATTTCCCTTTACATATTGTTTTTATTAGAGGGGAGACATCCGTTTTTGTGACAAAAACCTCTAGTAATTTTTCATAGACTTACTTAAGAAAAACCTTAAAGTCTTAGTCTCTGAAAACGTAAGACCCATACCTTCCATATTTGGTATGTAGCTTTGCCTTGTGGTTGTCTGCCAAGAATGTTCAACTTAGGACCCTACCTCCGGGCGAAACTTGGCCCTGCCCTGGGGCTTATCAGTTTTTCATGGGGAAAATAATTATAAAATATTATTTTTCTCTGACACTATAAGGCTTAGACCTTTAATTAATGGCATGCAGCTTTGCCTTATGGTTCTCTACCGAGGTTGTACAAATGATGACTTTTAGGTGAAAAATTGCCCAATCCCAGGGTTATCTCAGGTGAGCATTTCAGGGCCTCATGGCCCTCTTGTTACACTAACAATATTGAGAATAGTCGAGCACGCTGTCCTGTGACAGCTCTTGTTATGGCCCCTACAAGGTGGGAGGCAAAAATAGCCATGCTCTTGTCCGTCCATCCATATGTATGTCCCACAAATCATGTGTGTATCCAATTCCTTATACACCAATGGGGAGGATTTACTTTAAACTTTCACAAATGAACAACATTGATGTGAAGATGTACGTAAAGAAGGGAACATTAATTTTGCTCAGACTATTTTAACCCTTAACTCCATGAATATTTATGTAAGAAATAATGACACCATGAATATCAATTAGATCATAATTTTTAAAATGGCATATTAACACATGAAAAGTTTGTCAAAGCAGAAACTACAGCATCATATTTCTATTATTTGATGAGCAAACAGAGCCGCCTGATCTGAATCTACTCTGTTTGCAAAGGCATAGAAAGGGGTATATTTTGGAGTAATGGGTTAACAAGAGTTATGGGACATTGTATATACAGTTGAACTTTGATATCTCGAACTTCAAGGGACTATACAAATTAGTTTGAGATTACAGAAGTTTGAGTTATCGGCTTTCTAATCTGAAATCTTTCTCTAGTTCACAGCTTAATACAGGTTTAAGTAATGCTGAAAGTTCCTGTAGGAGCTTTCAGCATTTCTTTAGACCTGTATTAAGCTGTTGCATGTGTTTCTAGATATCTGTAGCGATACATTTTAGAGCAACTCTGTATGGTAAGTTTTGGAAGGACTGAACTTTTTGTTCGAATTATCCCGAATTTCGAGTTATTCGAGTTTGATATATCGAAGTTCAACTGTAACATGTAATAAAAAAGTGCTTGATTCAGAGGCAGTATAGCGAGAGACATCTGTGTCCTGTTGACAACATTTACTAGTTTTTGTATGTTTCTTCGAACACTACTGTTTATTTTAAAAAATCAGTTTGCTATAGTTTAGTATTAGTACAGGTAAATTGTTGCTGCAAAATGAGAGTTTTTTGTGATTGTGTGTTTTAGGTCAGACAAAAACCTAGTAACACGGATGTTCAGAAAAAAGTTGCTTCACTCAAAGCCAGTTTTAGCAGCCCATATCAACAGGTAGGTATTTTACCTTTAACGCTTTCTTTTATATGAACAAGTTTTCACGCATTTGCAAACAATTAGTATACCCAGATCAGAAGCCTCCTATAGGAGCTGTCTGATCAGAGTTTGCTATTGGAATTGGAAAGATCTGTTTCTTTACTTTCTAAAATGGCTACAATGTGCCACCTCCAATATTTCATTCTGTTTTGTCTATGAATATTAAGTAGGTATTGAAATTTGGAATAAACAGAACAACATAAGGGTTAACATACTACTGACGATGTTTTGATGACTTTTGCACACCACGTAAGATGCCTAGTTTCTCAACTTCTAATCAGGATCCAATCTGTTTTACATTAAGATGGTATGATTGTAAAGAAGACATGAAGTAAGTTATGTTTTAGATACAAAGACAGGTCAAATTATGTTCAAACTAAATCTACCCAGCTGGCTATAAAAGGATTATTGTCATTTGCAAAACTGTTACCAGCAGCAGTGAAATCTATCTGCGCACAGTATCCACATAGCATCATGATCAGGTCCTCTACAAAAGTTATATAAATTATGTTCCTGGGGTCAAAATTGCATACGATAAAGGTGTGTATTCAATTATTAAAATCGTCATTTCTTCACAAAACTCTTTAAAATCGTCTTTTCAAGACAATTCTAAAAATAAAAATAAAGGAGCTATTCTAGAAATGTAATAATTTATGCATCTAATCAGGGCCTCAAGTTCTATTATTTAAATTCTTACAGTATTTACCGGATGATGGAGATATTATTTAAATTCTTACAGTATTTACCGGATGATGGAGATATTATTTAAATTCTTACAGTATTTACCGGATGATGGAGATAAAGATGTACTGACACCAGCCAAGCTGGGCAACTCAAAACAAGCCAAGGTTCAGGTATGTTTGTTCCAGGAAATAAAGGTGGAGATATATCCATAGCCTTGATGTGTCACCATCATGGGCATTGTTACTGTGCAAAAAACTGACATTTTGTCAGTTTTGGAATCAGTACAACTATTCATTTCAAACTTCACTAATTTGTTCCAGAGCTACAGATAAAGGTTTGAACCCAAATCAAATACTAAGATCGTTATTTCTTCACCAAACCCTATACTGTGACCACTCTTAATCTGGACCTTTTTTGTTCACTATGACAACAGGTACAATCTGGTAAGGAATCATGAAAGTGCCATGGTCCTATTAATGTGTTTATTTTTGCAGTAAGAGATGAGTAATAGCATGAAATGTTCACCATCTTGAGATGATGTGTCGCGAAAAACAACCAGGTTCCTATATCAAAGGTCAAGGTCACAATCTGGGGGTCAAAGTTAAAAAATGGGGACATTTTGTCATGTCCGCTCTGTAACTCCTACATACATGAGTGGATTTCAAAATGACGTGGTACAAATGTTCACCTCATTATGTTCACCACATTAAGACGATGTGTCCAAGAACCAGGTTCCTAACTCAAAGGTCAAGGTCACAATCGGGGTCAAAGTTAAAAAATGGGAATTTGTTTTTTTGTGTCCGCTCTGTAACTCCTACATGCTTGAGTGGATTTCACATTAACCTGGTGCAAATGTTCACCACCCTGAGATGATGTGTTGCAAAAAAGAACCAGGTTCCTTTCTCAAAGGTCAAGGTCACAGCCAGGTCAAAGTTAAAAAATAGGGAAATTTTGTCGTGTTCGCTCTGTTACTCCTATATACATGACTGGATTTCAAAATAACATGGTACAAATGTTCACCACCTAAAGAGGATGTGTCTTGAAAAAGAACCGGGAGCTGTGATCAGGGTCTGCTCTGTTGCTTATGGCATTGTAACAGGTCTGACTCTACAGTTTCTACCAGCACTAAAATTTCCTTTGTACATATGCATTTTTAGAATTCAGCTAATAAATATTCATGGTGTCATTTTAATATGTCTTATATGAATATTCAACAAGGAAAGGGTTAAACAAGAAGATGCATGGCTATGGAGAATCTGATCAGGGTCTGCACTGTTTGCAATTCAAAACCCTCAAGCAATATTTAAGCCTTTCATACACTCCACTTTGAATATTAAGCATCTCAAGGGTAAATATAAAACATATTAAGCATCTCAAGGATAAATATAAAAAAAAAAATGAAGCATCTCAAGGGTAAATATAAAAACTATTAAGCATGTCAAGGGTAAATATAAACTTAATCCTTTATTCTATAATACACTTTTCTACGTTGCAAACCGAGTAGACCCAGATGAAATGCGTGTCTGATCAGGATCTGCTCTATTTGCCTAAGAAATAATATACATAGGACTTAACAATTTCTGACACAGCCAAAAGTTATTGTGTTCGTGTGTCAAAAAAATTAAACTTATGAATATTCATGATATCATTATTAATCCCGCCACGAAGGAGGGGTGGGTATAGGAATGGCCTTTGTCCGTCTGTCCATAACAATTTATTGTCTGCTCCATATCTCCTATACCCTTGGAAGGATTTTCATGAAACTTGCCTCAAATGTTAACCAAGTTGAGATGATGTGCAAGAACACATGTGGCAGTCATGTAGGCACAAGCTCAAACTCACATTTAAAGGTCAAATGTTTTTCGTGGGATTTAGCTGTCCTTTGGACTGCCTTGTAATGCCCCCACATAATGGTGGCATATAGGGTTGCCCTTGTCCGACGTATGTATGTCTGTCAATACACACATCTAGAATTTGTCCTGGCTCTTTCTTGGAAAGTATTGGTCCAATCTTCACCAAACTTTACACACGTTTGTGGCCATGATATCATCGCCAAGTTCGATAACCATGTAAATGGCTTTAATCGTTTAGGAATTGAGGCCCTTTATTTGCAAAAATGACTACAAAAATATCTTGTCCGGACTCCTTCTTCACCAAACTTTACACACATGTTTGTGGCTATTATATCTTTGTCAAGTTCGATAACCATGTAAATCGCTTAAGTTGTGTAGGAGTTTGGGCCCTTTGTTTGCAAAAATGACTTAAGAAATATCTTTTCCGGCCTCTTTCTTGGAAAATATTTGTCTACACCTCATCAAACATTACACACATGTTTGTGGCCATTATATCTTGGTCAAGTTCAATAGCCATGTAAATCGCTTCAGTCATTGCGTACATGATTATGGCCCTTACTTTCTGTGGCAAAAAATCTGAAGTGGGGGCTTCAGTGTCCCATGGACACATTTCAAGTATTTACATGACTGTTCATGGAGTAAAGAGTTTATATATATATATATATATATATATATATATATATATATATATATATGCTAAATATGATGACATCATGAATACTAATCATATTCATTGTTATACATGTAATAGCACATGAACATTGGAAATTTTTATCATGGCAGAAACTCTAGAATCATGATTATCTTTATCATATCATAAGCAAACAGAGCAGACCCTGATCAGATGACTCCTACAGGAACCGGCTTATCTGGGTCTACTCTCTTTGCAGAGGTGTAGAAAGATGTATTTATGGAGTAAAGGGTT
Source organism: Azorinus chamasolen (assembly GCA_963576725.1). NCBI lineage: Eukaryota > Metazoa > Mollusca > Bivalvia > Cardiida > Solecurtidae > Azorinus > Azorinus chamasolen. The sequence continues at coordinate 17,369,717 of OY755249.1, forward strand.
AAGCTGTTTTATCCACACTTACACAAGCTTTTGACTGATTGACTTCATTGCAGGTAAACACAGCAGTGACTTGGAAACTGTTGCCTAATTCTGGGAAGAGGAAAGAAAGGCAAACTTCAGGGGAAGAACAAGCTTCCACAGGTATTTAAAGTGTATAGGCAAACAAATTTGCTGTAACTAGTGATTTAAAAATGAAAAAAACTTGAGCAAACTGAATATATAAACATGAGTGGCTTTAAGTGGAGGTGGTTGCTTAAGGCAGAACAAAAGTGAAGCAGAAAGCTCCTAAGGGAAATGTCTGTATTACTTTCGTTTTGCATTAACCCATTCCCTAATACTGACGCCTCCGTAAAAGTCACTTACTGAAACAATTGTGATAAATTGAGCATTTGCTACATAGAAGCAAATGCTCTATTTATCACAGTGGTTTCAAAACTACAAATTTCGAAAATGTTCCTTTTCAGCTGGATTTTTTTTTTGAGAAAAATCTCGGCTTATAGTTTGGCGAAAACCGGGCAGGCGGGCAGCATGCCGTCGTTAAGAAAACTTTTACATTGCTTATAACTTCTGAATTGCTTAAGCTAGACCATTCATATTTGGTATGCAGATAGCTTGGGTGAAGGCCTTTCACTTGATACAAGGATACATGAAATCAGGTAAATGTCACTATTTCGAAAACATTGCCGTTATTAACCAACTTTAACATTGCTATAACTTCTGAACTACAAATGCTAGTCAATTCATCTTTGGTATACAGATAGCTTGGGCAAAGGCCTTTCACTTGATACAAGGATATATGAAATCAGGTCAAGGTCAAGGTCACTATTTCCAAAACTTTGCTGTTGTTAACAAAACTTTAACATTGCTTATAACTTCTGAATTACTTAAGCTAGACCATTCATTTTTGGTATGTAGATAGCTTCGGTAAAGGCCTTTCACTTGATATAAGGATACATGTAATCAGGTCAAGGTCACTATATCAAAAACTTTGCGATTTTTAACAAAGTTTAACATTGCTATAACTACTGAACTACAAATGCTGGGTAATTCATCTTTGGTATACAGATAACTTGGGTGAAGGCCTTTCACTTGATACAAGGATACATAAAATCAGGTCAAGGTCACTATTTCCAAAACTTTGCCGTCATTAACAAAACTTTAACATTGCTATAACTTCTGAATTACTTAAGCTAGACCATGCATATTTGGTATGCAGATAGCTTGGGTGAAGGCCTTTCATTTGATACAAGGATACATGAAATCAGGTCAAGGTCACAATTTCCAAAAGTTTGCCGTTTTTATCCAACTTTAACATTGCTATCACTTCTGAACCACAAATGCTAGGCAATTCATATTTGGTATATAGATAACTTGGGCAAATGCCTTTCACTTGATACAAGGATACATGAAATCAGGTCAAGGTCACTATTTCCAAAATTTTGCAAATTATACAAATGGCTTTGGTAAAGGCCTTTCACTTGATATAAAGATATTTGAAATTAGGTCAAGGTCAAGGTTACTATTTTGACAAGTTGGCCATCATTGAAAAACTTCAACATTTTTTCTTAACTGCTGAACCTCATATGCTAGACAATTCAGATGTGGTATGGAGATAGCTTTGGTGAAGGCGTGTCAGTTGATACAAGGATACATAAAATTGGGTCAAGGTCACTATTTTGGAAACTTGACTGTTTTTAACAAACTTTAACATTTTGCTATAACTTCTGATCCACGAGTGCTAGGCAATTCACCTCTGGTATTCAGATAGCTTTGATAAGAACCTTATGGATGACATAAAGATACCTGAAATCAGGTCAAGGTCACTATTTTGAAACATTGGCTGTCATTAAAATGTTGTTATAACTTCTGAACTACATGGGCTAGACAATTTATATTTGGTATGCAGATAGCTTGGGTGAAGGCCTTTCAGTTGATACAAGGATACATGAAATTGGGTCAAGGTCAACACAAAAAAATCCGGCTTTTATGCGGTTTCCGCATTTTTTTGCTTGTCTATATAGAAACATTAGTCCCTTCTCTCTGAGACAAATACACACAAGCATCAATGTGTACAAATATTCATTCTTTACTCTCGCAGTTGTGCAGTGGAACAGACTCTCACCCAGTGTTGCTATGATTTCCGACTTCAATGTGTTTCGGTCGGAGATCCAAACACTCTACCATCCGATGTCCTAGGCAACCAACACTGCTTTTAACCTACTTTTATCTTCACTTATTGTCTATAACACTATCACACTTTTATAGATCTACTCTTTGTATGATACATCTCTCTGTTCATTCTGTCTTACTTTGCCTTTTTAGCTCACCACAGCACAAAGTGCTCAGGGTGAGCTTTTGTGATCGCCAGATGTCCGTTGGCGTGCGTCGTCCCGCGTCAACAATTTGAACCTTTAAAAATCTTCTCCTCTGAATCTACTGGGTTCTCAGCTTTCATATTTGGCACATAGCATCATCTGTAGGTCCTCTACAAAAGTTATATGAATTATGCCCATGGGGTCAAAATTGGCCCCGTCCCAGGGGTGCCTTGTTTTCAATAGAAACATATAGTGAAAACTTTGAAAATCTTCTCCTGAAACTGGAAAGTTCTCAACTTTCATATTTGGCATCATGTTCAGGTACTATACAAAAGTTATATAATTTATGCCCAGGGGTGGCCAGTTTTTTTATAGCAGGCTGCTGTTTCAGCCAATTCAAAGTAACCATTATTTACCAGGAGACTACACTCCAGATTCACAATCCAGAAAAATGCAGCTGCAATATTTTTCACTGTGCTCACTCAGCCTCACTGAAATTGCCTATGAACTCTTTAGTGTTTGATGTGTTGTTAACATTATGCAGGTCATTTGCTGTTCAGCATAATGTACTCAAAACCCTGTGCACTCTCAGCAATTAATGTCTGCAAATAATGTTGTCAGCTCCAAAAAATGTTTTCTTCCTTATCTTTTCAAAACCAAATGTCAGAGTGAAAAACAGTGGACCCTGATGAGGTGCCAAGTTACTTTGTATCTCATCTGGATCCAGACTGTTTGCAAAGGTTATTATAAATGCAACAAGCTGATGTAATATTGTCTTGTAAATATGGGGATTAGCAGCAGGCTAAGGGTACAGGGCCTTTGAAAAGGAAGTGACCAGCCATAAGCATATTGACTAGCGCTAATTGCAGGTCAGTTATGCCTATGGATGGGGTTTCCTGGTTCACTAAACTTGTATAATTAGGGCTAAATGTTAGCTAATGGAGACTGGCTTGAATCTGGGATCAAAAGTCGGAGAATGCCGCCAGTTTCACATATCTCTAGTTCTCTAATTTTCTTCACTTGAGGTCCTCGACAAAAGTTATATAAATTATGTCCCAGGCGTAAAAATTGGCCCCGTCCCTGGGCCGACTAGTTTTCTATAGAAATTTATAGTGAAAACTTTGAAAATCTTCTCCTGATTGTCTGGTGAGCGATATCAGGGTCATTCTGGCCCTCTTGTTTCCTTTAACATGCACTGACGCGCAGCTGCACGTAATCTCTGCAGTGAGGGGGTGTTGCAGGATATATAGATAGATATATGCTCCTTTTCGGTAGATTTAATAAAAGAGGTAGGATCTAAAAAAAACCTACGAGGGATTGGGTTAAGGGCATCATGAATATTATTTTGATTTATTTTTAGGAGCTTTTAGGAGACTTGGATGTCTGGCATCCGTTGTGTGTTTTCCGTCGTCAACAATTTGCTTGCGAACACTCAAGTGGTCTCAATTTTAATCCAATCATCATGAAACTTGGTTGGAATGATTGTCAAAATGGGTCAAAAACTAGGTCACTAGGTCATTTAGTAGCAAAACCATGTGAACAATATAGAGGTCACATTTTCAGCCCAATCTTCATGAAACTTTGTCAGAATGATTGTCCTGATACATTCTCGGACGAGTTCCAATGATTGTCTTGATAAAATCTCAATCGAGTTTGAAAGTGGGTCATGTGGGGTCGCTAGGTCAAATGGTAGGAAAACCTTGTGAACAGGCTAGAGGTCTTATTTTTACCCCAGTCTTCATGAAATTTAGTCTGAATGGTTGTCCTGACTAGGTCACCAGGTCAAATAGGAAAACCCTTGAGAACACTCTAGAGGTCATATTTTCAGCCCAATAATCATGAAACTTTGTCAGATTGGTTGTTCTGAAACAATCTCGGGAAAATTCGAAAGTAGGTCATGTGGGGTCAAAGACTAGGTCACCAGGTCAAATAGAAAAACCTTGTGAGCACTCTTAGAGGTCACATTTTTAGCCCAACGATCATGAAACTTTGTCAGAATAACTGTTTTGATAAAATCTCGGACCAATTCGAAAGTGGGTTAGGTGGGATTAAATACTAGGTCATCAGGTCAAATAGTAGAAAAATCTTGTGAACTCTCTAGAGATTACATTTTCAGCCCAGGCTTCATGAAACCTTATCAGAATGATTGTGTTGATAAAATCTCAGACAATTTCTAAAGTGGGTCACGCTGGGTCATAAACTAGGTCACTTTAGGTCAAACAGTAGAAAAACCTTGTGAACACTCTAGTGGTAACATTTTCAGCCCAATCTTCATGAAACCTTATCAGAATGATTGTGTTGATAAAATCTTGGATTAGTTTGAAAGTGGGTCATGTGGGATCAAAAACTGGGTCACTAGGTCAAATAATAGAAAAACCTTGTGAACACTCTAGAGGTCACACTTTTTATCCAATCTACATGAAACTTAGTCAGAATGATTGTCTTGATAAAATCTCAATCTAGTTTGAAAGTGGGTCAATTGGGGTCGCTAGGTCAAATGGTAGGAAAACCTTGTGAACGGGCTAGAGGTCTTATTTTTACCCCAGTCTTCATGAAATTTAGTCTGAATGGTTGTCCTGCTAAAATCTTGGAAGTGTTTGAAAGTAGGTTAAGTGGGGCCTAAAAGTAGGTCATATCTTAGAAAAATCTTGTTTACACTTCAGCGGCTACGTTTTAGCCCAATCTGCCTCAAGCTTGCTCAGAATGTTTGTCTTGGTTGGGGTGGGATAAAAAAAGTAGGTCACAAGGTCAGATTTAGAGGTCACAATTTTAGCCAAACCTTTATCGGTCAGAATGATTGTCTTGATAAAATCAATATTCTGAATCTTTGAAAATCTTGTTCCCCAGAACCACTGCTCATGATCCACTATCAACATTGTTCCCTTATGTCAATATTGGCCCCATCCTGGGACTACCCAGCTATAATTTTAAATCTATAGTAATCTTATTATAATGGACACCGAAAGTTTTGGCAATAGTTGAAAGTAGAATCATAATTGTATTATTTCTCTTTGAGACTTTCGAGTTGTGGAGAAATAAAAGTGCGTACTCCAATACTAAAAAAGAAATAAAGAATTTTTTCTTCAAAATATTTTAGTTTACGCATCTTATGTGGAAGTCTGAGATGACATGTTTTCCTTTGAACAATCTCGATAAATATGAGAGTTACTATGTGTTGGATGAGACAACGTGATCATTTGTTCAATTGGCAGGCCCAGCCTTGAAGCGATCCAGGACTGATTTACAGGAAGAAGCCACGGTCAGCCTCACAGAAGATGACAAGAAGGCTTTACCTCCTGACATTGATGCTCCACTGAGGTTCCAGGTTTGTGTCTCCAATCAGTTGGCAAAGGAAACAATACATTTTAGGCTTTGTAAACAGTGTAGACCCCAAACTGTCTTCTGCTTTAACGTTTCCTTCATAGTTTTATGCATTTTCAAATAGAATAGACCTAGATCAGATGACTCCTATAGGAGCCATCTGATCAGGGTTTTCTCTGTTTGCCTATGAAATTACATGGATTTGATCCTACGAAGCAAAATATTATTTCTTAAATGATTATTGAACAGTTGAAGGGTTACTCATGCTATCCTATGTATTATGGCACTGTTTAACCATTTCCTCCATGAATATTAATGTCAGAAATAATGACAGTATGAATATTAATTGGATTAATTTGGTATAATAGCACATGGACACAGGCATTAGTGGTCAATGTAGAAGTGTGTAACCACTAATAGCACATGGACACAGGCATTAGTGGTCAATGTAGAAGTGTGTAACCACTAATAGCACATGGACACAGGCATTTGTGATCAATGTAGAAGTGTGTAACCACTAATAGCACATGGACACAGGCATTTGTGGTCAATGTAGAAGTGTGTAACCACTAATAGCACATGGACACAGGCAATAGTGGTCAATGTAGAAGTGTGTAACCACTAATAGCACATGGACACAGGAATTTGTGGCCAATGTAGAAGTGCGTAACCACTAATAGCACACGGACACAGGCATTTGTGATCAATGTAGAAGTGTGTAACCACTAATAGCACATGGACACAGGAATTTGTGGCCAATGTAGAAGTGCGTAACCACTAATAGCACACGGACACAGGAATTTGTGGTCAATGTAGAAGTGTGTAACCACTATTAGCACATGGACACAGGCATTTGTGGTCAATGTAGAAGTGTGTAACCAGATCTATGTAATTTCGTAAACAAACAGAGTAGACTCTGATCAGACAGCTCCTATAGGGACCGTCTGATCTGGGTCTACTCTCTTTGCAAAGGCATAGAAAGGGGTATTTATGGAGTAAAGGGTTAATTATAGCTTTCTTTGATTTTTATGCCCCCAAAGCTAGACTTTGGCGGCATATAGTGATCGCACCGTGCGTGGGTGGGTGTGTGGGTGGGTGTGTGTGGGTGTGTGTACCTTTTGTCCGGAGATATTTCCTTTGTCACATCAGCTACGGATACCAAATTCGGTGTGTGAGTTCATCTTGGGATGGCGGAGTGTCGCGTACCATTTTCATGTCACTGTAACCTTGACCTTTGACCTTGATTTTACAAAAAGCTTGTCCGGAGCATATCTCCTTTACCTTACCAGCTACAGATCCCAAATTTGGTGTGAGTTCATCTTGGGATGGCGGAGTGTCGCGTACCATTTCCAGGTCACTGTGACCTTGACCTTGACCTTTGACCTTGATTTTAAAAAAAGCTTATACCTTACCAGCTACAAAAAGCTTGTCCAGAGTATATCTCCTATACCTTACCAGCTTTTTTTACAAAAAGCTTGTCCGGAGCATATCTCCTATATCTCCGACGGAGTGTCGCATATCATTTTCAGGTCACTGTGACCTTGACCTTTGACCTCGATTTTACAAAAAGCTTATACCTTACCAGCTGCAAAAGGCTTTGTCCGGAGTATATCTCCTATACTTTACCAGCTACGGATTCCAAATTTGGTGTGTGAGTTCATCTTGGGATGGAGGAATGTCGTGATCATTTTCAGGTCACTGTGACCTTGACCTTGACCTTCGACCTCGATTTTACAAAAAAGGTTGTCCAGAGAATATCTCCTATACCTTACCAGCTACGGATTCCAAATTTGGTGTGTGAGTTTATCTTGGGATGGCGGTGTGTCGCGTACCATTTTCAGGTCACTGTGACCTTGACCTTTTGACCTCGATTTTACACAAAGCTTGTCAGGAGCATTTCTCCTATACCTTACCAGCTACGGATTCCAAATTTGGTTTGTGAGTTCATCTTGGGATGGCGGAGAGTCGTGTACCATTTTCAGATCCTTGACCTTGACCTTTGACCTCAATTTTACAGTCCGGAGCATATCTCCTATACCTTACCAGATACAAAAAGCTTGTCCAGAGCATATCTCCTATACCTTACCAGCTACGGATTCCAAATTTGGTGTGTGAGTTCATCTTGGGATGGCGGAGTGTCGCATACCATTTTCAGGTCAATGTGCCCTTCACCTTTGACCTTGATTTTACTAAAGGCTTGTCCGGAGCATATCCCCTATACCTTATCAGTTACAGATTCCAAATTTGTAATTTGTAAGTATTGGACAGGTATGCTTAGGCAAACAGTGTAGACCCAAATCAAACTACAGGGTCTACACTGTTTGATACTACATTAGCATGAATCAGACATTATAAAGAGCTCTAAATACTATTCATACATGGGTAGGCCATGCTGTTCAAATACTTGCAGTGTCAGAACTTTCAGATGAATTACAGCATTATAACAATATAGACCTATATCAGACAGCTCCTGTAGGAGCTACTGGGTCTTCATTGCTTGCTTACAACACTACCTAAATCAGATGCTATACATGCTTATGCAAAGAATGTAGATCCATATTAGGTAACTTCTGTTGCAGCTGTCTAAGAGCCAGTGTTACATGAAACTTTGACCATGCGTTTAGAATTGACTGAGGGTATGTTTTTAACGTTAAGGATCGACATAGGGTCTTTCTTAAGCGTTAAGAATCAACTTAACAGTAACAATCAACACAGTATGTTTTTTTAATATTGAAATTTGACCCCGTGTCTTTTTTTTTAACGTTGACAATCAACCCAGGGTCCTTTTTAACGTTGAGAATGACTTTTTAACTAAGTTTTGACCCCTGGCTCTTTTCTTAGCTATCATAATCGTCAAAGGTTCTGTTTCTAATGTTAAGAACTGACTCCTGTGTCATTTTTAACAGCATCAAAATTTCATGTTACACCTGCATTACATTGTATTGTTTTTCCGCCAAAATGCATTTCGGTGTCAAACACTTTTGGGGTATTTGTCACCCGTGACGACTCTCTTGTTTTCTTTGCAGGTACAGTCAAGTAAGAAAAAGAAGAAGAACAAGAATCGTGACGTAGAGATTCTGGAATCGTTTAGGAAAAATGTGGCAAATATAAAAAAAATGCAGGAAATGGATGAGTATGCACTGGGACAAGAACCCATTGATGTTCATACTGAAGTGAATGTTAGTGACACAAAACAAACTGTTAATAAACCTGATGTTGCTGTAAAAAACACACAAGGCGGCACAGGTAAGAAGAGCAAGAGAGAAACAGAGGTGATAGATGTGGATGAAGAAGAATCAAACGGCAAGGAGGAGTTTAAGCCCTATGATTACTCATCAGCTGCAAAGAAAGTTTTGCAAGGTAAGAAATTAGCATTAGCAATAAAGCAGTCACTTAACCATTCCCCTGTTTAGTATTCATGTAAGAAATGATAACATCACAAATATATATTAGCTGAAAATTTAGGAAATAGCAGATATCATAAGCAAATAGAGCAGACCCTGATAAGACGGCTCCTACAGGAGACATCTGATATGTGTCTACTCTGTTTGCAAAAGCATGAAAAGGCACTTATATATTTTGTAAAAGGTTAAGGAATTAAGATGATTGTATGGCTTTAATCCTTTAAATTCTGATTTTTATGTCGATCTGTTTTTGGAAGAAAAAAATACAAGCATGTATTTTTTTCTTCCAAAACCAGAGAAGATAAAAATAGCTGCTATTGTCGTAACGTGTCTGCATTGACGTCGTCATTGTTGCCCGGAAACTTTAACGTTGGCTATTACTTCTTTACTATTCATGCAAATCTTATGAAACTTCACACACTTGTTCACCGTCACAAGGGCTACAGTAGAACAGCATTGGCACCTGCATTCGGTGCTCGTCTTCAAAGTGGTATGGTCTGTAATGCTTTATGAAAATGTATTAATTGGTAAGAGGATTTTGAATGACAAATTATGCAGACCCTGATCAGAGGTGCCCACTGGGTCTGCACTGTTTGCAAATGACAGTTCACTTATTTCCAGCGAGTTAAAGGCATGCAGCCATTAGAGTGGATGTAATCTATATAGTTATGAGCATGTATTAATATATACAATCGTCTAATGAATTATTTGTTCTGTTTTGCTCTGCTTTGAATTGGATTATCTTGGATTATTTTGTTACAGGGAAAGCTGGTGCCAAATGGGATTATCTTTGTTTTGTTACAGGGAAATCTGGTGCTAAATTGGATTATCTTTCTTTTGTCTTATTTTGTTACAGGGAAATCTGGTGCTAAATTGGATTATTTTGACCCACAATCTCAGATGAGGAAAGGAAAGGGACCAAGGGTAAGGAATGACCAGGTTTTAACCATTTATATATATGGAAGAAGTAATGGCATCATGCATATAAATGTATCAACTTATGAACACAGGAATATTTGACCAAGACACAAAGTGGAGAATCAGACGACTCGTACAGGAGCAAAGCAATATTAAATTCATCAGTTTGCAGGGCTGGAAAAATCCTAAAACTTTTACTCGTCCTGTCTGATGCTTTTGTCTTATTATACCCCCACAAACAAAGTTTTGGCGGGGTATACTGGAGTCACCATGTCCGTCCGTTGTTCATCTGTCCGTCAGGCTTGTCCGGATCATATCTTCGAGAGTAAAAAAGCTATTGACTACAAACTTCATATACAGACAGATCACATTGAGCGCTAGTGCAGTGCACAGGGTTCGTAACTCTGTCTTCAATATTTTTTGAGTTATTGCCCTTTGTTATATTTCTCAAGATCTGGCTTGTCCGGATCATAACTTTCGAAGTATTAAAGCTATTTACTTTAAACTTCATACAGATAGAACACATTGACCACAAGGTCCATAACTCTGTCTTCAGAATTTTGGAGTTATTGCCCGTTGTTATTTTTATGCCCCCCAGATCAGATCTGGGGGGCATATTGTTTTTGCCCTGTCTGTCTGTCTGTTTGTCCGTTTGTCTGTTTGTCTGTTTGTTTGTCAGCAACTTTAACATTGGTCATAACTTTTGAGCCAGTACAGATAGAGACTTGATATTTGGTATGCATATGTATCTCATAAAGCCGCACATTTAGAGGGGTGACATGTCAAGGTCAAGGTCATCCTTCAAGGTCAGAGGTCAAATATATGGGTCAAATCACCGACTTTAACATTGGCCATAACTTTTGGACCAGTAGAGATAGAGACTTGATATTTGGCATGCTTGTGTATCTCATGAAGCCACACATTTTGAGGGGTGACATGTCAAGGTCAAGGTCATCCTTCAGGGTCAAAGGTCAAATTGTCTGTTTTTTGTCTGTAACTTTAACGCAACTTTAACATTGGTCGTAACTTTTGAGCCAGTACAGATAGAGGCTTTATATTTGGCACGCTTGTGTATCTCATGAAGCCGCACATTTTGAGGGGTGACATGTCAAGGTCAAGGTCATCCTTCAAGGTCAGAGGTCAAATATATGGGTCAAATCACCGACTTTTAACATTGGCCATAACTTTTAAACCAGTAGAGATAGAGACTTGATATTTGGCATGCGTATGTATCTCATGAAGCCGCACATCTTGATGGGTGAAATGTCAAGGTCAAGGTCATCCTTCAGGGTCAAAGGTCAAATTGTCTGTTTCTTTGTCTGTAACTTTAACATTGGTCATAAATTTTGAGCCAGTACAGCTAGTGACTTGATATTTGGCATGCATATGTATCTCATAAAGCCACACATTTTGAGGGGTGACATTTCAAGGTCAAGGTCATCTTTAAAGGTCAGAGGTTAAACACATGGGTCAAATCACAGACTTTAACATTGGTCATAACTTTTGAGCAAGTACAGATAGAGACTTGATATTTGGCATGCATATGTATCTCATAAAGCCGCACATTTTGAGGGGTGACATGTCAAGGTCAAGGTCATCCTTAATGGTCAGAGGTCAAACATATGGGTCAAATCACTGACTTTAACATTGGCCATAACTTTTGAACCAGTACAGATAGAGACTTGATATGTGGCATGCTTGTGTATCTCATGAAGCTGCACAGTTTGAGGGGTGAAATGTCAAGGTCATCCTTCAGGGTCAAAGGTCACCAACTTCAAATTGGCCATAACTTTTGAACCAATAGAGATAGAGTCTTGATATTAGGTATGCATGTGTATCTCATGAAGCTGCACATTTTGAGAGGCAACATGTCAAGGTAAAGGTCATCTTTTAGGGTCAAAGGTCACTGACTTTAACATTGGCCATAACTTTTGAACCTGTAGATGCAGACTTGACATTTGGTATGCATATGTATCTCATGAAGCTGCACAGTTTGGAGGTGACATTTCAAGGTCAAGGTCATCTTTCAGGGTCAAAGGTCACCGACTTTAACATTGGCCATAACTTTTGAACCAGTAGAGATATAGACTTGATAGTTGGTATACATGTGTTTCTCATTTTGCTGCACAGTTTGAGGGGTAGCATGTCAAGGTCAAGGTCATCCTTCATGGTCAAAGGTCACCAATTTTAACATTGGCCATAACTTTTGAACCAGTAGAGATACAGACTTGATATGTGGTATGCATGTGCACCCCATGAAGCTGCACAGTTTGAGGGTTGACATGTCAAGATCAAGGTCATCCTTTAGGGTCAAATATCATATCGAGGGGGCATAGTGTTTCATAAACACATCTTGTTCTCAAATTGGGCTTGTCCGGATCATATCTTTCAAAGTATTAAAGCTATTGACTTCAAACTTCATATACAGATAGATCACAGAGACCACAAGTGCAGTGCACAAGGTCCATAACTCTGTCTTCTGTATTTTTAGAGTAATTTCCCTTTGTTATTTTTCTCAGAATATGGCTTGTCCGGATCATAACTTTCAAAGTATAAAAGCTATTGACTTCAAACTTCATATACAGATAGAACACATTGACCACAGGTGCAGTGCACAATGTCCATAACTCTGTATTCAATATTTTTGGAGTCATTTGCCTTTGTTATCTTTGTATCGGGCTTGTTTTAATAAATGAATTTTTGTTCCGGAGCTTTAAAAAAAAAAAATTAAAATTTGCAGTATTGTTGAACACCATCTGAAGTTCTGCACCTGCAATAAAGGTTTTGAATGAATGATCTCCCTTTTCGTGATTTAACAAATGAAATTTTAGTGGTCTGGAGTTTTATTTCTATAACCCCATCTCTGTGTGAAATGTTCTAGTGGGGGTATTAATCACCTTTAGTGGTAGTTCTAGTTTTACTTAAGATTCATTGTTAAAATTTCTGAAATTCTACTCATCCTGCAAGAAAGTTACTCGTCATGGCGAGCGGATGAGTGGAATTTTCCAGGCCTGGTTTGGTGCTAAACCCTATGTTGTGACCACTCTTTAGAGTCATATTAAAGAAACAATTGTTAGGAGTGGTCACAACATAGGGTTTTGTGGAGAAATGAAGGAGCTGTTCTTACATATGTTTTAATATAAGCATCTGTGTTTACAAAGGTGTAGAAAAGCATAATAATGGAGTAAAGGGTTTAGCTCTTTTTACCATTATCCTGCATGACCAGAAAATAGTTATAATGAAATATGGAAGGTTGATTATTGTAGCCATTTTAGAAACTAAAGAAACAATTCTATCTATCACCAAAATCATTTAGTCACTTAGGCTTAACTTCTGCAAAACAATCAGAAGGAAAATTAAAAGTTTTGAAAATGTTGCAGACGACAAATGAGCAGACTGCAAAGAGTTAAAAGTATGGTAATAACCAATACAAACCAAGGCAAATAGTGCAGACCCAGATCAAACTGGTACTGAAGGAGCACCAACACTGCTGAAACTACAATTTATGGGGCAAAATTAGGATAATTTTTGCCAACATTTTGCAAACTAATCAGGATCCAGACTGTTTAACACTAAAATTGCATTTAACAACACAATTGAAAGAAAATCATCATAACTTTAGTAAAACACATAGTTTTTCAAACGTTAATAAATGTTAAGCCTTTGAATTTTCAAAGTGGAATGACCCATTACTTAACTATTTAATTGTAGAATTGGTTGTATAGCCTCCTTTGTATTGGTGCATGTAGAATTGGTTGTATAGCCTCCTTTGTATTGCTGCATGTAGAATTGGTTGTATAGCCTCCTTTGTATTGCTGCATGCAGAATTGGTTGTATAGCCTCCTTTGTATTGGTACATGTAGAATTGGTTGTATAGCCTCCTTTGTATTGGTGCATGCAGAATTGGTTGTATAGCATCCTTTGTATTGGTGCATGTAGAATTGGTTGTATAGCCTCCTTTGTATTGGTACATGCAGAATTGGTTGTATAGCCTCCTTTGTATTGGTGCATGCAGAATTGGTTGTATAGCCTCCTTTGTATTGCTGCATGTAGAATTGGTTGTATAGCCTCCTTTGTATTGGTACATGCAGAATTGGTTGTATAGCCTCCTTTGTATTGCTGCATGCAGAATTGGTTGTATAGCATCCTTTGTATTGGTGCATGTAGAATTGGTTGTATAGCCTCCTTTGTATTGCTGCATGTAGAATTGGTTGTATAGCCTCCTTTGTATTGCTGCATGCAGAATTGGTTGTATAGCATCCTTTGTATTGGTGCATGTAGAATTGGTTGTATAGCCTCCTTTGTATTGGTGCATGCAGAATTGGTTGTATAGCCTCCTTTGTATTGCTGCATGCAGAATTGGTTGTATAGCCTCCTTTGTATTGGTGCATGTAGAATTGGTTGTATAGCATCCTTTATATTGGTGCATGTAGAATTGGTTGTATAGCCTCCTTTGTATTGGTGCATGCAGAATTGGTTGTATAGCATCCTTTGTATTGGTGCATGCAGAATTGGTTGTATAGCCTCCTTTGTATTGCTGCATGCAGAATTGGTTGTATAGCCTCCTTTGTATTGGTACATGCAGAATTGGTTGTATAGCCTCCTTTGTATTGGTGCATGCAGAATTGGTTGTATAGCATCCTTTGTATTGGTGCATGTAGAATTGGTTGTATAGCCTCCTTTGTATTGGTACATGCAGAATTGGTTGTATAGCCTCCTTTGTATTGGTGCATGCAGAATTGGTTGTATAGCATCCTTTGTATTGGTGCATGTAGAATTGGTTGTATAGCCTCCTTTGTATTGGTGCATGTAGAATTGGTTGTATAGCCTCCTTTGTATTGGTGCATACAGAATTGGTTGTATAGCCTCCTTTGTATTGGTGCATGTAGAATTGGTTGTATAGCCTCCTTTGTATTGGTGCATGCAGAATTGGTTGTATAGCCTCCTTTGTATTGGTGCATGTAGAATTGGTTGTATAGCATCCTTTGTATTGGTGCATGTAGAATTGGTTGTATAGCCTCCTTTGTATTGCTGCATGCAGAATTTGTTGTTTGCTTCTATTTTCCTTGCTTCTATTTGTCCAAATTAAAGGGCCACTTTAGGGCCAATATGGCCCCTACCCATCAGACAGACGACTTTAAGGGGCCATTTTGCCCATGGACGTCCATGACACCAAAACTTGGACAGGTTTTTTCAGAGCCATTCCTGTAATGTATTTTTAGCTCGCCTGTTCGTAGAACAGTAGAGCTTATGCTATACCCCCGGCGTGAGCGTGAGCGTGTGCGTGAGCGTGGCCAAGGTTAAAGTTTTTTGGACGGGTTGTTCTAAAGCTTAATATTTGTACTAGGGTGCTGAAATTTTGTATGGAAGTTCATTTTAGGTCAAATATTGTTGTTATGAAGTCAAACATTAAAAATATTTTTCAATTTTATCAATTTTTGACATGTTTTGGACTTAGTCCTTTTGGCCACATATCACCAGGTTAAAGTTTTTTGGACGGGTTGTTTTAAAGCTTAATATTTGTACTAGGATGCTGAAATTTTGTATGGAAGTTCATTTGAGGTCAGATATAACTGTAATGAAGTTAAAATTAAAAATATTTTTCAATTTTATCAATTTTTGACATGTTTTGGACTTAGTCCTTTTGGCCATAAATCACCAGGTTAAAGTTTTTTGGATGGGTTGTTTTAAAGCTTAATATTTGTACTAGGATGCTGAAATTTTGTATGAAGGTTCATTTGAGGTCAGATATTGCTATAATGAAGTTAAACATTAAAAATATTTTTCAATTTTATCAATTTTTGACATGTTTTGGACTTAGTCTTTTTGGTCACAAATCACTAGGTTAAAGTTTTTTGGACAGGTTGTTTTAAAACTTAATAATTGTGCTAGATGTTGAAATTTTGTATGGAGGCTCATTTGGGGTAAATATTACTGTTATGAAGTTAAACATTAAAAATTTGTTTAAATTTTATTCAATTTTTGACATGTTTTGGACTTAGTTTTATTTGGGGCCCAAAATCACCAGGTTAAAGTTTTTGGGACAGGTTGGTATAAAGCTTAATATTTGTGCTATGATGCTGAAATTTGGTTAGCAGGTTCATATTGTTGAAACCCTTCCGGCCATGCCAAAAATTTTGCCCTGCTGACATTGACCTTGACTTTTGACCTACTTTTGCAAAAATCTTTAAATACCTATATTATTGGAACCAGTTGGCCTAGGGCTTCCATACTTGGTATGACCATGCCAATATGTTTGCCCTTCTGACCTTGGCATTGACCTTTGACCTACTTTTGCAAAAATCTTTAAATGCCTATAGTATTTGAACCAATAGACCTAGGGCTTCCATAATTGGTATGCAACTTTCTTGTGTTAAGACTTTTCCAACAATATCATTGTTTGGCCTTCTGACCTTGACCTTGACTTTCGACCTACTTTTGAAAAAATCAATAAATACCTATATTATTGGAACCAATAGGCCTAGGACTCCCATACTTGGTATGATCATGCCGACTTTTTTTGCCCTCCTGACCTTGTCCTTGACCTTTGACCTACTTTTGCAAAAATCTTTAAATGCCTATAACGTTTGAACCAATGGGCCAAAGGCTTCCATACTTGGTATATGCAACTTTCTTGTGTTAAGACCTTTCCAACAATATTGGTTTTGCCATGTTACTTTGACATTTGACCTACTTTTGCAAATTTCTTAAAATGCCTATAAAATTTGAACCAGTCGGCCAATGGCTTCCATACTTGGTATGCAACTTTCTTGTCTTAAGACTTTTCCAACCATACCATTGTTTTTACCATGTGACCTTGACCTTTGACTTACGTTTGCAAAAGTCTTTAAATGCCTATAGCATTGCAACAAATAGGCCTAGGGCTTCCATACCTAGTATGACCATGCCAGCATGTTTGCCTTTCTGACCTTGACCTTTGACCTACTTTTGCAAGTTTTTAAATGCATATACTTCCATACTTAGTTTGTATCTTTTCTGTCTGAAGACTTTTTCAAACACACCAATATTTTTTACCATATGACCTTGACATTTCACATATTTTTGCAAAAATATGTAAGTGCCTATAACTTGGAACCAATATACCTAGGACTTCCATACTTGGTATGACCATGCAAACATATTTGCCCTTCTGACCTTGACTTTAGCATTTGACCTATTTTTTGCAAAAGCCTTTTAAGTGCATATAACATTGGAACCAATAGGCATAGGGCTTCCATACTTTGTATGTATATTTCCTGTCTTAAGACTCAACTATACCAATGTTTTTACCATGTGACCTTGACTTTGACCTTTGACCTTCATTTGCAAAAATCTTTAAATTCCTATAATATTGGATGTGATGGGCATAGGACTTCTTTACTTGGTACGACCATGCCAACAATTTTACCCTTCTGACCTTCACCTTTGACCTACTTTTGCAAAACTGTCTATTACATTGGAACCAATAGATCTAGGGCTTCCATATTTGGTATTAGGGCTTTCGTATTTGGTATGTATCTTTTTTGTTTGAGAATCTTTTTAAATTGATGAAAATTGGTATTTGATTGCCTTTTGGTTGTAATATTGATGCAGTTAAGTTTAAGTTGAAAATTGAATGATTTTTTTGTGTTCAATATGACACGTTTTAGACTTGACTTTTACACAGGCGAGCATCAGGTGGCTTTGACACCATTTCTGGTTTCAATATCCCCTGACCCCCCGATACCTATAAGGCAATAAACAGGGGGCCATGGCCCTTTGCTGTAAAAGGGCCCTTGGTATACCTGTCAACCGCTGAAAAGGCACTCAGTCTCTTTTCGATCACACAGACATCCGTCCATCTGTTAGCCACGTCTTTGTCTACTCAATAACTTGATAAGTATTAAGTGTGCTGTCTTCATACTTAGTTGGAAGGTTGGTCATGGCTAGTAGATGACCCCTATCGATTTTGAGGTCAATCGGTCAAAGGTCAACGTCACCGTGGCCCTCAACTAAAACATTTTGTCTGCTCATTAATTTGGTAAGTATTAGGTGTGCTGTCTTCATACTTAGTTGGTAGATGACCCCTATTGATTTTGAGGTTGATGGGGTCAAAGGTCAAGGTCACAGTGACTTTCAACTCAAATTCATAGTGTGCATGTTACGACAGCACAGATTTCGGGCGTACAATGCTCCGACACACGGGGCTCTTGTTTTTATCTCAACTGGCACAAAGTGCCAAGGTGAGCTATTGTGATCATCATGTCTTTGTCTGGCGGCATCTGTCATGCGTCATCTGTCGTCAACAGTTCATTTCAGAAGACATCTCATCTAAAATTATAAGATGAAATGAAACTTCCCAAGGATGGTCTTTGTGTGGGCCTTTGTCAAAATAGCTAAAATGGTTTGGATCCATGTAGAACTCTGGTTGCCATGGCAACCAAAAACAAAAATCTTTAAATGTCTTCTTCTCCAAAACCGATGGTCAGCTTTCAAAATAAATGGGAATAATCATAAGGTGACTGTCTACCAATCTAGCTAAAACCAGGACACTATCTAAAACAACATGGGGATGGGCCTGTTTTCCTTATATGTCTATATAGAAAACATAGCAAATTCTTCTCCAAAACCAATGGTCGGATTTCAGAATAATTTGATGGGAGTAATCATTAAATAACCCCCTACCAAAATAGCTAAAATGGTTTGGATCCGTGTAGAACTCTGGTTGCCATGGCAACCAAATGAAAAATCTTTAAATCGCTTCTTCTCCAAAACCAATGGTCAATTTCAAAATAATTTGCTGGGAATAATCATTTTTATATATTATTACTATCTACCAAAATAACTAAAACCATGACAATATCTAAAAGAACATGGTCGCTATGGGGCGGGGCCTGTTTTGCCTAAATAGTTCTATTTTGAAAACAGCAAAATCTTCAAATCTCCTCTTCTCCAAAACCAATGGTCTGATTTCAGAATAATTTGATGGGAATAATCATTAGGTAACCCCTACCATTATAGCTGAAATCGTTTGGGCCCATGCGGAACTCTGGTTGCCATGGCAACCAAACAAAAATCTCTTTTTCTACAAAACCAATGGGCAGATTTCAAAATAAGTTGATGGGAGTAATTATTAGATGACCCTGTACCAAAATAGCTGAAATGGTGACACTATCTAAAGAACATGGCCGTTGGGTGGGGTGGCTAGTGGGCTGTTTTCCTTCTATGTCTATATAGAAAACAGCAAACCAGGTAAGCGATACAGGGCCATGATCTGTTCTAGTAAATGCTCCTATTCAGTTGATTTATTCAGAGGTATGAGGGAATGGGTCTAAAATAGCCTATGAGGGAATGGGTCTAAAACAGTCTATGAGGGAATGGGTTAAAGTGAGGTAAAACCTGATGCAAACATTCAGTTTACACTAGAGTGCTTTTGTATTTCAGGTTTCAAAGAATAAAGGCCATTCAAAACAAGGCAAGAGTTTTACCTGGAAGACCTGAAGAGGCATGGAGGCATTTTGTAACTTGGCATGTGTCATGAGAAAGGGGGCACTCAGATACGTTAAAAGTTCAGCCAGACAAACTTGAGCAAATGGTACAGACCCATTCCAGAGTCAATGCTTTTTACTCTCCATTATTTTCCTATACAGTAGAATCCCTCTTAGCTGGAATTCTAGTAGAGAAGAATTTAGACAGTTGGCTGCTTAACCCATTTCCTTCATGTAAATGCTTTTTCACACATTTGCAAACAGAGTAGACCCAGATCAGACAGCTCCTTTTGGATCTGTCTGATGACGGTCTGCTCTGTTTGCTAATGGAATTTGATAGTTCTGCTGCTCTTACTTTCAAAAATGGCTACAATGTTCTACTTTCTATAATTCATTATAACTATTTTGTCCATGATTATTCAGTAGGTATTGAAATTTCGAATAAACGTGGAACATGGAAAGGGTTAATGTCGGGTGAAAGTCGGGCAGAAAGCTTGTATAGGAGCTTTCTATGACTTTTACCCTGCATTAAACTGCCACTTGTCTACACGACCCATATTTATACTAAATTGCATGTCTAGTTTAGAGGGGTTTTACTGTATAGCTATCAACTGGACTTGCTGAGCTTGTAAGTAGAGTAGAGAGTGGAGATTAGGTGTCCAAGGATTTAGGTGTAATATGGGTACATGTAAACTACATAGATCTAGATCAGTCTGTGTCATGGACATGGCGCATGATCAGAATCTTCAGTGTGTGTCACTTGTCCAAAGCGGCAGCCCACTACCATTGCAAACAGTTCTGATATAAACCCTCTGAAGATGGGAAAAGATTGCTCTGGCAGTTGCAAACATTGTTTACCCAGATGAAAGGGATCAGGGTCTGCATGCAAACAGTATATACCCAGGTCAAAGGGATCAGGGTCTGCATGCAAACAGTGTACGCCCAGGTCTAAGGGATGAGGGTGTACATTGTTTGTCATTCAAACTCCTCTGGTAATGTATCTATTTAGCCTTTCAACCTTTTCCCTGTTCAATATTCATGTAAACAATAATGCCATTTAACAGCTGAACTTTTATAATGTAAACTTTTCATGGATTTTTTGCTTTGACAAAAGCTGTAGTATCAGATCTTTATATTGTCAAAAGCAAACAGATCAGACCAGGATCAGACAGCTCCTATAGGAACGGTTTGATCTGAGTCAGTGTACGCTATTTGCAAATGCGTGAAAAAAGGTGTTTATATGAAGGAAAGGATTAAGCTAAGTTGAGTGTATTGCTGACCCTGCTTAGTGTGACCTGACGGACCTTTACAAACAGCTTCAATCCAAATGAGAAGCCAAGTAACTTGATCATTTATCAGGATCCAAGCTGTTTGACACTCGATCAATAGTTTGTCAAAAGTTTGAATGAAGAAGTAAATAATATTTGAAACAGAATAGAAGTTGAGCAGAAGGTTTTTAGCATGCTAAGGTTACACGTTTGATGGACCTTTCCACTTTGAGAAGGTTAACCCTTTCCCTGTTCTATGTTTATTCCAAATGTCAGTACCTACTGAAAATTCATGGAATAGAATATAATGAAATATGGATGGCATAACATTATAGCCATTTTAGAAGTTAAAGAAACAGACCTATCAAATTCCATTAGCAAACAGAGCAGACCCTGATCAGACGGCTCCTGTAGGATCCATCTGATCTGGGTCTACTATGTTTGCAAATGCTCGATAACACGTGTATATGAAGGAAAGGTTAACCCATGTTAACCTCAAAGTGCACTTGTCTGTCCCAATATATACAGTTACTTGTATTAAGATAGCGAATCATTTTTTTTCTTTGGAAAGAATGATTTTGCAAAGATGTTCTTGTTGCCGATGTGACTTTTGGACAAAGAAATATTAATCAAACAGTGCAGATCCTGTTAGAGGGCTCCTTCAAGAGCCCTCAGATCTGGGTCTGCACTGTTTGCCTTTGTCCCTTTTTAGGGACATAAGACATATACAGATTAAGATGTCCAAGTCTTAATGTACAACTGATCATGGTCTACACTGTTTGATATGCTAGGACCAATTTTTTTTCTGTGACATCGGTCATTTTGTATTTCAAATGGCACTGTTATATATGTTCATTGTTTTTGAGATACGAAGATGATTTTTAGCAAAGAAATAAAACCTGTTAGATCTGTACTTGGGACTTTACCTTTTGTTCTATATGAAATATTTCATTGAGGTGAAATATTGTTATAGTGATTTTTGTCGAGCCCTCTTGCGGTGAGTTCGACATAGTAACCACAATGTCTTCACATGGTGGGTGTATGTAAGTGCATCCGTCCGGTCTTGTCAGTGCTCTATCTATAACTAATTGAGGGATTATGAAACGACAAGGTATAAATGTTCCTCTAGAAGGTACGGTGTCAAGGTCATACTTAGAGGTAAAAAACATGACTTTTTTGTATTTGTTTGCTTGTCCGGGCTCTAACCCAGAACTCCATGGATGGATTGTGAAATGTTCCTCTAGAAGGTATGGCGTGTTGCACGAAAAAAACAGGTCAGTAACTGAAAGGTCAAACCCATACTTAGAGGTCAAAGGTCAAAAACATGCGGTTTTTTGCTTATCTGGGCTCTAACTCAGAACCCCATGGATGGATTGTGAAATGACTAGGCATAAATGTTTCTCTATAAGTTACGGCGTGTCGCGCACAAAAACCGTGCCGGTAGCTGAAAGGTCGAGGTCAAAAAAACGTATTATTTTACTTGTCCTGTCTCTAACTTAGAACTCCATGGATGGATTTTGAAATGTTTCTCTAGAAGGTAGTAGTAGATCTTTATTACCTCCATTCTTGGAGAGCTACTTATACACATATAAGACAATCACATACACATTGGAAAACCACAATTGAACGGAACAAGACATGATATACAGGTTGACAGAACAAAGTTTACAATATACAATACTAGAAATACATGTTCATAACAGATCAATATACAATTACATATAACACAATAATATCTGTAGCTTGAGTGAATAGTAACAATATCCTGAAGGGATGGACCCTAAGATGAGAATAGCCTGGCATTAAATAAGTTTGAATTAATGACAATTATGACGACAACAACAACTATACGATAATTGTTGATATCATTATCATCAGCATCATTATTGTCATTAACACTACTATCACTATCAATAACATTACAATTGATACAAGACGAATACTGATGCAATGCATTGGATCGCCGCGAAATTTGTGTACAAGGAAGGTTTTTAATAAGGAACTGTTTTGTTAAGAAAATTGAAATACAACATTTCATTTAAAACTTAACGAGATATGTAGCCTCTAGAGTGTAATGACGTAGTGACCAAGTTTCGAACCCGACATGATCCATATTTGAACTTGACCAAGATTGCATGTGGACAAACATTCTGATAAAATTTCAGTAAGATCTGATAACATTTGTAGCCACTTGAGTGTGAACAAGATTTTTCTATGATTTGACCTAGTGGCCTAGTTTATGACTGCAGGCGATTCATATTCGAACTTGACCTAGATTTCATCAGGGTCAATACACAAACCAATTTACTTAAAGATCAAGTGCAAAATGTGGCCTCCAGAGTGTTTAGGATTTTGTAAGATTTGACCTAGTGACCTAGTTTTTGACCCGACATGACCAATATTCGAACTTGGCGTAGATTTCATGGAGACACATTCTGATAAAATTTCAGTAAGATCCAATAAGATTTGTAGCTTCTAGAGCGTTAACAAGATTTTTCTAAGATTTGAACTAGTGACCTTGTTTTTGAGCCCAGGTGACCCATATTCGAGATTGACCTAAATTTCATGCAGGGCAAAACACAAACCAATTTACTTAGAGATCAAGTGCAAAATGTGGTATCTCAACGGACAACAGACGAGGGACATCCAACGATCCTAAAAGCTCAGCATGAGCACGTCGTGCTCTGGTGAGCTAAAAAAATGAGGATAAATGAATATCCTACTCCCCTTCTCTAAAAAGGTGATAATAAAGAGACAAGGCTATAAATTAAAAATATAGTCATTTATTATGAAACAAATAACTATGTAAACAAGAAAATATACTATGGCATGCTGATAAAGAACTGTTGCAAACTGTAACAAGTAAATACCTGGTAAAACTATTATGACATATGCATTGTTGGAAGTATCACATGAATTGATTGGTTCAGAGGCATATTGACGATACCAAAACGTAAGAGGATAAATATTTTATCCCGTCACTACAGCCGCTAGTGACGTAATAAAGGGGTAGCATAATAAACCTAAGTTTATATGTACAGTAGAGGTTTATTTGTATAGTAGGTGTAGGAATTTCTTCTTACAACAGAAACTATTTTTAATTTTTCTACAAATTTGTTTTACCAAAAATAACGTATAAGTTGAAAGAAAAAACACTTAATATGGATAATTATCATTAACTATCCCAGTAAAAACCCAAACCGTCATTAAAAAAAATAGAAAGGAAAAAGAAAGAAAAAAAAGTTTCGTCAGCGGTGAGAATCGAACCAGGGCTGACTGCACGATAGGCGACCGTGGTAACAACTACGCTATCAGGCTAGACATACTTCAATGGAAATTGTCATGCTACTATATTGACGACTTTTTTAAATAAAACAATAAAACTTCATTAAAACATTTATCACTCTCATGATAATTTAATAAACTCTTACAAGGGCGGTGATGGTCATAGACCTAAATATAGCCTGTTCACTTCCATTAACGAGTGACGTTAGCCCTATCTAAAAATAGAAACCGAGACGACGGAATTCGATTTTGACCATGTAGAGCCTCCGGTAGAATAATAACCATGTCTGTTTGAATTAACTTATCGACTGTCGATTCAAATGATCTTATTTTTCCCGTCTTGTAATGTAAGTCCCATCTACAGCACTAACCTATTATTCTCTATATTAGGATATATCACTTTCACATATAAAGGCACTAGCAAAGAGTTTGAATCTATTCATGACTTAACATGTGTATATCACGTGTATAAATATACTGATGTATGTATTACTTTTGTCGACATTTTTGGACAATAAACAATGGTCATTAAACAAAACTGTAATATGTCAAAATCTCTGAAGGGCATAATTGAGAACGAGAGCACCGCAAACAGGTGCACGACTACAGTTTTGACCCGGCTTCAATTCTGCGACTTTGACCCGGCTTCATTTATGTTTACAAAACTGTTTTGGCATTTAATGTCGATACTTCGACGAAAAAAGTGTCATAATTATTGTTATTATTGTACATTTGTTTGATAAATTTCTTTTTAAACATCGTATGAAGGTTTTTACATGACATATTTCACTACATCAATAATGCAGATAGAAACTATTCTCTGCCACGCTCTCATGTGCCAATTCATTTGGTTCTCCTCACTGATGTTCGCAGAATAGACTTTGTAAAACTTGTCGCTACCCCTCCTACATGGGTAAATACTTTCGAACATTCCATTAGTGATCGCCGCTCATGCGGCGATCAACTACTGACAACGAAGGCTATGATATCATAACGAATCTTACCGAATAGTCCGATTTCTCAACCACAATGTATGTCTATAATTACCCGTTACCTATTAGGCATGCCTTTTCATGCTTTTTCAAAGTAGACCTAGATCAGGCATTCCTATAGGAGCTACCTGATAAGGATCTGCTCTGTCTAACTTTTGCATGTACTATTGGTGAATGGCCATGTTGCCTGTGGGCATTCTAGTTAAGATGAAGAATTAAGTATTTTATATTGGTAACCACACATCATTAAACATTAATACCCATGTAAGAAAAAATGACATATTGAATATTAATTAGATCAATTGTAATAATGGCACCTAGACAAAATTTTTTAGTCATTGCAGAATTGTATCTATACTACACCACAATCAGGAGCCATCTGATTTTGGTCTACTTTGTAAAGGTGTAGAAAGGCATGTTTATGGAGTAATGGGTAAATGAGTAGTTTGTAATATTTACAAGACTATACATAAGCTGTATACTGATCTATGAAACTCTTATTTCTCAACTAATTCTAATGAGTAGTAGCAATTCCCTATATTTAGTTAATACAGTAGAACCTGTCTTAAGCGACTATGAAAGTGGGTCGTGTGGAGCAAGGTCGAATAGTAGGAAAACCTTTTGAACACTAGAGATCATATTTTAGCCAAATCTTCATGAAACTTGTCTTGATAAAATATT